>ML783229.1:444831-470899 GCA_009831015.1 Picea engelmannii | reverse complement strand
CCTTGGCTTTGCTAGGAGTTGGCCTAGACGGAGGAGTTGAGGATTAGGTGACAGCACCTTAACTCTCACTTGCCCCCAAGGACACACCGAGTGGATTGAAGATTTCTTCCACGTCTCCCAGGTGTGTATAAGGCGGCAACAGGACCCAAGCATCTCTGTAGCTGAAGCAAAGCTTCTTCCTCATAACCTCTCGCCTAGTCTCATCATCCAACTTCTCCTTGCCCTTCCATTCTCTCTGGAATGGCTTCCTGTCTCGATCCCTCTAGGACACAAATGGTTTGGAGAAAGTTTTAGTCTTTGGCACTGAGTCTGCTAGATCTCGAGTGCGAAGGATGGCATCCTACAAATTGGGAGGCTTGTATGCCTTCACCCATCCTCTCAAAGGCTTTGTGAGTCCTTCTATGAATAGCATGATCAGCTTGGGCTCTGATATATCTGTCACTGCCACGGCTACTCGTTGAAACTCTGTGATGAACGCCTCTGATGTGTCAGTTTGTCTCAATTGGGCTAGATCCCTTAAGTGTATCTCGAGATCCTTCCTGTCAAACCTGTCCATGAGCCTATTTGTAAACTCCCTATAGGAGGTGATGTGACTGTGACCCTATTATCGCACAGTTTTTAGCTAGGTCAAAAAGGCTAGGAGATAGAGGCCAAACTGGTGTAACAGGAACCTACCCCACCCAATGTCACCACAATGGGGAGGTTCTTTCTATTCAGGGAGGTTAGGCCCAGGGCAGACGTCCCTGGTAACCTGGGGTTTTGAAGAGGCTATGGTATAAAAGTATAAGTAAAAGTCCCTCTTCACAGGTTACCACCAAAAGAAGATAGTCCGGCTAAACAACAAATAATGAAGTGTAGGCCCAAATGAGAACACCTGCCTGGAACAAAGCATCAGCAAAACAATATATGCGGGCTATGATTCAATGGGTTAGTACTTCATACAACTATATGATATCAATATATTAGCAATTATGACAATAGATATTGACGAGATCAATGTCTAATAATATAACAATGGAACAATATCAATTCATCAATAAATATCGAGATGATGTAGCAAACAATGTATCCAATCAATCCCCTACTCAATAAATGCTTCAAAACACCATCTAATTGCTTATAACGAGGAAATGTTGCATCAAGATGGAATAACCAAGAATGACGTCAGCCTTATTAGGGTTAGTAGTTAGTTAGGGTTTCAAATTATAAGAGTTTGAAAGTATGTTTGACGACTATCACTTCAACGTTGGAGACCTAAGATCAGTGCCTAAGGGTAAATGGAGTCAATTCAAGAGAGGAAGCAAAGGTTGAAGGGAGAAGGCTAAGGACTAGAGGGAAGGGTTCTGAAGTGCTGCAATGGCAGGGCTCTAGAAACAAAACCCTAGGGGAAAGAGGCTCACTCCAGTGTTGCTTAAGCAAGGCCTCTTGCTCTTTCCTCCTTCCTTAGGTTAAACTTGGCAAAACGGCTAGCATAAAAGATAAATCAAGACACGAGAGTGAGGTGAGGGAGAGTGTTGCAAAGGAAAGGCCCTATCATCAAACCCTAGAAGCAAGACGGCCCTAGGTGTAGATAACCTAGGCCTGGGACGTCTCCTCCTTCTTGACTTTTAAAAGGCACGGCTAGCACAGGGGAAGAAGTAAAAAAAGTGTAGCAATGGCTAATCTCTTCCTTCCTTCTTCAATGGCTGAGAATTTCTCTTTTAGGGGACATGAGACAACGACCTACTTGTGTTTGTCCCCAAGGGTTTTAAAATCAGAAAAATTTATAAAAAATGCAAGAATATAAGACTACAACCATTCAATTAAGAAGTTTTGCGGAAAAAACACTTACATATCATGAAGAAATAGCATTGCAAACCCTAGTTGTAAATCTTCCTTCAAGAGAAATGCCAAAAATGCCAAGAAAAACCTTCCTTCAACAAGTGTGCCTCACTCAAAAGATGAAATACCCAAGTAGGGCGCAAAAATCAGATCTCACTAGGAGAGTGAGTTGTGTGTTATGTCAAAATGAGGATAAAACTCATCAATATATACTGTATCAATGACCTTTAATTAATTTTAGGTCATAAAAATTAGCTGACAAGGCTTTAAACAAAAATCATACTATTTTTACATTAAATGTTCTTTTAAAACGCAAAATAAGCAAAAAGTGAGACATCAAGCCCTCCTGAGGGAGACGTTAGGCCTTTTTGAGAAGCGTAGCATCCAAAAGCCAAACGTTAGCCCTCCTTGGGCTCTTCCAAAATGCCACACGTGCCAACAACCCTGTCCATTTGCCATATGCTCATGATGACATCACAAGCCTCCTGGTGATGCCCTAGGTCATCTGGGGCCAACGTTCCACTGCAAGTGGGTCAATTCCCCTAGGCCTGGCTCAGCCAAAGTGCCCCTGATGGAACGTCCTCTTCTTCTCCGGTGCAAAACCTCGGTCAAACACTGTCCTGTCTTTGCCCCTCTGATGGGGTCTCAGCAACCATCTGATGGGCTCTTCAACCCCATGGAGGTCCGAACTAATCATCTCCCCATGTGTACGGCTCGACATGGTACCTGTCCGTCGGGCATGGTCCTGCACATCAAAAACTACACCCTCCATGGGTTCATTAGTCACAGGGATCATAGCAATGTTAATCACATTTCATCATTAATATTATCAAACATATGCATAAAAACCCTGATATATCATTCAATAGCTCAAAGACTTTACAAAATCCTACAATGCAAGGTCGAGAAAAAGGACAAGATACCCTATTGGGCTAGTATCCATAAGGAAAGGAAAGTTTTCAAGGGGTTTCTTCCAAGCCATGTAAACGAGGTGAAGTGGTTCAAGGGATGTCTAGACATACGGGTAGAGTGAGAGCCAGGGATGCATGATATTACCTATGGGTGCCTTTGTACAAGGCGAGTTGTACCTATCATGGATGCAATTTTTCCAAGCCCCTTTTGCCTTTATTCTTTTCTTTATTTGCTTTTTCTTCTTCTTTCTCCTTTTATTCAAGGGCTAACCAAAGGACACTCCCTTGGCGTGGTGACCAGAGCTGACAGTGTTAACCACAAGTACTTTCACAGCGATGATAAGGCTGACTCGTGATGAGACCCCCTTTCCCTTGGCCATGCAACCAAAGGTCACTACCCTGGCGTGGTAACCAGATGATGGAAATGTCATGCTGTTAGGTACCCATGAACATAATAGGCTGGCTCGTGATGAGACCCCCTATCCTCTTGATTAGGTATTGTTTGTTATTTTGCTTTTTTTTGGGTCCCTCTTGTTTCTTGCTGAGAGGCTTTTTATTGCCTTCTCGGGGATCCCTGGGTGAAGCATCTCGAGGTTTCATTTTTAGGATTTTATTTTTTACCAGTTGCTTTTACCTTCTAGGCCTTTAGCCCCTTCTTCCCACAAGATGAGGTGCAACCCCACAAACAGATCATTCTAATGCCCGGACAAGGGGAATGGGACAGATGAGCGGGAGACAAGATGGAAGAGTGGTGGTATGATGGGAGCAGACGATGGCTCTTTAGAAATCCCCCAGTGGCAAACCAAAACCTATGGGTACAGGCTTGCTAGGGCACCTAGTCAATCTCCCCAAGCATGGTCAAGTGGGTCAATGTAAGATCCAAGCAGTCGTCAGAAATAAAAGGAATTAGATGCATACATTTAAAGGTTATAATGATCAAAAGTGACACATACCATGATACCTGGACCAATTACCTCATGGAGCAAGAGCCTTCTCTGATATAAGACCAAGCCGATGGTGATGGATGCTGTTGCTACCGACAAGACGAGTCTAACGAATGAAGAAAAGGATGGGCCCTCCAAGGCCATGCTCAGGTCAATCCTGCTCTCGGTACTCCATGTCTAGGACATGTGGCCCTCGAGACATGATCTCCTAGTTATCCCTAGAAATCGGGGATAACAGACCCAATTTCACCAGTCCATGATACCACCACTCGTGTGCCTCACCCTCCAAGTGTAAGGTCACGAAACTGATGGCCTCTGTCTCGGTCATCTGGTTGAGCTTGTAATACATGTCTAGCTTCTGTACCCAAGCTCTAGCGGTTTATTTGGATGATCCGTCGAAAGAAGGGATGGTGAGTTTCCCAAATTTTCGAATGAAATCGAGGTTATGCCCCTACTGTTGTTGTGGTCCTCCCCTCTATGGTTCTCTGGGGCGGTTCCTGAGTCTGAGTCCACAATACTCGACTAAGGTCATGTCCTGATGGAAGTCACGACCGAATGCTGCATACTCCCTCCTATACTCTGCAATGTCGTCTGCATGAGTGGGTGGCCTCTGTGCTATCGGTGGCGGTGCTACTACCGGGGGTGCCCTCTGGAAACTGGGAAACAAGGGTCTGGGAATCCTACTCACAGAGGTGTATGTGCGAGAGAGTGACTGGGATCTACTGCCTGCTCCTGAGTTCCCCTGTGCTGCATGCGGGACTTGTGTGTCTGGGGTGCCCACTCTAGCCAATATATCAACCACCTGTGCCAAGGACTGAGACATGGTTCGTTGACTAGCTAACATATCGTTGATAACCTGCATGAAATATGTCTCTGGATCTACGGGGGCCTTTCCACTGCCCTCTAGTCGCTCATATCTGTCTCCTAACATCCTCTCTGCCTCGTGATTAACCTCACGCTCTTCCCTTCTCTCTGCTTCTCTGTGTGCCTCTTCCTCTTCCTCTGAGCTAGGAGGAAAAGGGGGAAAATCAGGCCTATGCGTTCTTGCCTTATGCCTGTTGTAAGTGACATATCCGTCACCTATGTGTTCACGACCCTCTGGGTCTTCTGCTGCACTCATTCTCTTTAGTCACAAGCCGGCAGGACTAAAGCTCTAATACCACTGTAATGTTCCTGACTTGGCTAGTCTAGGAAACGCTGCTAATGTGTGTGTAGGATCAATGGTCTACAACATATAAATGATCATACAAATAATAAATGCGACAAAGGACTACAAAGTTTGTATTATGATATCTCTATGGATTACAAAATGGCCGAATGCGGCTGAATAAACTGACAATACTCGACTAGATCAACAGACAAAGGGTCTTGCCCCCAGGGGGGCAGCTCAATTGGCAAGTGCCGTGAAAATGAAGTTCCATGAGGTTTCGAGTTCAATTCCCCCTGACTTACAATGTGTGCCGTGTAAGGGGCATCGTGGGCACACCTGGAGGTTATAGTGGTAGCAGTTGGGTTACACGGCCACGTGTAACGCGAGCACGTGCCCAACTAGTTGCTGATTCCGCCAGACATATAAAAAAAAAACAGACAAAGAGTCTTAGCCGGAATACAAATAAGCAACTAAAAGATAATACCCAGAATATGGGAGCACTGCGGAATCAATGGATGCGCTGGGACTATGGCAACTCTGATGGTAACTGCTGGAAGTCTGGAAAGTTCGCCCTGGGAGCTATACTTCTCGGAATGGCCTGGAAACTGTCCCAAATGATGCGTACTGCTCTAGTCCTCAGTACTGGTATCTATCGGACCCCTTTGTTGATGAATTTGGACCTCAGATAGAGACCCTTGGGGGAATGCGCCCCTCTTACTTCTGGAAAAATGCGTCCTGGTGATTCCACTGTTGGAATTGGACGAGATATGTCTCAAAATGACCGCCTTGGTCTACTGGGAAATGGGTTAGAAGGGTTTCCATGAATCTGGTCTGATGCTTGCTCTGGAACCCCAAATGTGCCTGCCAAAAGTGTCGCACGTCCAAGTCTGGAAAATGCGTCCCAGTTGATTCATCTGTCAGAATCTGATAAGGAACTAGGCAAAATATGCGCCTTGCCCTCCTCTCAAATGGGTCGGAGGGAAATCTCGGAATTCTCCCTCGATGGGATAAGTCGACTAAAAACCCTCTTAGAAGTTGCGCCCTCACTCTGGATGAATGTGCCCTTGCTACTGAACACTGTGTAACTGCTGTTAAAGAATGATGGAAGACCTGAATGATCTTCTCGGTGACGGGTGTGTCTCTCAACACCGAAATCAACCAACTGGTGTCTTCCTCCTGGAATCCACTGAACTATCTCTCCTGAGATGCGCCTCTTCTCCTCAATGACAAGTCATAATCTGCATAATGATGAATTAGGTCGCTGACCCTTCCTTTATAGCTTTCCAAAACCCTAAATCATGTTGAAACCCTAATTCACTGTTGACTTCCAAAACCCTAAATCACTGTTGAAACCCTAATTCATTGTTGACTTCTATTTTTAGCTCATAATGACTTAAAAGCGCTTTTAACCCTTTTTAGCTCAATGTCACTTTCTAAATATAACACCTGTGACTTGAGTGACCTTTAGTAACCCTGTTTACCCCTCTTTACCCCTGGCTATAGTCTAACGGGCTGGTTTAGACCATTAAGCCTCCTGTCTGGAGCTCCTATTTAGAAAGGGGCATTACGAGGGCGCATCTGTTTTTAGAGATTTATAATTGGAGAGTTCGGATCTGCATAAATCTTCCAAGGGATCACTACGTTTGGTCATAAACCTTCAGGTCTACAGGTTTGCAGCTCACTTTTGTAGTTTGGAGTTCACATTTATTTATTTGTGGAGTTGGATGAGTTTTCTCTTTAGGAGGGCACATTGTCCATATGAGATCTTGTGTTTTGGAGGGGAAGATCTTTCCCAACAGCTTGGAGACTTGGCATAGGGGTTTCCCATTCCCCGATCTACTTTTTGGCAGTAGGTTTCAATGGATTAGAGGCCATATCCTTGGAGGCCGAATTCTTGGTCACTTACAGCCAGTGAGGGCGCATTATCCTAGAGAGGACACCACATGACAGCTAAGGATTGAGTTGGATTGTCTAGATCTTTGGTATTCAGCTTGGAGGGCTCTTAGGAGATCATATCCTCATCATCCCATTTTATTTTGGAGGCACTATCAGCCACATGCATCATTCTTCTATGTATATTCCAGATCTGCTCCATTTTGTATGAGGTTAGCTATTATGATTAATAAAACTCAGATCTGAGGTATTTGTGGCTAATTCTTGTGTACTTTGTATTGCATCTTGTTGAGTATATGGCATTTCTATATTTACATCATTTACTTGTTACAAACACCACTAAAATTATCATTATGAACTCCAATGCAACTCAAGAGATTAAAATCAGCAAAGTGTTTGACAAAATACCACAACCAAAAAACCTTAAAAATTAACATGTTCCAAGCAAATATGTTTGGGAACATAACAATAATGGATCGTGAGGGATGACTCCCTCTGAACACTATCTCCTTCTGAGATGGTACTTGGTGGGGCTGCCTTCTTCACCACTAGTGGAGCCATCTACTCCTCATGATATGGCTCATCAATGCTATATATCTTTGCATCCTGCAAAGTGTCACGATACCATGCTGGTCTCTTCCTGGTTACCGCAATGATTTTGGGTAGGCACTTCTAGCTCTACTAACTCTTCCTGATGATCTGAAGAGTGATCAACTGCACTAGGGGGATTTCTTCGGTCATCTTTGTAGCCTTTTCCTCCTTACAATCAATCTCCATATGAGATACTTTGTATCTCGCAAAAGTACCCTTCTTGCTGAAAGGTTTTAACTTCATCCTCTTTTTCTTCGGTACATGGATGTATACAATCATGTATACAACTTTTTATTTGGATAGTCTGCTCCATGTCTCAAATTAGAGACCATCTAATATGTTGTATCCTGCAACCGTCACTATAGCTCCCCTCAAAGTTATCACATGTGACATGCCTGGAACAAGACCAACAACAAGGGAAAACAATAGACAAGAATAATACTCTTATAATAATAATTAAAACAAAAACAAGAACAATTGTCACAGTAGCTCCTTCTCAAAGCTATGACTTGTGACCTGCCTAGAATAAGAGCCAAAATAAAAGATGCAATAATAGAAAATAGGAACAACTCTTCCAGTGTTGTGACCGATCATTCCTCCATGGTAACCTGCCCGAGACAAGAGCAACAAGAGCAAAAGTATTTCCAATTAATAGCATTTTCATAAGAACATATCTATGTTAACAAGAATAAAAGACAATTTCATGGTAACATCATAGCATTACCAAGGTGACCTTCCTAGAAGCAAAACAAGAAATATCTCCTAGAGGAGATGTTAGTTAATTTTGCAAACAAGTACAATAAGCATTTATATCAATAGTACTCACATGCTACCAAGTATTCATTGTATCTAGAAGTAATTTAACCTTTCTAAGATTGTTGTCACAACTATAGTGTTTACTTATAATGTAGCAATTATCAAACTTGATATGTGCAAATTGGAAACTTATCAATTTAATCAATCAAACCTGGAACCTAGAATCTTATCTTCAAGAATGAGTGTTGTTGCTTTTCTTCTGAGCCTCCTTCACTCAAGATGACGAGTATTCTCGCCAACCTGTCCCTTGTACTAAGACAATATGCTTTCTTGACAGAAAACTGAGTTAGAGAATATTATGCAATTAAACTCTAAAATTCCAACCTCAAGCTATATAATACTTTGACTAAGGTCCGCTTATAACTTTAACTTTGACCAGAAATAATCATAACTTTAACAGATCAAAATGCAACCTAGATGTTCATAAGATCACAAAAATGCCATAACAGCTAGAGGCATATCAAAACAATCAAACCTAGAGTGCGAGCAAACGAGCTGATCTAGGGAAAGAATAATTTCAGCATCCTTTCAACGAGTTGCTCAATGAGTTATCAGAAACTTCACTGGACCAGAGGAACTACAACCGGTGTTGCAACCGACACTACAATTGGGGCTGCAACTGGCACGAAGCAACTGACACCAAGTAACTAGCACGAAGCAATTGGCACGAAGCAACTTGCACTACAACTGCAACTAGTACTGCAACTTCGGAAGATTGTAGATCCAATCCAGGGAAAAGATGTGCCCTCCTTAGGCGACCTTCATAGTGGGTTCAGTAAGTGCTCAACAAGCTTGACAATGGGGGAAACTAAAGATCTTCCTTCCAGCGGTTAGACTGTTACGAAAGAAACCATCTCTGAAACCATGTTAAATTTTGGTATGCTCGTTTAACCATAGACAATGTCACATCATTGTATAATATTTAAATATAAATAACTAATAAGTAATAATTAATTATGAAGAGACATGACATATGAAAGGTCATGTCTCTTATGAAAGGGCACCCCTGCGTGGGTATATATACAAGCCCTCATCCTCATTGTATATCATAATCATATCTTATTCATTCTTATACATTTATTATTAAATATATTTACTATCCTTAATGGATTATTGCATATTGTCCTATTTATATTGGATGTTTACATAGTGAACCAGGTTGGTTCACCACAGTGGTATCAGAGCTTCGTTTCTGATCCTGGCATTTAGCCCATAGACCTCAGGTCAAATTTCATTGCCCATGGCAATATCGTTGCAGGCCTTTGGCCATTAAAATATTCAGATTTTCTCTAAATTATTATCTCATCCTTGACCACAATCTGACCCTTGGTCACACTAAAAAATTTCGGAGCTTCTCCAATTCCAAGGTCCTTGACCACAACCAGACTTGTGGCCATTAAAAAAAAGTTCAGAATCTCGTGAAAGAAACAATTACGAATTACTCCGCTAGAAATTAAAAAAAAAAAAAAACTCAGTTAATTAAAAAAATATATATATATATATGAAAAGAAAAAGACCGCTACTATAAAAATGTTATAGTATCAAATCACATCAGACCCTTGCCCCTTTACAGTCCAGAAATTCAATAAAAAGAAAAAAGAAAATACTATCTGCTGCAAGGAAAAATTGATTTGTTGTACATCATTCTACTCAGATACATTACAAAAGTTATTGTAACAACTAGCAAAGAGAAGGCGTTGCAGGTCTGGTGACATCTGGAAATCGTGCCAAAGTAGGAATCAATCTTTTTGCCATAAAGAAAATTTAGACTCTGTAAAAAAGAGTTATGGTATCAGACCCCTTTTCTCAGGCACTTCTGTTGATCTAGCTCTTGGCCATTTTCCCTATCAGATTTTGTCTAGCTTGGCCTTTGGCCACATCCCATTATTCAGAGTTCTCTAACCTTCAGTCTTTGACCAAGATCAAGCCTTTGACTATTAAAAATTCAGACTTCTATTGAAGAAATAAAATTACAGATAAATTATTTCGCTACCCAAAAATAAAATAAAATAAAAATTCAAGAAAAATTAGAAACAGAAATAAGAAACGAGAATTTTATATATATATATATATATATATATATATATATATATATATAATTGAAGGAAGAAAACCAAGCTTCACAACATATTTAATAGCTTTAGAAGATTTTAAAGGACGGCCCAAAGAAAAAAAAAAGGAACTGTTACAACTAGAATTGGCACCAACAACATTCCATACAAAATCACCAATTTTCAGAGCCATACTATCTGCCAAGTTTGTACAGCATTCCAACCGTGATACGTCTGTACAACAACCAATCTGTGACAGTCGTACCAGTCATACGGTCACCAATTTTGGTCAATAGAAGCCGCAAAATTCCATATTTGTGACAGCCACTATATCAATTAGTAGCGTCCTACGGCCCAATCAGCCGTTGTACCTACCATACCACTCACTGCAAGGAATTTTTTCTTGTCTTACTAGCAGTATTTTTTCCTGGCCGTACAACACAAAAAAACTATCCATCGTACGATAAAATCTCTGTCCGCCTGTTCATATTTAAAACAAATTTCCACCGAAAAATAATCAACTCGGCCACCACCAAGCTTATTCCGCTAAAATCAATTCATCTGGTAGTCGAATTATTGAAATACCGTGTGGTGTACCCATACAAGGTAGTCCATCGCCATATTTAATCTTAATCTATCTTGGGTAATACGAAAGGGTATGAGTATTGAATTAACCACTCAAACTATATGGACTTTTATTTTTATAATCATACATTAGAAGAATAAAAATATTTACAAGGTATCTTAAAAGTAAGATTAAAATATTTCACTTTATTTCAATAAAGGGAAGGGAAAACATAGGGTCACGTGTTGAGCCCTTTAAAGATTTTAATATTTCAATTGAAGAAGTGAGGTGTTAAAGTTACCTTTATAAAGTTATAAAAGCAAAATTATTAAAAGTTTACATTATAATGTGAAAAAGAAAAAGATTTTAATATTTCAATTAAAGAAGTGAGATGTTAAAGTTACTTTTACAAAGTTATAAAAGTAAAATTATTAAAAGTTTACATTATAAGGTGAAAAAGAAAAGGGGTGATATATATTGATTATATATACATTTAATCAAAATTATAGTTTAAAAAGTGAATTAGAAGGGTGGAAGACATTATTATTAAATTGAAAGAAAAAGTTATAAAAAATATATATATTTTTAAAGAAACTTGTATTCAGAAGGTGAATTGAAGAAAGGTAAAATATATATATATATATATATGTGTGTGTGTGTGTGTGTGTGTGTGTGTGTGTGTCTTAGAAGAATTTTAAGGAAGATAGTTGATATTATCAATTAAAAAAGTTACGTAAGATATTATTTATCATAAATTATCAACGAAGCATAATGGAATCTAGTAAGGAAAAAGGAAGATTTACTTATGAAGGTTGTCCAACCGTATGTTGTGGTTTTTCGACATTAAAGGGAAATATTCAAGGAAGAGAGGTAAACATTGTTATTAGCTTGGACTATAATGCAAATTACATGAATATTGATTTGGAAAATCAATTAGTAATTCCAAAGACGAATATAATTAAAAAGGAAGATTATTCTCAAATTAAGGAGTTACAAGTGATGATTGATGAATATGCGTATATATCTCAATTCTATTTTACAACTATGTATCAAGAAGAAGTTGACATCGTCATCGGATTACCCTGGTTTAAAAGTATAGGTACCTTCATACTAAACATCGAGAAAACGTTTGTGACATTCCCCTATAAGGAGAAAATGATAACATTACAAGACACCACATCGAAGCCAGATTCCGTAACACCAGAAGACTTTAACGATATCTCGGAAGTGATACTTCAAGAAAATAAAAAGCACCAAAGAATGCAAAAAGAATTTGACGAAGTTATCAAGGATAAAAGCGAAGAAATTTCTCGTTTAAAAGAACACGGTAAAAAACTACTTACATAGATCAAGAAGTCAAAGGTTCGAAAACAATGTGTTCAGAAGTTGGAACAAGAGAATCAAAAACTCGAGAAGAACCTATCAGAAAAAAATGAAGAAAATTTTCATTCGAAAAGCCTCAATCATGAGCTACTAGAACAAATCAGAAAATTGAAAGAAGATAAACATGAAAATCCGGACATTAAAGCTCAAGAATATGCCAATCTAGTTGAAGAAAAAACATATAAAGATGTTGGAGTACAAACGATGGAATATCTAGGTAAAATTACTCATCAAAATTCAGCAATTATCAAGGCAACATCGCCGCATGAAGAAAATCATATATCAAAGTTAAAAGAAGAAAATGCTACAAGTATGATAAGGGGAAATCATGTTATGAGAACTCCTTCTCGACATTCAAATCATAAGAGTAGATATATTAACCAGTTAGAATATCAATACTATCCAAAATGAGAACCCCATAAACACCCAATTTCGCAGAAGATCGAACTAGGGTGGGCAGACTCTTTCACAACTCGACAGTTCTGCTCAACTCTTCGTCACTCATATCGTCTAGTATCATCAATCTTAACAACACCAAAAACATAGAGTCATGCGAAGACATTGCAATCTAGAACGAAGAAATAAGCCTCTCCATAAACATACTTTGAGGACAAAGCATTTCTAAGGGGAAGGCAATGTAACAAACATAAATATATATCGTATTTAAATATAAATAAGTAATAAGTAATAATTAATTATGAAGAGACGTGACATATGAAAGGTCATGTCTCTTATGAAAGGGCACCCCTGCGTGGGTATATATACAAGCCCTCATCCTCATTGTAGATCATAATAATATCTTATTCATTCTTATACATTTATTATTAAATATGTTTACTATCCTTAATGGATTATTGCGTGCTGTCCTATTTATATTGGATGTTTACATAGTGAACCAGGTTGGTTCACCACACACTCATGCAAGAGGGGGGCGCCCAAGGTGTGGGTCCCTCCCAACTTTTGAGTTGTACCTTTTTCAACATCCACATGAAGAGGGGGGGCGCCCCTCTTGCTAGGGAAATTCAACATCTTAAAAAAACTTTAGGAATCAATTCCCCCTCTTTTTTTGTGACTTTAGTCATGTTTACAAAATTTGGCTTTTTAACCTTAGCCAATTATTTGTTGGTTTTTTATTGACTTAGACTCCTCATAGACATTGACCTAACAAAACTTGTCCAAATTAACTGAAACTTGGTCCAAGGGTATAGGAGGTCATAATCCATTTGTTTTGAGTACCCATACCCCTATACAAAATCCCCAATAACCAATTTTTTACATTTTACATACAAAATAATTAAAAATTTCCAATTTACAGGAAATTTTAATTATTAAAAACACCTATCAAAACTTAACGAAATTCTGCAAGACTCTAGGAGATGTCTAGCATGGTCATATACAACATTTTCAGCCCTTATCTACCTACTGGGCTCGATCATTAGAACGCCTTTCACCACTTTGGAGGAAATTTGAGTAAAAAACTCAAGTAATTAAATCGTTGAAAAAACAAAATTAATTACCTGAGGAAAAAAACACACGATGAAAGGACTTCCCTAATGATAAAGTCCTAGGAAACTAAATTACAAGATTCGACCTATGCTAACAAGTTACATTTACAAAAATATCCCACGAAGGGGAGCGGACATTCCGTGGAGAACAACAAGAGGGCCAAGAGAACAATCCTTGACGCAGTGAAGGACCATGTGATTCTTCACATGGTCCTTCACCATGTGAGGAATCATATGACTGTCTTTTAAATCAACTTCAGAAAATGTCATAAAACTCCACTCACTGCTGCCATAGATCAGGCCTGTAGCTCGGCCTTAATAGCTCTAACTTTAACCTTAACTCACCTCAGAATAGGCCTTAAAATTGTCTTAGAACGGACCTCAAATCAGCTTCAGAAATTTCTTTAATGTTCTGAAATTTTCGCCCTTAACTACCTTCAAATACCTCAGGGTTGCCTCAAATCTCCCTCAAGGATCCGAACTCTAATTTTTTTTTTAAATCTGCGGTTAAGCCTCCTGTTTTAGGTTGTTGTTTGGCACCTTCTAGCTGCGGCAACCCTAGAGGGGCTACGGTCTTCTTTTAGGACCTTCAACAGGGCTCAGACAAGGCTAGAAGGCCTGCGACTAGCCTCATACTTCACTTCAGAAAGTCTGGGCCTCTTCTTTACATCAGCGGTGTTGCCACCTTATACACACCTAGGAGATTTGGAAGAAATCTTCAATCCACTCAGTGTGTCCTTGGGGGCAAGTGAGAGTTAAGGTGTTGTCACCTAATCCTCAACTCCTCCGTCTAGGCCAACTCCTAGCGAAGCCAAGGGGGGTAGTCCCTAACAAAAATACTAAGGCTTAGCTAAGTACAAGAAATTAAATCTAGGAGTTTATTTATTCATTCAACAATCAACCATAAATTGAAATACACATAAACCAATTATTCATCCACAATATAACATCAAGCATATACTTGCATAAAAGGATACTCAAGTATGTTTGTTAGATGCAAGTAACATTAAAGTTGCTTCAAATAGATATCAAATGTAAAATGAAGCTTGTGGCTTTTCTGAGTGTAAACAATGAGACCAGTGCCTTAAAGGAAATCGTGGGCAATGTAGTTCATGTGTTTTATTAGGATAAATTGATGTTAAATTAATGAGATGGTTTGGGCCTCCTTATGTATCATTCACCAATCTAAAACTTACCGACTAGGTGTGTCGCAGATCCAACAAGGCGAGTTGCCAGGTGATTTGACACACGACACCCAGGGTAGAGGTCATAGACAAATGATACCACTTAGAGATTGTCCTAATTAATCTATCAACCACTGACCAGCCCAGCGTGTATGAAACTTATTTCCAACAGATCGAGACTAGCTCGCAACTGGAAGGGTCAGGAACCGCATTGAGAGCTGAGGGGAATTTGTTTATTTTACACAAGAAGTAAATAACTGAAATTGAAATGTGAGACTAATTACTAATCCAAACTGACCAGGCCTCTTTCGAGGAGCTGAGGGGATGGTTTATTTACCAACTTGAAATTGCAAGAAGTAAAGCTAATCTAGCAATTAAGTGTTACTTTCCAAATTGAAATCTAATCTATGTGTTGTTGCAGTGCTTTGTGATGAATTGAAATACTACTTTAGCTTATCTTTAGTTATGAAAATTGAATCTAAGCTAAAAATGAAAAATTGAGACAAACACCAAAAACACCGTTCCCCCAAGGGGGATGAAGAGTGAGAGCTTGTAGCCCCACTGATTTTATTAAAAAACTTGCACAAATATTTATGGGAGTGACTTGTGACTATTCATTAGGGGGGTCACAAGTCTTTACAATGTTTTACAAATGTTTATTGTAGAAAGGGGGTGTCGCCGGGGGTCCCGGATGCTCCAAATCTGTCCAAAACGGACATAACTTCCTCTTATATGTTCGTCAACCTGCACAAAACAGAAAACAAACAATGACAAAATATGCTCAAAAACACTTTGGAAGTGTCTTGGGTTATTAGTAGGAAAGCCCCAAAATTGACTAAGTAAACTAGCATAAAATGAGCAAAAATGAACTAAGAAAAGCAAGCTAAAGAGCTTGTCTCCTTAGGGTTTTTTTCTGCTGCTTTAAAACAACAATATAAAGGCACTCTAATTGCCAAATATGGAATTGAAATCTTTAGGAAAAGAACTATCCTTTAACTTCTAAAAATTTTGAAAGAAAAGCATGCTAAAGGAGACTTTTCCTATCCTAGATCTAAGTATTTAGATGAAACTTGAAAGTACAAACTTGGATCTAGTTTATCTTATGCATGTATACTTAGATATTTAGAGTTTGAAATAAATATAGATCTAAGCTACTTGCATTTCCAACAAAGTAACCAAAAAATTTAGATTTTCTTTGAGAAAGAGTGAAGGTAGAAAATTTGTAGCCTTGGAACCCTTGGGCAATGGAGTCTTTAGATGAGCTAAGGAGGGACCGAGTCTTTAGATCCTTGAAGTTGTGAGGAGACAAGCAAGTTTCATCACCACTCCAAGCTATGAGAACCTATAAGTTTTAAAATCTTGCAAATAAACTTGTTAACAAAAATGGCGTCACCTACACAAGAAACTTGAAGAGTATGTTAGTTAACTAAAACATGCATACACATCAAAATCTCTAAATATAAATGATCAATAGGATTAACAACAAGCTAGATAAATCCTATCCTACAAGATGATAGCATCCTTTCAAAGGCCAAGATAACAAATGCAAAGAAGAAATTAGGCAAATATTACCTCATAGATTAAGCATAAATTGACATCAAGCATCCACACACATGTATAACACTTGACCTCCAAAGTCTCTTTATTCCAAATGAAAAGTATTACAATAGTACAACTACAAGCAGCAATCCACAAACTCCAACTAGATTGCAATGGGAGAGAGCTTGTATAAATAGTCAAAGGTGGAAATCCCCAAGAGAGGAGGGTGCACCAAGTGGACATGAGAGAGCAGCCAAGTGTAAGGTGAGGGCAGCCAAGTGTCCCACAACTCCTTTGGTGCCAAGTGTGAGCAATAGGAAGAGGGGGAGGGCGCCACCTATCAAATCATGGATGAGCTCACATGTGGGTGCGCCACCTCTCTCAAGGAGGGTGCACTTCCCTTTTTGCACATGCTTAATAACAACCCACACATGCCCACTTTGCTCCTTTATCCAATAGAACTCATCCTTGTGTTTCCACATAGCCTTTTGAGGCTTTATTTGTCTCCAACATGTCCCCACATGTTTCCTTGATTTTTGTTTTTGCTGATTTTTTTTATTTTATTTTGACTTTTGGGGTTTTATGAGCAAAAATGATTTTAAAGTGATTAAAATCACTATTTTTGCTCAACCAAGTGGGTACTTAGGTAATATGGGTGCACTAGGTCCAAAAATGAGCACCCCCATGGCATATTAAGTCCCCTAGTACCACTTTTTTAATACATCTTTATTTTTTAATTAAAAATTGTCAAATTCTAACAAATTTTTAATTAACTGAAAAAATTAAAAAAAACCTAAGTGGGACTTAGCACATTTCCATAAGACTCTAGGAGTATGTTTAGCATGGTAATATACATCAGACACTAGGATTAGATCCATGCTCAGGCCTAACCATGGGCATATACTCCGGCTCTAGAGGGATTGAGTGAAAAAACTCATAAATTATAAATTGCTAGAAAACGGCAAAATATAATTAGTAAGTAAAAAAAACACTCCAAAGTATAACTCACGCTTAGGACTTAAGGTGGCTAAGACCGTTTACAAGTTCATCATGCAACATCTCTTATTACAATTCTCTATGGAAATGTAAAAAAGAAAAAGGTTGGTCTTTATGACCGGCTGAACTTCTGAACTCTGAATTTTGAACATGAAAATGTTCAATCTTTGGCGGCTCGCTGGAAATTCACACGAGTGCAACTTGGTGGATAACAAGCGGCAAGGGTTCTATCACCCTTTTAACTATCCATGGCTGCCTCCTTTGATGTTCAATGATCTTCTTCAAGTACTTCTCTGATACCATGTTAAAGTTTGGCTCAAGCATGAGGTTTAATTTCAATTTCTTTTTAGCATTACTTGAACCATACACAATGAATGCAACAACAATAACTAGCTACAGTAAACCAAGATCACAAGAAGAATAACCATGCACAAGAACACAAGAAATATCTTGGGAAACCCTTCTACACAAAGAAAGAAAACCCAGCAATCCTTTGCTATATTCTCAAGAGAAGATCCCCCATCCACCACCAAACCTAGCACACAAAAGGGCGCTGCTATGATTGAGAAAGCTAGCTCTTAGAAAAGTGTCAGCTCCAGTTCTCATAATTTTAGACCTCAACTTATGAAATCGTGAGATGACACGATCATAAGTGTCTATTCCTCAATGGGGATTCACCTTTATTTATACAAAATTTATCACATCAAGTGATGTGTCTATTGGCACAATAGGGCCGACTTATACAACTTAATAATATAATAAATATAATTAATAATTACAATATTAATTATCTTTACATTGTGGGGCCGACCTGTACCCTTTACAACATAATTAGGGTTACAAGTAAATCTTACTCTTAGACAATATAGAAAGGATCTCACACGTCCACTAGTGCTCAGCCACTAGGGACACATCCACCTGTGCTCAGCCACGGGGACGTCATACTCAACAGAATCATATGGAGTACCGCATCATCTTAACTCTCACACAGAGGAGAATGATACACCCATCACATGGACACACCCAATCACTAGGGGACGACTCAACTCTCCAGAGGAGAACAATGCCCCAACCACTTGGGGGACGACTCAACTCTCACACAAAGGAGAACGATGCCCCATCACATGGGTATGCCCAACAATGGGCTCGCTCTCAGGGCGACTCAACTCAGTCACAGAGGAGAACATATCCTGGAGGATGTCTCACGAAGCTGCAATCATCAACAAGACATACCTATTGGGCAACCTTCTAGTTCCTTGAAAATCTACACAGATCTCATAGCTGATCATTTTACCTCCGGACTGTTGCACAAATTGCATTTGATGAGCAATATAGTTTTGTGATTCGCCTCTACACTTGCTTCCATTTATGCAATCCAATTTGGGAATGAAAAGAGAAAATAACATAGCTATTTCTCATCATCCACTCAATTTTCTTAGCTAAATCGTATAATATATTTGAAGAGAAAATATTTATTCCAGCAATCAAATCAACAAATTTCCCTAAGGAATCATGTAATTGTTCTATTGTAATCTATGCAGCCATTCATCCATGTCATATTACATGGACTAAAGTCCATGAAATTCATTGGGATTACATCAATTGGCACAAAAATTTGAGTTTTTGAGAGGTCGAAATGTAATGTTCCCAAGCCAAGTTGCCAAGAACATTGTGTTTTTCATGTGATTTTTAAATATTTTCTGGTTGTGTCATTTCGTCAAACACTTTGCAATCTTAAGTCTCATGAGTTGCGCTAGGGTTTATACTGATGGTTGTTATGTGTGTTTGCAACAATAATCAACATAAATATAGCAATGGAACATACCTCAACAAGATGCAAGATCAATCAATACAAGAGATAACCCAAAAACACCTCAGATCTAATATTATTCATAATAGAAGAAGACCCTGATACAATGGATCTGCAGATCTGGTACAATATAGCTAATAGCTAGTAGCAATATGAAGACAATCCTCAAGCAAGATAAAGAAGAGAAGATACAAGCCTCCAAAGGCCCCAAGGCTACAATAGATGAATAACAAGATGAGATCCCTGCCTCCTGAAGTGTCAAACCTCAAATCGAATAAGTTACGCCATGTTGTCGTCCTAATACACACTTGCAAACATGAGCTAAGTCTTGCTCACTTAGTGTGTCCTTAGAGGCACAATGCCTAGGTTCACAATCCACAGTATCACCTTGACTGGAACCTCTTCCTTCTAGGATTACTCCTAGGGAAGCCAAAGGGGGTAGACCCTAGTTACTAGATGTGATTTAACTTTGAAGTTCTAGGAGTTGGTTTTAATTTGTTAAAGGTTAAGGGGAAAACTAATCTATGATGCTAAGGCAACAAATGCAAAGTGCAAGATTTTTAATGACAAGCAAACCCTTTCCTAAGTCAACTAAGACTAGTGCCTAAAGGTTGGGCAAAGGGGTCAACTATGTTTGAGGGTGTTGAATTACAAAAGATTACAAGTAAAAATGAAGTTATAATTATCCACAACCAAGATACAAATACTCACAATAATGAAAGAAAGATATTACAACAATTACACAAGATACAAATAGACAAGATTAACAATGCTTAAATGTGAGAATCCAAAAGATATCAAATCATTGAGATCATTCACATAAAGCCAAGCATGCCCCAATAGCACTTACTCTATTGGACTGCTTTTCAATGGCAACCACTAAAGCACTCAAGACTCAACAAGATGATGCCTCCCCAATGGGATGCACAACTTCTTCTTGAATCACACCACAAAGAGCATAAATAGAAAGATAAAAACACTTGAAAGATCAATGCTCACCAAAATCAACGATTTAACACTTAGAAACTTAACCACATTTACATGAAAGAAAAGAGATTGTATATGTGCTTGCAAGATAGATTTCTAAAAAATCATAAGATATACCCAAGTAAAGATTGTCTAAAAAACTAAGTGGTTAAAAGTTGCTTAAAGATTTGGTAAATTTTACTTACCCTCCTAACTAAGTGTCAAACCTTACTCCTCCTCCTCCTATTGCCAAATAACTGTTGGATGCTCAAGATAGTAAGGCAACGAGGCCCACCCTAGCTTTCACAGTCAGCCCTAAAGTAAGAGTACTTCCTGGAGAGGACACATCCTATGCGTCGTGAGACAATCCCCTGCCTACACCCTCCGTTGTTTTCCTCAAACCCGTTTTAGATGGTGAAGATGGTGGAATTAGGTGTCCTAGTTGGTCTAAAATATTATTATGACTTATGGGTAAGTCTTAAGGTGTGTTGTGAATGTTTTAGATGAGTTTTAGGTGCCCAAAAATGTTGAATTATGCCCAAAACAAAAACTGTAAATGATTGTTGTGAAGTGTATTCCAGATTATGAAATTAAAGCATATAACATCACATCTAAAGCATAAATTGAAAGCTGGAAAAAGAGACCATTTACATCACCATTTGATAACCCTATTGACCGCCTCTCCAACACAAGTGCTCAACTCATGTGCCATGAAGAGATGCATCATCAGATGTCATGTTGTCGAAGACTTTTTCTTCTACAGGGCATGTTTGGCCCCAACACTTCTTTTTGTAATTGGAATTTCCGCACCCCTGCGTGGGTTAATAATGTAATAGGTCTGCATGAGTCATATCTAGGTCAGTTACCTTGGGATCGGTTCACTGGGAGAGTTCCTTTCACCGAGGGTTTTTTATCCTCAAGTTATCAATTGGGCTTTTCAGCCTTATTGATTTCCCTTGAGTTTTTCCCTCACACTTACAATAATTCCTCCAAAGTGGTGAACGACGTTCTAGTGGTCTTATGTTTTGGTAACTATTATAGGGAATCATTGTAAATGACCATGCAAGACATCTTAGAAAGTTTCGTGGAATTCCTTCGAGTCTAAGTCAGTTTTTTTTAATTAATTAATTTTTAATTAAATTTCCCTAAGTTTGGAGGTTTCATTATTTAATTAATTAATTATTTTTGAGCAATAATTGTAAAAACTAGGTTTTTGGACTTTTGATAGGGGTATTTGTGCTCAAAAGAAATGGAATAGCACCCCCTACATCCATGGACCAAGTTTCAGCTCAGTCGGACAACTTTAGCCATGGGTTTGTCCACCCAGAGTGTCAGTCAGTCTAAAACAACAATTTTAATTGCTAAAGTCCGAACATGGCAAAATGTAAAAGTTGTAATAATGACTTAGAGGATGTAAAAGGGTGAAATGATGGTTAGAGAGAACCCCCCCCAAGAATAACATAACCCTCCCAACCTTTTTCAACCTTGTCTAACCCTTTTCCACTTCTCTTCAATAAAAAGTTACGCCCCCCTAGGGGGGTTGACTTTTTCCGAGTAGGGAACATTGTAACTTGGGTTTGAGTGTGTGGGGGGCTCCCCTCTCACATGTTTTACCCTCATTTACCCCCCACGTCCCCTTCTAGAGTGTTCTCACACTCCAAACCTCACATCTCACCCTCCATTTCATCTCCCTATCCCAAGAGGTGCGCCCTCCAAGAGGAGCTACGCCCTCCCTCTTCTAGAAAATTCCAAATAATTTTTTTTTAAATTATTTATGACTCTTCACTTACCTAGCACAGATCCCATGCCTCCTACACACCCTTGGATTTATCCCAACCTTTTTTCCTCTTTTCTACACCCTAGATCTATTGTGCAAACCCTAGATGGTGTGCCCTAGCCTTGATATCTACTCATTTGCTTGGTGGTGGACACTTGGATTAGATCCAAGAGAGGTAGGTTTGTCTCTCCAAGTATAAATAGATCTCATTTCTCACTCCCAACTCCCATATCTTGAGCTATTGTTATGCTACTTGATTTTCCATTTTCTCTCTCTCCATTATTCCATTTTTCCATTCTATGCTCTTAGGGTTTTGGAGTATTTTCTCTCCAAGATCTATTTTCTTGAGTAATAATAAAGGAGAAACTTTGGAGGATAACTAGAGGAGCAATGCATGTTCTTGATCTTATTATGCTTATGAAGTAATCTCGTATCGATTTCTTGGGGTGAATGCAACATTTGATCTTAGGTAAAGTGTTATCTAAGTAGATCTATCAATGCATGTTCTTATGGATTTATATATCTTGGTGTGTTAGATAGGATTGAAGTGTCGTCTTATTTACATGTTCAACATATTATCTCTTATATGCACATCACTTTAAGAGTCTTGCAGGTTTTTTCTTCAAGGGTTTCATTGGGAACTCCTTCAAGGAGAAGGGTCTCTTGAGGCACTCATACACTCCACTTCTCTAACCCTTTACTCTTCATCTATATTGTTATTTGTTCACATTCATTTGCAACTAGCATAACATATTTAAATAGGTCATTTCTACACATATATACTCTCTTTTTCTTGCAAAACGTTCTTGCCCTAAAAAGCAAGAGTTTTCTTTCATTTTTCTTGGTTGTGTGTAGCTCTTCTAGCAAGCATAGCTTGCTGGTTTTGCAGGTTTCAGATCTGGTTGAGAGGAGTCTTGGTTGCCCAAAAGACATCCACACAACACTAAAAGGCCCTCCAAGGGGTTTGGTAGCTATCTCTCAACCCTACTCTTCATTTTTTATCATTTTGGTAGGTTTTGCCTCTTCTTCTTACTTGTTAGTAGCTCACACTTTTAGGGGAAGAAGTGGTACGGCCCTCTTCCATGTGTGAGCCATTGGGGTAGTTAGATCTAGCCTAGGGTTTCATTTCATAGTTTTCTTGCTTTTTAGCTAGGACGTGAGGTTTAGAAGGTGAAGGACACCTTCTCAACCTAGGACGTGGGGTAGAGGTTGTCTCTTGGTTGTTTGCTTGGTTTGATAATTTACTTCTTAGTCTGTCTCTCTCTCTTTACTTGTTTGTCCTAATTTCTAAATTCTAAAAGAACTTAACCTAACTAAGAAAACCTAATTAATTCCCTACCTAGTTGGGAGAGGAATACCGCAATAGGTAAGGTTAAGTGGTTGATGATGTGATTAATGATCTATGGGCTAATGCTATAATTGTTTTTGTTTTAGATCAAACACATAATCATTGTCTTAAGCCTATTGGGAGGCATAATAAGTAACCTAACTAGATCCTTTACTTGCTTAGTTAGCTTTCAAGTCTTTTCTTCATGCACATGTTTAGATCTTAAATGCTTAAATCTCTAAGTGCTTAAATAAGTGAATGGTTTATTTCTCTATTGCTTATATCTATTGGAAGCCAATTGCTTAGGTTTGAATGTTGTTTAATGGTTAAGTAGGCAAACACACACTAAATTTTATTTCCATCTCTTGAAGGCAAGTTGTCCTTGCCATTGTGATTTTTCTTTAATAGCAAGCTTATATGTGCATGTGATAACTTAAATCTTTTTCAGCCATCTTTATTTTCTTTACATGTGTTCACACTTTTAATTGCATAAGCTTGAAGCAACACATTTTTAAGCTCATAATAGTTTCGGCTATATCACTAAATCACACTTTAAAAGTGTCTTAAAATCTTCAAAACACTCTAAAAATCACCTAAAAGTCTACCTAATCCATATATATACTTAATAGACTATTTAGGGTACCTTAGACCACCATCTTCACCATCTAAAATGGGGTTTAAGGAAAACAACAGAGGATGTAGGCAAGGGATTGTCTCACGGCACACAGGATGTGTCCTCTCCAGGAAGTACTCTTGTTTTGGGCTGACCCGTGAAGCTAGGGTGGCAACACTTATTGAGCATCCGGCAGTTATTTGGCAATAGGAGGAGGAGGCTTTGGTGAAAGCTTAATAAAATTTGATAACTCTTAAGAAAGCCTAATAACTAAACCTTGGACCAAATCTAATAAACACTTTGTGGGTTGAATAACTAAGAGTGTGGATCATCTTCATCAATCTTGATAATACTTGTGCTTAAAATATCTAAATCTCCTTAAATGTGTTGATGATATAATGTGTTGATGGTGATCTCATAAATGTGATGATTTGTTAATGTTGATGCTTTAATCCTTTTGATATCCTGCACACATAAAGTAAAACATGGTTAGCTTGCTCTTGTATCATTTGTATCTTGGCAATTTTTTGTGAATAAATGTATCTAATATTCATTGATTTAATTCATTCATTTGTAATCTTGTAAACATCTTGTAATCTACTTGTAAGGAAACACCCCTTAACATAGTTGACCCCTTGCCCAATCTTTAGGCACTAGTCTTAGTTGACCTAGGGAAAAGGCTTGCTTTACATGCTAACCCTTGCATCTTGCATTGTTGCCTTAGCATCTTAGGCATAGATCCCCTCTAACCTTAAGAAATTAAAACTAACTCCTAGAACTTAACTTTATCACACCTAGTAACTAAGGTCTACCCCCTTTAGCTTCCCTAAGAGTAAGCCTAGACGGAAGAGGTTCCGGTCAAAGTGACAGTGTGGGCTGTGAACCTAGGCATTGTGCCTCCAAGGACACACTAAGTGAGTCAGACTTAGCTCACATTTGCAAGTGTGTATAAGGACGACAACATCTTTGGCGCCATTGTCGGGGATAATTCATTTATCCTTGGTCCTAACGAATTAACTTAATTATTTAAGAACTAAATAATAAAATCTTTTAGGCCTTAAAAATTCTTTGAACCTAAGATTGGTTAGCTTTGTGTGATTCCTATCTAAGTGGCGACTCCATTGAAAAAATCTAGCAGGTATACTACTAGGAGCCATTCTCAAGGAGTGCTTTACTCTTTTCCTGAGCCTGAACAGGTTTATAGGAGAAGATTAAACCGCTTAGCTCCTAGGAGCCTACTTGAAAGTATTAGGGAAGAGGCACTCAACGATATCCAATACTTGTTCCAAACTAATAATCAACCAATCGTAAATAATCCCATTAATAACACTAACGTTCTAATGGCCACCTTTTTGAGTCCTTTGAACTTTGTAGCCATCCAGGGTTCCCCTCATGATGTTCCTGAGAAAGCCATTGATAAATTTCCTATCTTCCATGCAAACAATGCTATAAGTGTCAGTGCTCACATCTCAAATTTTCATAGGTGTGTTGGGAAGTATTGTAGAGGTCATGATGAAGAGGATGTAAAGATGACCATGTTTGTGTATTCATTGGAAGGAAGTGTTGCTGAATGGTTTGAAGATTCTCCTGCCAATAAGTTTAGCACCCTAAATGCAATATTGGATGAGTTTAGAAAAAGATGGGGTGATCAGAAAGAACATAGGTTTCAGTTGGGTGCACTCACCACCAGCCATAAAAAAGAAAATGAAATAGTGATAGAGTTCAATGATAAATTTAATAACTTGGTAAAGAGCCTTCATCAAGATGTCAAGCCCCCCGCTGCTGCAATTTTGATTTATTATACAGAAGCTTTTGAGGGAGAAATGAGATATGCCTTACGGGATAAGGATCCTCAAAATTTGTCGGCAGCACAAGAAACAACTTTAAGGATTGAACGAAATATGCTTGAGGCTAGGAAGTCAAATATTCCTGGTTTTACTAGAGGGTCTTCTTCCCAGCCTTACGAGGAGAAGAAGAAAAATGTTGAAAATCAGAAATCCTCTAGTGATGGCATGAAAGACTTACTCAATTGGTTAAACAGATGGAAATCAACCATGCCAATCAAGTCAAACAGATGGAAGACAACCATGCCAATCAGATTAATGCTTTGCAAAATAGATTGATCACAATAGAGAGGTCTCAAAGTAATAGACAACAACATAAGCCAAATGATAAGTGGCCAAGGAGACCTCCTCAAAATGATCAAAGGCCACCAAATCCCTTTGA
>ML783229.1:385959-398705 GCA_009831015.1 Picea engelmannii | reverse complement strand
TTGAAGTCCTCATTGAAAATTTTCTCCATGAACTCTTGACTACTAGTAGAAGGCTTACTGGTACTAGGAATATTTAAGGAAGTCCTACTGGTATGTGATACAATCCAACTCTTCTTAGTGTTTGGATTTTGAGAGTTAATTGAATGTCTTTTCTGCACAAGTCCCTTACTCCTAATATTATAATTTATTTGAATGGGTAATTCTTCCTCAATTATTTATTCATCTTCAACCATATTGAAACCATAGCCGATTCAGTTAGTTGCTCAGTTTCTTCCCCTATTTCTCCCTTCAAATGCTCATTGGGTTCTTCTGCTTGTATACAACTCTTTGAGAAACCTATTTTCTAACATGTTCATGGAATTTATCCATTGAGGATAGGTTTTCATGGAATGATTGTCTTGGTGGTAACTGCAAAATTTTTCCATGGCAACCCCTTCCAAATCAAGATTCAAATTTGCTAGTGGGAGTTCAATAGGTTTAGGAGGAATATACCTTATAAAGAAAGGTCTATATGGTATTTGATTCAAGGTAACCTCTATAGTATTCCATTTAATATTAATGATTTCATTTGTTAATATCTTTATCATCCTTTGTAGGCTATCCATGTCCATGGTGTACTTTTCTTTTCCCTCTACGATTTGGTTTAGTTGCAGTATGGGCAAGATAATGCTCCTTTTGGTTTGAACTGAAGATTTTCCAGGTCCTAACAAGCTGCCAACTAGGTCTGTCTTTGACATCAAGTTGGCTCTAAGTTTCAACTGTCAAACAAGGGTTTTCTGCTGTTTTATAACAACAAAATGTTCAGTAACTTCTTTGCTGTTCCGTTACGGTTACATAGGCCAACTGGGTGCTCTAGCATGTATTTTTGTCACAAGATGTTAGCACATGCATACCATAAGATATATAACACACCTAGAGATCTTTACTGCTGAAATACTATTGTTATAAATACTAGCATACATGAAAATGAACACATGTATTTTTGGTCAACATGACCCTGGATAAAACCCCCCCCGAGGAAAACCTGTTTGGAATATGAGTGTATAATGTGGAGAAAAGAAGGAGGAATACAACAATTACAATAAAAATATGAACCTAATACAATAACATCTTGAACCAAGATGAAACACAAGTCCAAATGAAGAAGATGCGCCCTAGGATGGTGCACCCTCCTCACAAGTTGCCAAAACCACTGAACTGAAGCTCTCTGCCAACTAGAAGCTCTGATGGAGAAACCCTCCCACAGTAATATGAATCTGTGATGTAGCTCTCCACTGAAACTGTCCTCAAAGAAAACTGAGCTCTGCAAGTCCTCCCTGCTAGCTGTGTGCCCTCCTCCTTAAGTGCGCCCTCCTCCTAGCAGGAACTAGCTCCACAAATAAATGAAGTACTAAGCTTGTTGGATACCACCATGAATGTGGGCGCCCAAGATATCCTCACTGAATGCATCCAAACTCATCCTCATTCTGCTCTCCCAACTCTCTTGGTGAACATAACAAGGAATAATAGCCTCTCCTTTGCCCTTGCGCCCTCCTTAAGGAAGCATAAGGAAACCTAAAATATGAGTGGATGAGATCATCTCATCTCATCCATAATCAATGGTTGAGATCATATCAAAAGAATATCAACTAAAAACCCACTTTACTTAAGTTTCCATAGTTTCACTTTATGTCCCTCAAATCACCCACAAAGTGAATTAATTGTCATTTTAGGCTAAAATGACCAAATTTCACTTTCGACTTAAATCTCCTAAGTCAAAGTGAAATTAGACATAAAGTACATGGTAAAAGGTACAAAGTACTTCCCACATGTGTTTAGAAGCTCACAAACACAAGGGGACCACTTTCCAAGGTACCCAAATCTCAACACTCCCTCTTACCGAGGAAAGTGCCCTTCACCCCCAATCTCATCCTTGCAGTGGATATGGATGCCTACTGGAAAATAGTCGGTGAGTATGGCTATGCCCTGATAAATGAAAGTAGTCTGACACAAATATTCTCAATTTGCGTGATCTATTTATGGAAGTGTCTCTCCACCTATCCAAGATCACCTAGATCTTGGTATCAAACCAAATATCTCCACCTTGGTCTCCCACCAAGGATTTCCACCTCCTGGCATCTCGCCAATGGTCACTACTCTTGGCATCTCACCAAGAGTCAATCTCTTGGCATCTCACCAAGAGTCTCCCCCTCTTGGTATCTGACCAACAACACCTGGATCTCAACATCTCACCAAGATCCTCAACTTGGCCTCTCTCCAAGTAACTTCCACCTAAAGTGGAACCAAAATATGATCTACCCGTATCCATAGCCAAGTGAGGCTCAAGCCTCCATGGTGCCCTGCCTCTCGTACTCATCAATCTATGATGCTCTAAAGCCCTTGCAAAAACCCTCTGTCTTGACATCTCTGAAACTGAAGCGATCCCGGGTGGACCAGTCACCCCTGATGATGGTGTCCATGAAAAATGAGTCCGAGATCTCTCTGAATCACTACTATGAGTCAATAGGTCCTCCTCAAATTTGTCTCCCCACCTAATGCTGGATGGTGTAACAACATAAAAAGTAGTAGCGAATGCACACTCTCTCACAAACTGTTCATCGAACTCAAGCTCCTCTGCTGTCGCTACTAAAAAATCATGCAACTTCTTCTTCTTCTTCTTGGGACACTGTCCCACATAGTGACCCATATCCATACAAGAAAACATATCACTGATCTCATATCTCTCTTTTGTCCACTGCTGCTCTCTCCTCCCTATTGTGGGGGCCCAAACTTGGGACCCTGCCGACCTCCCCGACCGGTCTTCTTCTTGCCCTTTGTCCAAAGATAAATATCCTCATCACCCTGAACTGTCTGTTGATGTATAGAAGCCCCTGATATAATTCTAGTCTCCTCCTGAACGAAATCATACCACATCCTCTCTCAAGTGGGCATGACCTCCCTGGAAATAATGACACAAATGAATGGACCCCATGGTTTGGTGAAGTTGTTTAAGGCTGTCCTCACCATAGAATATGGGTCCACCACCTCTCCAATGAATCCAAGATCGTCTCTGATCTGGGTGTATCGACCAAGGAAAGAAGTGACTGACTCATCCTAGAGCATATGAATTCCCCTGAGTCGATCATACAAAACCATCTTTTGGTTCTCGTTAGAGCTCTCATAAAGCTTGCATAGAGATGCCCACATATCAAATGCCCAAGATTTCCCAGTCAAGTGGGGAATGGTGTGATCCTGCACTACATCACATATCATCCTTGTTTCCTTGTTGTTCCTCTTCTTGAACTTTGCTAACAAGACAGGATCAGTAGCAGGGGGAACATGAACAATTGCCTGAACTATATCCCATAGTTTGAGGTCCTCTAAGAAAAAGACGATCCTAGCCTTCCAAGGTGACTAGTTGCTAGCTCCAAGTATCCTATCTTCCACACACATATGAGATGCTGACATCACTATCGACTGTACTCAAACTAATGCTGCAACTGCAAAGGAAAGTTGCCTCACTCCTGTCAACACAGGTGTGAAAAGAGGAAAATGAACACCGACCTCACTCCTAGCAATATAGGTGTGCAAAGAGGTCATGAAAAATCAGCCTCACTCCTACCACGTAGGTGTGAAAAGAGACTCACAAAATGTCCACAAACTTCTCTACAACTCTCCAAAAAATTCTACCAACAAGATTCCACTAAAATCATTCAATGGCTGTCCACAAAATCTGCCCAAAAGGTGTCTAAAATAGTCCCTCAATATGTTGTCCAAAACTCAGCAAAAATCAGCCACCAAGCTCTGATACCATGAATATTTTCTAGGTTCTAACAAGATGCCAACTAGGTCTGTCTTTGACCTCAAGTTGGCTCTAAGTTTCAACTGTCAAACACGTGTTTGCTACTGTTTTATAACAACAAACTGTTCAATAACTTCTTTGCTGTTCCGTTATGGTTCCATAGGCCAAATGGGTGCTCTAGCATGTAGTTTTGTCACAAGATGTTAGCACATGCATACCATAAGCTATATAACACACCTAGAGATCTTTATTGCTGAAAATACTGTTATTCTAAACACTACCATACATGAAAATGAACACAGGTATTTTTGGTCAACATGACCCTGGATAAAACCCTCCCGGGGAAAACCAGTTTGGAATCTAAGTGTATAAATGTGGAGAAAAGAAGGTGGAATACAACAAGTACAATAAACATATGAACCTGATACAATAACATCTTGAACCAAGCTGAAACACAAGTCCAAATGAAGAAGATGCACCCTAGGATGGTGCACCCTCCTCACAAGTTGCCAAAACCATTGAACTGAAGTTCTCTGCCAACCAGAAGATCTGATGGATAAACCCTCCCACAATACTCTGAATTTGTGTTGTAGCGCTCCACTGAAACTGTCCTCAAAGAAAACTGAGCTCTACAAGTCCTCCCTTCTAGCTGTGCACCCTCCTCCTCAAGTGCACCCTCCTCCTAACAGAAACTAGATCCACAAATAAATGAAGGACTAAGCTTGCTGGCTACCAACATGAATGCGGGCACCCAAGCTTTCCTCACTCAATGCATCCAACCTCATCCTCATGCTCCTCTCCCAACTCTCTTGGTGAACATAAAAAGGAATAATAGCCTCTCCTTTGCCCTTGCACCCTCCTTAAGGAAGCATAAGGAAACCTAAAATATGAGTGGATGAGATCACCTCATCTCATCCCTAATCAATGTTTGAGATCATCTCAAAATAATCTCAACTCAAAACCCACTTAAGTTTCCATAGTTTCACTTTTTGTCCCTCAATTCACCCACAAAGTGAATTAATTGTCATTTTAGGCTAAAATGAGCAAATTTCACTTTTGACTTAAATATCCTAAGTCAAAGTGAAATTAGACACAAAGTACATGGTACAAAGTACAAAGTACTTCCCACATGTGTTTAGAAGCTCAGAAACACAAGGGGACCACTTTCCAAGGTACCCAAATATCAATATGGTTGGATTTTATTATATCGAGTAATTTCTAATTCTATATTTTGGCTTCTTTGAAGTTCAATGCCAAGGTATTTTTCCATTCTCTCTTAATAAATATAGAAATTGGTGCTAGAAAAGCATTGGCATACAATTCAATTTGAAGTTTTTGTGTAGGTATTGTTTCTTTTCTGAACTTATTTAAGACTGTGGTAAACCTTTGGTTAAATTATTTAACTCTTTCTTTAGGGCCCATGAACAAAGAGAAGAGTTTTGTCATTAAAGCACCCGTGGTGGTTTCTTCCCCTATCTTATTCAGGAATGCCTTCAGGAAATCACCCCAACTAGTAGATTAAAATACTAAGTTGAGGTCTTATTCTCAAAAGTATAAGGGAAGAGTCTACACAACACGTCCTCATGTTACACATTCATTAACCTTATATACAAAATGAATTTCTTGATACGATCTTCCGGAGGAGCATACAAATCAAGATCATACTTGGGAAGTAAGAATTCTATATTTTTAGGCATATGATGCATTTTCCCAGGTAGTGCCAAATAATCTCGAGCCAACCAGGGTTTGCTCAGTTTCCATTTATTTTCTTGATTGTTTTCCATATTTGATAAAATTGAGTTAGTATCCAAGTGGTCTATGTCAAAGTAAGAACCTAATTGACTTTCAAATCTCTTTGTATATGATGGGGTTGTATAATGATTAGGGGTTGGAGGAACTAGATTACGAGGTTAAGAATTTTCTTTCAATGCTAATTCAACCAAGTCTTCTATAGTGTGACCTAGAGTTTGTCCCCTAATTTGAGTCACTATTTGTGTGGTGTTTCTTTGTCAAGGAAGTAAATGGGTCATAGGAAATTAACCAATTTGTCTTGTGTATTCCTGGGTAATGCTTCTAAATGTGTTTACTTCTTCATTATATACTACATACGTATATTGATTTTAGTATATATTCCAAAGTTTTGCAAATCTTGAGGTTTAGGATTTTCAAAAGAGGTATCAATGTTCAGAAAATCACTTTCTACTATTAGTATGACTTTCCATACAATATGACCCTCCTTGTAGCACCAATTTTGTTGAGTGGGTTGGATTCCCAAGTCTCAACAATAGGGATTAGACCCAAGGAAGAGGCCCAATTAGAATCTTCCCTATTTAAATGGAATAATCCTCTAGATTAATGGCCCAACATCCTTTCAATGGGTTTTATGAAAAGGTTTAAATTTTTCTTTATATTTCTATTTTGTATAATTTTTGTTGGTAAGTGATTAATGACCCCTGGGGTGTAGGGTAGTTAGTGATGGAGTGTACTGTTAAGGCACTCTGTTATGTGAAGTCATCAGTTCAAAACCCCGACTTAACTTGTGTGCTACATATGGGGCCTCGTGGGTACACCTGAAGGTTATAGTGGTAGCGATCAGAATTGACCTCGTGTCATGCAAGTATGAGCCCAGGTAGTTTCCGATTCCGTCAACCACAGAAAAAAGTGATTAATAAAAGGGAAAAAACTAAGTTAAGTGAAGAGAGGAAGAAAACTATTTTTGATAGATAACTCTCACAAAAAGTGAATGAAAATATCACTATAATTCTATTAATTTAAGGATTAGTCATATAGGAAAATTTCTTGAATATAAATATTTTTAGGAACAAATAAATTAACTACTACATGAAAATAAATCTATAGGAAAGATAAATAAAGAAACAATCATTTTGGTGGCATATCCAACAATACTGAGAGGGCAGGGGTGAATCAATATTGCCTACTTTTTATTTTTATATTCATCCATATTAAGCGCACATATTAATTATTCAATTAAGCAGCAGACAAGTAGAAAGTACAACAATGGTTGCATGAGTCAAATTTGATGAAGAGCAGAAGAGATTGAATTGAATTATAAACTAAGGGTGGTTGGGTGTTTCAAGAGCAGGTTGGAGCCTGCAGGGGAGTTGGTGCTTCCTTGTCATTTGTAGCTGACTAAACAGGGGGTCGAAGCCTCCTACTAGTTGGTGCTGGTGAACAGAGGGAGTTGGTGCTTCCTTGTCAGTTGTGGCTGACTAAACAGGGGGTCGAAGCCTCCTACCAGTTGGTGCTGGTGAATGAGGGTGTGGGTGCATCCTTCCAGTTGTAGCTGGTAAATGGGGTGTGGCAACATACCTTAATTGTAGCTGAAGAAACTTGGGGAATGTCTCTCCATCAAGTTGTAGCTTGAAAATAGTTTTGTAAAAGAACTTTTTATTAATGAGAAAATAGTTGGTGGTTTTCCCTGTAGGGTTCCACGATAAAATCTTGTGTTCATAAGGGTTTGTTGTTCATCATATATTGCTGCCTCTTCTTTTATGGTCTTCTTTATCAAGTTCTGGATTGCATAACTGTTGCTTTGTCTTCTTCTGTTCTTGATCTTCAATTAGACATTGATAGGCACCTTAGAATGAAGAGTTCTTCATCTTGGACTCTGCTCCTATTTTAGATCTTCTAATGTGAACCACAGAGACACTTTCTTCTCACCACTTTTTCTCGTTTATATAATCTTCAAACTAGTGTGAAATTTAAAACATTGTGTCCCTTTATTTGAACCATTGTACCTTTTCATTTAAAATGATAATCTAAACTTTAATTAATATCATTTTTCCTTTTTATTCTTTATTCATATTTTCATGATTTAACTCTTTTTTAATCATCACTGTGTATTGGTTCATTTTTGTCATAAATTGATCACAGTCATGGATCAATTTAATCCTTTATACTTGATCCCAAATCTTTGTTATATTCACAAAGACTAAATTCTGTGGAGGCGCTTCCTTCAAACCATCACATATGACCGTACGTTTACATAACCACGGTCTTACCAACTATAGCGACATATAATAAAACACTTATAACATATGACCATGGACGATGACCGAATGCTAAGCCTAAATGAGTGCTTGAGTGCTTTACCAAATCAACGGTCATGATTCGAACATCTGATGGGATGAACGACTGACAAAATTTCGACATTTTGACCTTCAAGTCTTCATGACTTCCAATATTTCAGAACTCCCGATTACGATATCACCAAAACAATCAGACGGTTCACCTTTATTTCGCGGAGACAGATCTATAGTCCTCTTTAGACCTTACACTCATTATTTCATAGCTAAATCCTACGACTATGACTTAATCATGTGTTGAGATGAATGGTTGTCATAATTTTGGCACTTTTCCCTTCGGGTTTTCATGACTTCCAGCATGTCAAATCTAAGAAGCTATCAATCTACTGATGCGTGTCCCTTTCACAATTTTGGCATTCGGGACTTCGACGTTCGGGACTTCGCGACTTCGTACTTCATGTCTTCCATTCTTTGTAAATATTCTGAATAAACGACACGTGTCCATAATCTCATGTGTATTTCAAAACTTCGGCCTTCGAGACTTCTAGACTTTAGAGTATTTGCTAGTGGTGAAATCTCTCGAAGTAAGACTCCCGGAGTGACGTAAACTCGCTGACATCACTTGATGACTTGGCACGTGCCAAGTAGCTTCCATGTGTCACTCTGATTCGTGACTTACATGTGCCTGAAATGCCAATTTCAACTTGACACTTGTCACTTTCTGACTGAGCCATGTGTCCTTGCTGATGTGCTATGTCATTAAAATCACTCAAGATGACATGGACCTTGATATGTCTCTTCCTCCCTGACTTCGGAGATTCGACTTTCGAGGTTTTGAACAACTCTTGTCGTTGATTCTCTGAATCACAAATCCCCGAATTGTTGATCTTATGCCATGTGCCCACCTTCCAACCGATGGCTAGGATCTCTTCAAAATTCTAGACTTCGCGAGTTCAGTATCCTTGACTCCTCGACACTCCAAATCCCTCGATTCCAGAGTTTCGAAGGAACTCATAGCTAACTGTCATGCAACTTCTCCCAGATCTAATGGTTCAGATCAAGATCTAGGATCAATGATTCGATCCGTCTACGATGCAAATTTGCTAGCTTATCCTTTCCTTCCACTCGAAAATGATTCGATGGTCACAATATTCCAATGGTCCTTAAGCCCATGGTCACTCACATGACCGATGCGTGTTTAGACGATCAACGCAATCAACCTCTTGATTGGACGGCTGCTGAGGCTTCTCATTCTGATCGGACGACTGCTGAGCTTACGCTTTTCCTTTCAAGTTTTGATGTCTGCGTTTGCTAATCCTCCTGAGCTTTTATCACAAAAACATTGTTGATCCTATCGTGATCAACAATAATTATGAATTTCTTCATACTACTCGCTTCTCCTATTTGCTCCTCCTCCCGAGCTTGTTCTATTTATCTCTACATACTGTTTGACATCTTTTGCTAACTGATATACTTGTTGACATCAATGACAATCTTATCTGTGGTAATTCATCATTAACAACATATCATTGCATCGACTGTTGACATCAATGACAATATTTCCAACAATCTCCCCCTTTGTCATTGAGGTCAACACACTGACTTTACATACAAAACTCCCCCTGTGATGATGCTTTCTTTTTATGAAGTTTTCCGTTTATGAAGTTTCTCTCCCCCTTTGACATCAATGGAAAAGGGTTTCTTTTCCAATCATCTGTCTGTATAAACACTTCTCTAACCACTGGTAACTCTATATGTTACTGACCATACTGAACTTGGGTAACTCTTCCTATAGACATGTTATGCCTGTCATAGCTGAATGAATCCCCCTGTCAATATGCTTTCTCTATGCTTCTGACTGTTCCCCACCTTTGTTTATGAAAGGGTAGCTCTTCCTGACAAGGTTTCATCCCCTGTTGATTTACTAACTTCTTATCTCAGTTGATTGGGATTTTTTGTGTTTCATATGAGTAGTCTTCTTGATACAAATTTTTGTAGTGATCGAGTCTTTTCAAAACTTAATCCAATTACTTTATTATTTTCTAACCAGAACTTCCCTTGATTTTTTACTGACTGTTCTCCTCCTTTGTTTATAAAAGGGTAGTTTCTTGACAGGGTTTCTCCTCTTGTTATCTCTACAAGATGTCATGCATAGCATTTTGTACATCATAACACATTTGTTGTGGATACTATTGTCTTACTCAACACAACGCAATTGTAGGTCAGATTCTTCAAACAACCCTTGGTTCTATCCATTAATTCTCATCGATCTCTAACTAGGATACCAATTTGTTTTTATATCATCCACCTTGACATCTGTACTCTCAACAATCTTATGTAGCCTAAGATTGTAGCATTTGTATGCTTTCTTGGTAGAAGCATATCCATGAAAGATACCTTTATCAGATATAGCATCAATTTATCGAAATTCTCATCAAGCCTTTTGATGTAAGCCTTACTTCCAAAGACCTTGAAGTATTTTACCGAATGAGCTCTTCCAAAATAAGGTTCACAAAAAGTTTTACTACTATTAATCCTGAGATGACCTCTGTTCAATATGAATACTGTTGTGATTACATCTTCCCTCCAATATCAATACTAATTGATGGAATATCCATCAGATAATTGGATTCATTGAGCATAGTCTTTGTAGCTTTCTGGACAGAGATCTCCTTTTTAAAAAAAATTTCTTTTAGAAGGAGTTTCAGTGTACCATTAAAATAGGATTGAAAGATTTCTAAGATAATCATTACTCAATTCTTTTTGTTGTTCTACCGTTGGAGATTCATCATCAACATCATTATTATGTGCACCAGAAGCTTCTTTATCCTTGTTTTGAGAATATTCCTTATTAGAAGTTTTATCCTCCAAACTCCTATTATTAACTTCATCAATTTCAGGAGCAATATTTTCCTCATCTTTCTTATTTGGTACTTGGGATTTTATTTTCCATGTCTTCTTATTTACTCTTCTTGTCATATTGTGTGAAGCATTTCTTATTGTCTGTCTTCTTGAGTTCCAACAGTCATGGGCTCTGTGACCATATCTACCACAAATGTAGCATCTCATAGTGTAACAATGTGCAGCAATATGTCCAACATGATTGCAGTTCCAACATCTTATACTGTTGTTGAACCCACCAAATTGTTTTCTTCCATGATGCCTACAATCCAAGGCTTTATGACCATATTCATTAAAAGAAAAACAATAACCTTTAAAGACACTCTCATACCTTCTTTGATTCATCCATGAAGGTGTCTCTCTTTTGAACTTTCTTTGAGGTGTATGAGTAGCTTCTAGATGTCTTCCTTGATCTGATCTTCTAAGTTTTGTAGTGTTTCTTTTATTATTTGAACATGAAGAACCCACATAATACTTTCTTTCCCTTTTTATAAAAGAAAGACTTGCATCAAACCTATCTTCACTCTTTACAAATGAAGGACTTGCATAAGGTTTCTTGAGATTACTAATTTCTTCCTTGTTGCAGCCAAGACCGGTTTTGTCATATGGTGATATCCAACTATCCAAGATCTCATCCAAGGTCATGGAGTTGTTCAAGAACTTGATTTGGGTGTCTAACTTCTCAACTTTCTTTCTAAGGTTCACAACTTCTGCTTCCATCTTATGACAAGATTCTTCATTTTTGTCCAACTGGTTCCTTACTACCTCTTCTCTCCTTTTGGCTTCTTCAAGTTGGATTTTAAGATTGACATAGCTTTCCCTTGGTTCTTTTAGATCTGCAAGGTTTTTGCTTGGATCATCATCTTACTTCTTTTCTTCTTTTGCTTGACTGATTTCATTTTTCAATCTCTTGATCTCCTCTTCTTTCTCTTCTAACTGAATGTCCTGTTCATATATTATCTTTTTACTGTCCTTGAGCATTTCCTTTATTTCCAAGACATGCTTTTGACTCTTTTCAAGAAATTCTTGAGTGTAGTCATGAAGATAGATATAGTCCGATTCATTATGGTGATAGAGGTATTCAGAGAGACTCCAATCAACCTTTTCTTTGGTCTTTGATAGTTTTTCTTCTTCTTCTTCCATGGGATAAATGCTAACATAATATTCTGTTACTGTATTTGAATCTTCTTCTCTACTTGCAGGGGAAAATTCAATATCAACATTATTGCAATCGGAAGATTGTGGAGAGTCTTTACCTTTATTGATGGCCGAGTCTTCTCTTTTGATTTGATACATTTTCTTGGGAGGATGAGCAGATTCTTTGGAGGTATCATCACTAGTCATGCCATCTTCAACCTCAATCTGAGAAATAGGAATTGACCCTCTAAGTATGTGTGCGTGGTCAAATCCAAGGCCATATTTGTTCGAGGGAGATATTTGTAGACTGAGAACTTTATTAAGGGCTTCAGTCCCTTTCTTTAATTTTTCAACAATCTTAAGTTGATCCTTTAGTTGTTTACACCTTTGTTTATATTTTCTCAGTTCATCCAAAGAACTTTTAAGCTCAGCTTCCATATTGACTTCTTCTTCAATGTATGAGTATTCTTCAAAAGAATCTTCATCACTAGAATTGGTGTAGACTAAACTTTGTTCTAATTGAAATGCTTCATTTGACTTCTCATCTGAGTAGAGGTCTTTTAATTTTTCCTAGAGTTCTTTTACAGAGTTACATTCACCCATATTCTCTTTGATATCATCAGGTAATCCATCAAGGATTGTATTCATTGTCAATGAGTTGACTTTCTTGTCTTTCTTTTGAGCAGGAGTGATCACTGAATTCCATACATCATGTCCCAATGCCTTCAGATGAATTTCCATTCTTATACTCCAAAATATGTATTATTCTTTTCTAAGTATTGGAGTTCCATTCTCATTGTAAATCTTTTGTCCATCCATGTGTGCTTAATTTGATCTTCCTTTCATTTTGTTAGACTGTGCTTAAAGGAACCTTGCTCTGA
>ML783229.1:358622-382960 GCA_009831015.1 Picea engelmannii | reverse complement strand
ATAGCATTGACCGCTGAAGAATGTAAATAAGAAGATGAATGGTACATAGACAGTGGATGTTCTTCACACATGACTGGGGATCAAGACAAATTCATCAGCTTGAAGAGAAAGGGTGGCAATGTTGCATTTGGAGATGACTCATATGCCAAAATAATTGGAGAAGGTGTAGTAGAGCTTGGAAGAAAAAATGTAAAAGCAAAGAATGTTCTATTGGTTGAAAACTTGAATCATAATCTACTCAGTGTTAGTAAAATGTGTGATCAAGGATACACTCTTACGTTTGATTCTCAAAAAATGTAAAATCAGAGAAAATAACTCAGGAAGATTGGTTGCAACTGCAACAAGAAGACTGACCAACATATACATCCTATACATGAAGAAGAGAGAGAAGAAAAAAGCCACACAAAAATATTCTAAGGAAGAAAATGTCCCAAAGACCAAAAATAAGGATGAAGCATTATTGAGTGCCACATGTTCAGGGGGAGCAACCCCAAAGAAGAGAGTTACATTTTTCCATTAAACTCAGAGGGAGTAGCCCTAAACTTTTCCATTGATGTCAAAGGGGTAGATAAATTGGGATCATGATGATAGGGGGAGCATGAGTGTTGCCATCAATGACAAAGGGGGAGATTGTTGGAAGATTGGTTGTTGTCATTGATGTCAACCCTAGTCATGGGTTTTGGACCGCAAGATTGATAAAGGTATTTGGACATGAAGGAAAATGCACATGCATATACAACACCCATGAATGGATAGTATACATCATGCTATTTCCGGTGGTATGTGGCACATCACGTGGATCCTCATGGTTGAGGAGAAATGAATTTTTGAAGATGACAATGTGAATTGTACATGTAGGCCCTGAAGATAATTACAGAAAAGAATTACAAAATAAGAAAGTGTCAGGTCGACCCTAATGTTAAAAGGAAGTGACATAAATGGTATAGATAAACATCATTATACATTCATTTGATACAAGTCGAATTTCAGAGGGAAGAAGAAGTAAAAGAAGGCCGAATTTCAAGGGAGAATGAAGTCTTTTGGTGATGTGTTCTAAGGTATGTTATTTTCAGGTCATCTTACCATTTTTGCTATAAATTTTTTTCTAGAATGATTCAGATGGTGAAATCGTTATGGTATTGAGAAGACATATCAAGGTACCTTTGGTACAAATTTCATCTCTTGATTCGCTATAATTATGGAGATACACTCTGTGGAAGATAGGGTTTGTGACTAGTCCTGAAGCTAGTCAATAAACATGTGTTCCAGGTAAAATAGTCATAAATTCTTCATACAGAATCCAAATTAAGTGGGAACACTTCCATTGGAAAGAGTACATACTGTAGTTTCATTTTTTTGAGTTTCAGAATCGGATGCTAAATATTGAGCATTAGGCATGCTGTACAAGTTGGGTCTTCTTAACAGACCATAATTGAATGAAGTCTACCATTCTTTCTATAACCTCTTTTTGGGGAGGATTAAAGGAGTGAAAATTGGAGGAGTTTCAGAGAATACATTGAGTAATATTATCCATAGGATCATATTACTCCAAGAATTGAAGAATTTCATACATTGAATAAGTCTCAGGAAGCATTATCAGGTTCTATGTGATGATTGGTTGATGGTGATGATTTACTGTAAAATTTTATTATCTCTCATATATTCTTGGGTGGAAGGAAGGGGAAAGGATGTAGAGTTCAAATCTCTCTTGATATTGGAGGATTGTATCTTCCTCATGGAGGTTTATCCCTCCCTTTACATTTGGAAGCTGTAGCTACCTTTGGAAGTCATTACTTCCCTTGAACAATAACTATTGATTATTTCTCATATATTGTGCATGGTGTATTGTGGTGTATTGGTGTAACTCTTATACTATTGTTCATTTCTCATTGGATATAGTTGAATGGTTTAAGTATAAGTTGAAAAAGGTTTTAAATTGTACTTGATACTGATTCACCCCCCCTCTTAGTATCAACACAACTGGTAGGAGGCTTCGACCCCCTGTTTATTCAGCCACAACTGACAAGGAAGAACCAACTCCCTCTGTTCACCAACACCAACTAGTAGGAGGCTTCGACCCCCTATTTAGTCAGTTACAACTGACAAGGAAGAACCAAATCCCTTGTAGGCTCCAACCTACCCTTGCACCACCCAACCACCCTTAGTTTATAATGAAATTCAAATCTCTTATGCTCTTCATCGAATTTGACTCATGCATCCATTGCTGTACTCTCTACTTGTCTGCTGCATCCTCTGCTTGTATGGTCTTATTTATCAAGTTCTGGATTGCATAATTGTTCCTTTGTCTTCTTCTATTCTTGATCTTCAATTAAACATTGACAGGCACCTTAGAACGAAGAGTTATTCATATTGGACTTTGCTCCTGTTTTAGATCTTCTAATGTGAACCATAGAGACACTTTCTTCTCACCACTTTTTCTTGTTTATATAATCTTCAAACCAGTGTGAAATTTAAAACATCACATCCCTTTATTTGAACCATTGTACCTTTTCATTTAAAATGATAATCTAAACTTTAATTAATATCATTTTTCCTTTTTATTCTTTATTCATATTTTCATGATTTAACTCTTTTTTAATCATGACTGTGTATCAGTTCATTTTTGTCATAAATTGATCACAATCATGGATCAATTTAATCCTTTATACTTGATCCAGAATATTTTTTATATTCACAATGACTAAATTCCGTGGAGGCGCTTCCTTTAAACCATCACATATGACCATGTGTTTACTGAACCACAGGCTTACCAACTATAGCGACATATAATAAAACACTTATAGCATATGATCATCAACGATGACCGAATGCTAAGCCTAAATGAGTGCTTGAGTGCTTTACCAAATCAACGGTCATGATTCGATCATCTGATGAGATGAATGGCTGACGAAATTTCGAAATTTTGACCTTCAGGTCTTCATGACTTCCAATATTTCAGAACTCCCAATTACGATATCACCGAAACAATCAGACGTTTCACTTTTATTTCACGGAGACAGATCTACATTCCTCTTTATACCTTACACTCATCCTTTCATAGATAAATCCTACGGCTATGACTTAATCATGCGTTGAGATGAATGGTTGTCATAATTTCAGCACTTTTCCCTTCGGGTTTTCGTGACTTCCAGCATGTCAAATCTCAGAAGTTGTCAATCTACTAACGTGTGTCCCTTTCACAATTTTGGCATTCGGGACTTCGACATTTGGGACTTCGCGACTTTGTACTTCATGTCTTCTAGTCTTTGTAAATATTCCAAATAAACGACGCGTGTCGATAATCTCATGTGTATTTCGGAAGTTTGACCTTTGGGACTTTCAGACTTTAGAGTATTTTCTAGTGGTGAAATCTCCCGAAGTAAGACTCCCAAAGTGACGTAAACTCACTGATGTCACTTGATGACTTAGTACGTGCCAAGTAGCTTCCACGCGTCACTCTAATTCGTGACTTACATGTGCCTGAAATGCCAATTTCAACTTGACACTTGTCACTTTCTGACTGAGCCATGTGTCCTTGCTGATGTGGTCTGTCATTGACATCACTCAAGATGACGTGGACCTTGATACGTGTCTTCCTCCTTGAATTTAGAGCTTTGGATTTCGGGGTTTTGAACAACTCTCGTCGCTGATTCTCTGAATCATAAATCCCCGAATTGTTGATCTTATTCCACGTGCCCACCTTCCAACCGACGACTAGGATCTCTTCGGAATTTCAGACTTTGTGATTTTGGTATCTTTGACTCCTCGACACTCCAAATCCTCCAATTCCAAAATTTCGAAGGAACTCACAGCTAACAATCGTGCAAATTCTCCCAAATCTAATGGTTAATATCAGGATCTAGGATCGATGGCTTGATCCATCTGGGATGCAACTCTGCTAGCTTATCTTGTCCTTCCACTCGAACATGATACGACGGTCAGGATCTTCCAACGGTCCTTAAGCCCATGGTCACTCACATGATCGATGCGTGTTTAGATTATCAACGCGATCAACCTCTTGATTGGATGACTACTGAGGCTTCTCATTCGGATTGGATGACTGCTGAGATTACGCTTTTCCTTCCGAGTTTTGATATCTGTGTTTGCTAATCCTCCTGAGCTTTTATCATAGAAACATTGTTGATCCTATCATGATCAACAATAATCATGAATTTCTTCATACTGCTCGCTTCTCCTGTTCGCTCCTCCTCCTGAGCTTGCGCTATTGATCTCTGCATACTGTTTGACATCTTCTGCTAACTGATATACTTGTTGACATCAATGACAATCTTATCTGTGGTAATTCATCATTAACAACATATCATCACATCAACTATTGACATCAATGAAAATATTTCCAACACATTTAATCCTTGATCACCTACTTATTTAATTCTACATGAGATTATGAAATGAACAAGAAATAAATGATGAAAAGACAAAATGAGTAATTAAACCCTAAACATAGAACACTTTTATATTCACTAAAAGATTTATAAGAAAGAATCTCAAATATAAATCAAGATAACTTGAGCATATCATAAGAAACTCTTACTAGACATCATGAGAAAACAGGTAAAAGTAGAGTAATCCATCAATTGAATCATTCCACAATCATCCTTTGGTAAAATTGTTTCTATCCATGAGAGGGATTCTAAATTAAATAGAGAAATAATTCACAACAATAATCTTTCACCATTCCTTAAGAGCCAAAACGTCCATACAATGCCTTATATTTACATATTTATACATTCAAAAATTAGTTATGCAAACTATTTTCATGATTTAACCTTTAGGTGAGCTAGGGGTTAAGTATTTGACATTTTCTTGGTTGAACTTTTACCATTTGATAAATAATTAATTACATAAATTTGTGTGGGGAAACATGTTTTGATTTCTAGGTGTTCTCATGATATGAAGTGTTACTACTAGATCTAACCCAGTAACTGATATGCACGTTGGTCGAGGTTATGAGTTCTAAATTGACCAAAGGTATGTTGGAAATATAACTGAGAGGGGGGGGGGGGTGAATCAATTATGTATATAAGCTTGAAACTTTTCTTGTTCTTTTCTTTTTCTTTCTAGATTATTATTTAATGTGTCACTGATAACTTAACATGCATAGATATACAATATTTGATAAATCACACATAATACACAGAGACATTGATTTTCATGAGGAAACCCATAAAGGGAGAAAACCTCTTCTTCTTAGGATGTCAATCAAGCTCCAACTTTCATGTACATCACAGTCTTTGAGAACCAACTGAAATATGAGGCTACAACCTCTGATAGCAAGCTGCAACTTGCAGAGAGCACCAACTCTCATATTTCTCTGGCACCAACTAGATGGAAGCACCAACTCCTAGGTTTTTCTAGCACCAACTAGATGGAAGCACAAACTCCTAGGTTTCTCTACCACCAACTAGATGGAAGCACCAACTCCCAGAGTATCTTCTAGCACCAACTCAAATTTAGAGGACTAAAATCCTCCCTAGCACCACCCTACCACCCTATTTTTTCTGGCTGCAACCGGATGGAAGCTACAACTCCCTGTTCAAGCACCCAATTGAATCTCCGAGGACAACAATCCTCCCTAGCACCACCCTACCACCCCGATTGAATCTTGGAAAACTTTTACTTACTTGCTCTGTCTCTGATATGGTCTGTTACAGCTCCATGTCTCCTCTGCCTTCTTCCGCTTCTATATTATGTTCCTCTTCTACATCTTTCTGCTTCTATGATCTACTCTTTTTCCTCCCATGATCACCACCACCTTCTATTTATATTCTCTTCTGGCTTTTATTCTCTATGCTGCATGTACATCCTCTTTACTCTGCACCTCTTCTCTTCTCCTTTTCTGCTACTTACTACCACCTTCTACGCTCATACATCAGTTCCCAAAAATCACATTCTATGCATGTCTTTATCATGCCAAGTCCTCTACCATATCATCCTGGAAACTCTTCGTCACGAACGCTCTGTGATGCATCTCAATTCTGTATATCCTCTTCTATGTTCTGCATGTCATATTTTCGCCCAGTTCTCTCCCAGGTCCTCATCGCAACTCTGCCACTTTACTGGTGGTTACTCACTATCTATTCATCATCAATGCCCATTATCTTGAGATTCCTTTTCTTCACTATAAGTTAAAATCATTCGTTTTATTCACTTTAGGTAAATCATTCCTAAGCCTCTTCCTCTACGTGACCACTGGAGGTGACCACACGCATATTGGAAAAGCGCTTCATGATCTCGGTCTAGTGAGTGCTAGCTCCTTATTTTGATATGACCTTGGGCGATGATCTCACGTGACCACGCGATTTTGGGCATGACCAAAGGTGGTTTGAATCAAACTACTTTTCACCCTGCAATTTACCTCGAGCCTCCATGTGTCCTTTCTCCAAAACCGTGGTTTCGATTACGGCCCGCTCAAGAAAAATTAAGACCCGAGCATGTTCTGGCCCCGCAATTGAGCATGACCATTGATGTCCAATCCCTTGGTGATACCACTCGATCAACAAATACTATCTACCTTCCTTTCCTCCTTCCACGCACGATCCCATATCTCCATGATCTGTCGACACGTAGCTTCCTTCCAAATCAACGACTACGATTGATTCCGACGTTTCGATCTTTGAGAGTTTCAACTCTCAAATATCACTTTTCCCATATGACAATCTTTTGGAGTGGAAGATCTATTGACACCTGTCTCCCTGAATCTACGATCATGATCTCCTCCGCGAGTTCGGCCTTCGGGACTTTCAATTCTCAAACTCTCGTTTCTTCCATACGTCAATCTTCCGGAGTCGATGATCTGCAGACACCTGTCCAGACAGATCAGATGGATTACACTTAATCAGACATTGTGATGGATGGCCACCATCTACTTTGGCACTCAGGCTATTCTACTTATGCTATCCTTCCACTATATTTTGATAAATGGTTGAGAATGCACCCGAAGTGATCTTCAGATCGGATGACTTATGTCCACTTCAGGACTTCGACGTTCGAGACTTTAGGAATTTGCTGGTGGTGAAACTCCCAAAGTAAAACTCTCAGAGTGACGTAACTTTCTTACGTCACTTGATGATGTGGCACGAACTGAGTGTTTGCCATGTGTCACTCGGATTCATGATTTTCATGAGCCTGAAATACCGATTTCAGCTTGACACTTGTCATTATCTGACTTTTCCATGTGTCTTTGATGACGTGGGTGTGACATGTAGGCAGTGTAGTGGAGTGTGGAGGCAGAGCGCGGTAGTGGAGTGTGACGTGTAGCGTGTAGTGGAGTGTGACGTCAGAGCGTGGAGGTGGTATATATGAGTGGTTTGGTGGTTTACTTGGATGTGGGGTTAGGCAGTAAGTGGTAATGAGTGAGGGGCGTCCGATTTGACATGAAGGTGACACATATGAGGGTCCCACATGGAAAATACAAGCAACTCAGACCCCCCCCCCCACGGTTAAAGGCAGAAAGGTAGGGGGTCTGATATGCCCTATCATTCGTAGATCTGAGTGCCTGATTATCGGCCGTTGAGATTAGCATGCCCCTCTTCAAACTTATCCTGCCCTTCCACTTTAGAATTATCTGATGGATGAAATTTAATTTGGCTCTCCATCTCTCCAGACTTCAGGGATTTCAAATCTCAAAGTTTTCTCCCTCTTGAACTCATGGTCTACTGACATGTATCTCCCAACAATCAATGAACCAGATTCTCCTCCTGGAGATGAACGGTCTCAAATTACTTCGGAACTTCAGAACTTGGTAAGTTCTCTCTCCTGTGTGCGCAAAGCATTAGGGCTCACGCACCTTGATTCGATCAGACGACTGTTGGTCCTCTATGCTATGATCCTACGGACACTGTCGCCCTCTCTCCTAAGCTTCTGATCTCTCTGACTTAGAAGGTTTTCTAAGTTTTCAAGGGTCTCAACCTTTTCTCCTCCTATGAGTCCATCTCTTGGACCTCGTCTGCACTTCTGGAAAGTGCTATCTCTTCTGAGATTTCTCTTCTTCTGCTCTCTCAACTTATTAAAGAGCCACTTCGACACTTAGCTAAATTGTGGATCTATGCACTCCTTGCATATCCTCCGAAGTCTGAATATTCGAACTGTCATCGCTGCTTTCCTATTTTCCATCGTCGCTGATGTTCTTTCCATCAATTACAAGAACACTCTTCCTATAAAACATGCCAACAATCTCCCCCTTTGGCATTGATGGCAACCCTAAAAGGCTTCACTATTGCTTCTTAGACCTCCAACTGTAGCATCCAGACCACAACATTTTCTCCCCCTTTGACATCAATGTCAAAGAAAACAAAGAGTGACTATGTGCTCCCCCTGTTCAGATATACTAGGAGCACTCTCCCCCTGATCAGATAGACTATTTAGATTGATAATAGGGTCACACCCAACTTCTGGTGCAGATACTCAAACTCCAAGTCTGCAAGTATCTGAATCATCCACAATACTTGGGTACAACAAGTGGCAGCTGCAATGTATTCAACTTCTGTAGTCGATAGGGAAATGGAACCTTGCTTCTTGCTCAACTATGCTACAAGAGAATATCTTAAGAAGAATGCACCTCCAATCGTGCATTTCATTTCATCCAAGAAGTTAGCCCAATCAACATTTGAATAGACTAATAATTGAAAATTCTGATTCCTAGGATACCATAGGCCATAGTTCATTGTTCCTTTCAAGTATCTAAAAATTCTTTTGATAGCTATCAAGTGACTCTGTTTAGGTGCAGAATGATACCTTACTACCATTCCAACATCATGCATTATGTTTGGACAAGATGATGTTCTTCATCTTCATTATTCTCATCATCTTCTTCATCTAACTTGGTGCTTATTCTCTGTTGATCTTTTACTAGAGCTTCTTTATCAATTCGAACATCAATACAGTCTACTAATTTATGCATTCTTTTGTTGAAGAATTTGTATCCTTTACTGTTTGTTGAATATCCTAAGAAGATACCTTCATCAAATCTACCATCAAATTTTCTTAAATGAAATTCCTCCTTATCTTCCTTCAGAACATAGACATTGTTTTCAGTTCTAACCCCTTTTGCAATCAACTCTCCCGTGTTCACTGTTTTTATTTTACAATCCTTGGTAGTGAAAGTGACTTCACATCGTCTGTCACACACCTGATTGACACTAAGAAGATTATGTTTTAATCCATCAACAAATAGTACATATTGAGCTTTGCCTCTTCCATTACTTAATCTTACTGGACCTTTACCTCTGATCTTTCCTAGAGCATCATTTCCAAAAGTCACATTTTCTGATTTACTTTCTTTGAGTGATAGGAACCTACTTTTGTCACATGTCATATGCCTGGAGAATCCGATGTCAATATACCAGGGGTTATTTTGTCTTTGAAATGACAACACCAATCCACACTTGTCATCTTCTTTATTCTTCCAAACCTTGACGTTTCCATCTCTATGATTTGAATATGGCTTATAGTTCTTTAAGAAACAGTCTGCAACTTTATGGCAGATGTAACATTCTGGTTCATTGAATAAAGGATCATAATGATTGTTATGCTTAATCTGCGTCTTTTTCCTAGCCATCACATGATTTGCAGTCTGTGGTTGTTTGTTACTTGGATGTCTCACTCTTTGTTGTGGCATATATTGATTCCTTGTGTGTATTTATTGCTCATGTCTAAATCTTAAAGAACAATTTACAGCTTTGTGACCAAAGTTAGAACAGTAAAAACAATATCCATAGAAAAAATCTTTGTACCTGGAAAATGACTGTCTTCTTTGAGCATGTTGATTTCTTCCATGCTGATGATTTCCTTGAGCAGAGGGAGTATTATTTCTTTGTTCTATAGATTCAATTCTGGTACCTTTTTCTTCACTCCTCCTTGGTGGTTGATTATCTTCCTTTGTTTCTGCAGGTTTGTTGTTGTCAATGATTGTAGATTTGACAAACTTGATGGATTATTTGTTGCTTGGCTGACCACTACTTGATCCCTCTTCATAACCCAAACCAGTTTTCAACATTGGATTCCTTTGCTGATTTAGAATGGTGTCTAATCCTTCTGAGGATTTAATACTTGTCAGATTATGATGATATAAGGCCTTCTCTAGATCTTTTCTGACAGACACTACTTCATCTTCCAATTTTTCACCTTTTTTCTTTAGCTTCCTTCAATTGTTGTTTGAGGATGTCTTCAATATTCTTAGATTCTTTTAACTTAACCTTCAACAAAGCAATTTCTTCAGATGGTTCATTGCATGTTTTCTCAAACCTGAGCAATAACTGTTTTTGTTTTCTTTTCTTAAATCTGAGTCTGTCAATCTCTTCTAAGGCACTTATTAGTTCTCCTTCCATATCAACCATAACTTCTTCTTCATTCATGTCACCAACTGTGTATTCATCGTCAAGGTCTTCCATGTCCATAAGCATACAATCATTCACTTTATCTTCACAAGATGAATTGCTATCTATGTCTTCCGAGGAGTCATCATTATTTGCACACAAACTTTTCTTTTTACTATATTTCTTAAATTTATATTTCTGTTCATCATCCGAGTTCTGGTATTTTTCCTTGTGAGGACACTTGTATGAAAAATGACCTATATTACCACAATTGAAACATTTAAAAGGCAGCTTGCCTTGGTATTTTCCTGATCCTTTCTTTAACCTTCTCACAAAATTTTCTTCAATCTCATCTATATCAGAGTCTGTGTTTTTATCGGCTTTAAAGGATGCCTCTCTTGTAGTGGATTTACCTTTGGTGATTCTCATTTCATAAGTAGTTAGGGTTCCAAGAAGTTGATCTAATGTCAATGTATTGAGATCATTTATTTCCTTTATAGCAGAGACCTTTGAGTTAAATCTATCAAGAAGAGATCTTAATATTTTCTGGACTAGAAAAGATTCTTCTATCATTTCACCTAGACCTTTCATAGTGTTGACAAGTTCTTCTATTCGTAAGAATTACTTACTGATAGTTTCATATTCATCCATATTTAACTACTCAACATTCATTCTGTGAGTCTGAAGTTTTGCATCTTTCACCTTTTTATTGCCTTAATAACTACTTATCAGCTTGTCCCACATAATTTTTGCTGAATCACAGTGCATTACTTTGACAAACTCGACTTCTGCAAGTCCATTGAGGATGGAATTCATTGATTTTGCATTAAAGCTAAACTCCAGCTTATCATATTTTGTGGCCAAGACTACAGGCTTCACATACCAGTTTCAACAACATCCCAAACATCAACACCCAAACACATTAAATATGTTCTCATCCTTATTTTCCAGAAGGAAAAGTTTGTTCCATCAAATAGAGGAGCTCTATTAGTTGAACTTCCTTCATGACTAGTCATGTTCAAGCTTATGGATCTACCTTTGATCAAAGGCACCGACTCTGATACCAATTGTTGGNGGGGGGGGGGGTGAATCAGTTATGTATATAAGCTTGAAACTTTTCCTGTTCTTTTCTTTTTCTTTATAGATTGAAACATGCATAGATATACAATATTTGATCAATCACACAGAATACATAGAGACATTGATTTTCATGAGGAAACCCATAAAGGGAGAAAACCTCTTCTTCTTAGGATGTCAATCAAGCTCCAAATTTCATGTACATCATAGTCTTTGAGCACCAACTGAAATATGAGGCTACAACCTCTGATAGCAAGCTGCAACTTGCAGAGAGCACCGACTCTCAGATTTCTCTAGCACCAACCAGATGGAAGCACCAACTCCCAGATTTCTCTAGCACCAACTAGATGGAAGCACCAACTCCCAGAATATCTTCTAGCACCAACTAGAATTTAGAGGACTACAATCCTCCCTAGCACCACCTTGGTTTTTCTGGCTGCAACCAGATGGAAGCTACAACTCCCTGTGTTCAAGCATCCTCTTGAAACTATGAGGACAACAATCCTCCCTAGCTCCACCCTACCACCCTGATTGAATCTTGAAAAACTTTTACTTGCTTGCTCTGTCTCTGATATGGTCTGTTACAGCTCCATGTCTCCTCTACCTTCTTCCACTTCTATCCTCTGTTCCGCTTATGCATCTTTCTGCTTCTATGCTCAACTTTTTTTCCTCCTGTTCTCACCACCGCCTTTTATTTAGCTTATCTTCTTCCTTTTATGCTCTGTGCTGCATCTTCATCCTCATCTCTTCTCCTTTTCTGATGCTTACTACCACCTTATATGCTCATGCATCAGTTCCCAAAAATCACATTCTCTGCATGTCTTTATCATGCCAAGTCCCCTGCCAGATCATCCTGGTAACTCTTCATCACGACCGCTCTATGATGCATATCAATTATATATATCCTCTTCTATGTTCTGCATGTCATATTTTCGCCTAGTTCTCTCCCAGGTCCTCATTGCAACTCTACCACTTTACTGGTGGTTACTCACTGTCTATTCATCATCAGTGCCCGTTATCCTGAGATTCATTTTCTTCACTAGAAGTTACAGTCAGTCATTTTATTCGTTGTAGGTAGATCAGTCCTAGGCCGCTTCCTTTACGTGACCACATGCCTATTCAAAAAGTGCTTCGCGATATCGGTCTAGCGACTACTAGCTCCTTTTTTCGATATGACCTTGGGCGATGATCTCACATGACCACACGATTGCAGGCATGACCAAAGGTGGTTTGAATCAAACTACTTTTTTCCCCACAATTTACCTTGAGCCTCCACATGTCCTTTCTCCAAAACCGTGGTTTCGATTGTGGCCCGCTCAAGAAAAATTAAGACTCGAGCATGTTCTAGCCCCATAATTGAGCATGACCGTTGATCTCCAATCCCTTGGTGATGCCATTCAATCAACGACTGCTATCTTCTTTCCTTTCCTCCTTCCACATGAAATCCCATATCTCCACGATCCATCGACACGTAACTTCCTTCCATATCAACGACTACTATTGATTTCGACCTTCTGGTCTTTGGGAGTTTCAACTCTCAAATCTTGCTTTTCCCATATGACAATATTCCGAAGTGGAAGATCTATTGACACCTGTCTCCCTGAATCTATGATTAGGATCTCCTCTGCGAGTCCGGCCTTCGAGACTTTCAATTCTCAAACTCTCGTTTCTTCCGTATGTCAATCTTCTAGAGTCGATGATCTACAGACACCTGTCCAAACAGATTAGATGAATTACACTTATCCTTTCATTTCTTAATTCATCGGCTAAGACTTGATCAAACATTGTGATGGATGTCAACCATTTACTTCTAAACTTCGACTATTCTACTTACACTATCCTTCCATTGTATTTTGATCAACGATTAAGAATGCACCTGAAGTGATCTTCAGATCGGATGACTTATGTCCACTTTGGGACTTCAACGTTCGAGACTTTGGGACTTTAGGCATCTACTGGTGGTGAAACTCCTGAAGTAAAACTACCAGAGTGACGCAACTTTCTTATGCCACTTGGTGATGTGGCACGAGCCGAGTGTCTGCCACGTGTCACTCAGATTCGTTATTTGTACAAGCCTGAAATGTCGATTTCATCTTGACACTTGTCATTATCTAACTATGCCACGTGTCTTTGCTGACATGGGTGTGACGTGTAGGCAGTGTATTGGAGTGTGGAGGTAGAGCGTGGTAGTGGAGTGTGACGTGTAGCGGGTAGTGGAGTGTGATGTCAGATTGCGAAGGTGGTATGTATGAGTGGTTTGGTGGTTTACTCGAAGGGGGGGGTTAGGCAGTAAGTGGTAATGAGTGAGGGGGGTCCGAGTTGACAGGAAGGTGACACGTATGAGGGTCCCACATGGAAAATACCACTAACTCGGACCCCCCCCATAGTTAAAGGTAGAAAGGTCAGGGGGGTCCGATATGCCATGTCGACCGTAGATCTGAGCGCCAGATTATCGGCCGCTGAGATTAGCGTGCCCCTCTTCAAATTTATCCCATCCTTCCACTTTAGAATGATTTGAAGATTGAAATTTACTTCGTCTCTCTAGACTTCGGGGATTTCAAATCTCAAACTTTGCTCCCTTCTGAACTCACGGTTTACTGACATGTAGCTTTCGACGAACAACAAATTAGATTCTCCTTCTGGTGATGAACGGTCTCAAATTACTTTGAGACTTCAGAAATTTGGTAAGTTCTCTCTCCTATGTGCACAAAGCATTAAGGCTCACGCACCTTGATTCGATCAGATGGCTATTGGTCCTCTATGCTGTGATCCTACGGTCACTGTCACCCTCTCTCCTGAGCTTCTGATCTCTCTAACTTAGAAGGTTTTCTAAGTGTTCAAGGGTCTCGACCTTTGATCCTATTGCAAGTCTGTCTCTTGGACCTCGTCTGCACTTCTGGAAAGTGCTATCTCTTCTGAGATTTCTCGTCTTCTTCTCTCTCGACTTCTTAAAGATTCACTTCGACACTTAGCCGAATTATGGATATGTGCACTCCTTGCATATCCTCCGAAGTCCAAATATTGGAAATCTCATCGCTTATTTCCTGTTTTCAATCGTAGTTGCTGTTCTTGGCATCAATGAAAAGCACACTCTTCCTGTAAAACATGCCAACAAGGTAGAGGAAAAGGTGAGCTCCTAGAGCTCATGGATTGAAAGGGATAGAAAATGCCCCAAGCATCCTGAAATAATCAACAACAAAATCAATCAAGGACAATTTTTCAGAACCTGGGCGCTTATCGGGAGATTAAAGAGAGATAATGATGTCCCAAATAGGGTCAATCCCCCTTTGAAATAGATTTATATCATAAGACCAAGGCTTAATGAACAAGTGTTGGCAAAGATGTGAGCCTGATCATTCGACAACTAAAAGAAAGCCTGATCTATGAAGGATAATGCATGTTACATCGAGAAAATGCACATAAGTTAACATGTGCTTGGGGTGTGACAATGGTTTCCAAAGCCATGTGTTGAAGGATGGGTGATGTCACATGATGAGATATAGAAATAAAAACCACTCCCATAGGGTCACGACTAGTTTTTTCTATTTTTTTAGGATTCCTATCCACCTACTTAGCACACATACGCTTATAAACCAAGCACTGCATGGAGTCAATGCAATAGTTCACCCAGACATCAAGGAATCTAGTGATAGCCTGGTGTGCCAAAAAGTAACTTTGAGCCTGTTAAAGACAATCACATGTACAAAGGAAGCCCATTGGGACTCTGGTCACCATATCAAACTCAACTGCATGTAGGATGAGCCCATAAGACACTTCCACATGGACGTGGACCAATATTGAGCTGCTACGTGTCCACAAGTGCATGGTGACATCAACATAACACCATCCAAATTTATCACGTTTTCTCCAGTTTTCAAAAAATGTCGAACCATTGGGAAAAGGACGTATGTTTCGACCAAGGGCACAAGGAGGAATATCTCAAGTAGGTAGAGGATTCATTGATAGCTTTCCAAATAAGTTGGAAAATATGTGATGCATAACAAGATATCTAACGTCATGTTCACATCCTTTCACTAATCATCATATCACTACCTGCAATTGACAAAGGATAGTAATAATTGCCTTGACACACCCACTCATGTGAGCCTCAGATCTCAATAGATCAAGCCAGGTGTAACACATCACTTCATCCCATCAGTTTCCTTCAATAGGCACGTGTTGAGCTCCTATAAGGGAAAACCACAAGGATAATGATAAACCAATTTGTGAGTAATTTTCTTTCTAAAGGTGAGTTACTTGGATGCCAAGTGTCTTAGATGATGACCCACCTACTCATTCTCTCACCACAAGGGAAGATTATCAACCATCTTGGATACAAACGTTTGCAGAACATGCTCAATGAGAGGTGAATTCCCTTCTTTGGTATCATTAGCAAGCATATAAGAGATGAAGGATATATGGGAATCTACCCTAAAGTGTGATTGTCAATCCTATTAGTGCATTGGAGAAGCTTGAAGTAGAAGATGCATAGGATTGGTCCATCGTGCCCAATTTCAGTTTGGCAGTGTTAGCTGAGAGGAAACGACTAACCCTTCTCCTTGCTTACTTGTGATCAAAGCACTCAACTTGATATTGAGAATCAATTGAATCACCTTGAGAGTGATAAAGATAAATTGTAGATTAGGCAAATGGAATTTTTTTATCAATAACCCTATGGGTCAGATTTGGGGGTAAAAATTATTTTTACCTGGTGAAAATGAAATTCAATTGCAAATCAGTTAGAAACCCCGAGCGATATCAAGATTTTGACAAGAAGTATCCATCTCCAAGAAGTAGTATTGTTCTAAATAGATGGTTTTCCTACAAGTGAAGAGCCTATAATGTAAGGTGAGGAGCTCATTTTTAGGGTCAACACTTTGGGGAATTTAAGAGTATATTATAACCAGAGCTCTTTGATTAATATCCCCTTAGACACATACGTATTATTAAGGCTGCATGCTTCAAGAGATTCATCCTCTACGCTATGTTTCAGCTTGTGCTTCTTTTTGTGCATGTGTTCTTGTAAAGCCACCATCTCATTTTGGCTTCTTGTATTAGATCACCATTAATAAAATCTCAAGCAACGAGTTATATAGCATGTTCAATGTAACTGTGTGTTGTATGCTTATGATAATAGAGTGATTTCCTCTGAATGTATGACAACTTCTTTTCATTTCTTCATATGTTTAATGATGTGCAGAGGCTACCTCCATGGATTTAAATGTTTGAATATGTTTACTATTTGATGCATGATTTTATGATCAACTAGATTTGTTAGAATTACTGAATTCCTAATTGCTCAGCATGTTGTTCTTTCCATAAACTATGAGATTCACCTTAAAAATGCCTCACATGTTTATCTTGTATTTCTTCTAAATACATCACTTCATCCATATTTAAACTCAATTGTCTGAAACACACATGGACAAATGCCTCTTGGGGTTGAATATTTTAATATCTAGACTAAGATTGTTTGAGGGCTGAGAGTTCTATAAGAGAGAGGAAAAAAATTACCCACATTTTTGCATAATTTCTGCTATTACAAGCATGGATTTAAGGCTCATCCCGAGTCTTAGCTCCCAGGATCCCTCAACATCGTTCCAATGATAGTCTGGAACATCTCGAGGGACAACAACCGAAATGGTGCCGTTGTTGGGGAACAAAATTTTGAAGATATATGTAACAACCCATTTCTAAACCCTTGATTATGTATGTAATTAATCATGATTGATGATTTCCATGAAATGGCATGTAAACATTGTAAATGTATTATTGTTTAATTGAAAATGCCAACAACTAACTGTGGGGGTGAAGCCTTGAAACTACTGGCCATGATACCATGGGAGAGATTAGTAAGGGGAAGAGAATGGGGATTCATGTGCAAGGACTCAAAGCCACCTTGATGAATGATGTGGAGCAAATAGCCATGTTTCCTCTAGCTTGCAACAAAAAAAAGATAGTTAATAATAAGGGGTTTGTAGTTGAACACCAACCACCTCAATGAATGGAAGTATGGGGAAGGACTGTCTAGGAAAGTAGAGGCTATCAACCAAAGGAACCATCGAGTACTTCACATTTTACAAGATGAATTGTGTTGAACTCGCAGATCATTTTGACAGAAGGAAGAGGGCAAGTCGAGAACCCTCCTGTGTGGAAAACATGTGCATGAGAAGACATATAAAAGAGAGAAGAGTTCTCATAGAGAAGAGAGGGATGGGGTGTGAAAATATCTAACCATATAAGTGCACATGAAGAACAGAGAACTCGAGAGAGTTCTAAGCTGGGAGGTATGTAAAGACCAAAAAAGATAGAGCACTGGCTAGAGATACATCACGTATAGGGCGAGGAACCATAGTATATGTGAACATAGAAACAGAGAATGCATGGGTGCATGCAAGATAAGGATCAAAGAACTCAAGTGAGAGTTCTTAACTAGAGTAGAGAAGACCTTAAGTCCCAACTGGAGAAAAAGAGGGTTGCAGGATTGATGCTTGCTGGAAAGAAACTAGCACTCGAAGGAGAGGATGCTGAGGGACAATATAAATATGAAGTGACTCTCTTTTGTAGTGGAAATCCAACTAGGAAGGCATCTAATAAACCCTGTTTAGGTCCTGATCTCAGTGGGGAGGAAGGGAAACTTCTATCATTTCCAGTGGAGTGGAGGAGAGTAACCTCCTTGATCCATTCTTTGGCTTGATATGTCAATTGTGAGAGTCCCCTACTGGTATCATGGCCTAGCACGGGGGCGGGCTACTACTGAAGTGACTGAGAATGTAGAGCCCATGGTTGGGTGGAAAGGCATACACCCACAGTCAGTTGGATGGCTATATCTTGTAAACATATAAGTATCTCTACACTCTGTGTAATTGAAATGAAATGGCATGATTCCTATGTTTGTAATTATGAATATGAATGCATGATTATGGGATTTTTTATGTATCCACTGGGAGGAATTTGTACTTGTATGAAATGTGGACCCTGCATTTTACCTTGAATGATTAAATAACTGTAAAAATGGTTCCCTCTTGTGAATGTAATCATGGATATATCTATATGTTTGTGCCTCCCGTGTGTGCAGTAGGATATTTGATGTAGTGTGATGCTGATGAAAAGAAAACATGCTTATAAAATAAGAATGCATAATATCTTCTAGGAGGAACGGGCAGAGGTTCCCTGAGATTGACATTGGAATGTCTCAGTGCATGAGAGAGGTCTTTGTGTGATTCAAAAGAGTCTTAATTCTTTCGAGGAATCCCTTGTCCTGGTATGGACAATTTGCAATACATGAATCTCCACTTAAGTGGCGAAGAGGTAATGCCTTAGTGGTTTTTGGACAAAGGCGAGAGCTCCTAAAGGCTTGGTAAGACTTGGAAAAACCTTGAAGAACCTTTGAGTGGGATAAGTTACGATTTCAAAATGTTAGCTAGTGGAAACCCCATGATACGAGATGGAGAAAATATCAGGCGTAGTTCTGATAGGGTGAGTATATCTCATCCCTTCATTGAGAAGGATCGAGTGCCAAGGATTGTGAGAGGCCCGACGACAATGAAAACCCTATCGTGGAACAAATACCATCGATCTTTCAGGAGTGAACTAGGTCAGATATAAACCATTGATGCTATTGCATCGTCACCGGGGATGGAAATTCGATAAAGATGAGTGATGGGCTAGAGAGGGTTGATGAGTATAAATGTCACGATAAATAAAGAGATTCGTTGATCACTGTAGAGGCAAGATCTCCGTAGGTTCTGTTCAAGTGAGGAGAGAGAGTGGTGACATCATAACGATGTGGCATGCTAGCATGGTTGCTAGTGTGTTTCTAGAGGTGACACGTGTCGCTAGAGGAATGACGTGTGTCGATAGTTGATTGGTCGAAGAGTCGAGTGTGGGCCTAGTTGGGAGAAATGGCCCTTAGGTAATCTCCTTAAATCTTGGCCGTTGGATCTATAAATTGAGAAATATCATAGATTTTTTGGTAGAGGGAAGATGAAGGTCTGGAGAGAGGATAGGAGAAGAGATCCAATGACCATGAGGTATCCCAAGAATAAAAAACAATCGTCGATCTGGTAGAAGTGATCAAGGTGAGATATGGGTTATCAATGCCAGTCACAACATCATCGAAGAATAAATGATCGATGATTTGAGTAACAGGTTCTAGAGAGGTGCCAATGATGAAAATTTCCATTGAATATGGACTCGTCAAGAGGTGACACATGGAACCTTAGCCTTGGATCAAGGAATAGCAAGGAGAAATAATATATGTAGATTTTCCATAGGTCCCACCTGTTCATCCTAGAAAAGGTTAAAGGGATGAGTGTTAACTACTGCACAAGTTTGAAGTGCCAATGTGATTGAAGCCATTGGAAGTCAAGGGCCAAGAGCCATTGAATGTGGGAAGTGAACCCATTAGAGTTCATTGAAAAAACTTGGTAAGTTGGGGTGATCGATAAATCCACAGGAGGAGAAAATCGATGACAATGAAGAATTTTCCAAGTGATCGGGGCCATTGATCTAGATGGCCGATGGGCCTAATGGAAGGTGCCACATTAGTGCCATGTATGATGGCATGAGTGACTTGGATCCATGTGGATGCCATATGCCAGTGAAGTGGAATTTATGAATGAAAGCCCATAAAATTTTGGGAGGCTATAACTTTTGATCTAGAGCTTGGATTTGAGCATGGTTACAGTTGTTGAAAATCTCTTGATGAGAAGAGTCCATCTATGGGGCTCATTGAGATAAATGAACTGAGTAGAAGCAGAGGAAATTTTGACACTCCATCAACCTAAGTAAGGATTAGGGGTTTGGGTGTGTTACAATACATTTCCCCAGGGATATGACATCACAAGCTCTGATACTCGAAGGTGAATGAGTTTCAGGCACTTGGATGTTGGTTATTTCACTCGACGACTCCACTGAGTAAATATCTGGTGTCTAACAGAAGATACACCATAAATAACCTAGATATTGAGCATACTCTAGTATACTCAGATCCAAAGAAGCTAGTTACCTGGAGAAATCTTAGAGAACGTCAAATATCTCCACCTTCAGGTAACCGTAATTTGGAAACATCTCTTTCTATTGTTCGTAGAGGTAGAAAATGTTTTGAGTTAATTGATATACCTGTTGATTCTGATTCGAAATCCAAGCTACCTCCCAAACCACTAATAGATTTTCATAATTCTCCCTTAGGATTCTGTCAAGAAGCGAGCTCTTCCATTAAACCCTTTCTAAGAAACACTATTAACCCTCCATCCATTGAAGTCCATAACTGTATCCTACATAACCTGATGAAAAACTTTGAAGGAGAAAAAGTCGGGGGAAATCAACCTCCCCCACCATCTTTAAAGCCTTGGGTCACTACAAGATTTGGTCCATTAAATCTCCCCATGAATGTTCATGACCTTCCTGAAAACTGTTTGAAGCTCATGCCCAAGTACAATGGTGAACCGACTTTATCTCCTGAAGAACACCTAGCGACCTTCTGGGATTTCACTGATAATCTATTCATGGAGAATGACTATATCTTCATGAGAATTTTTATTCAAACCTTGGAGGGAGATTTCTAGAAATGGTTTAGAGAGCTTCCTATAGCCTAGAAGATAACTAGCTGGCTCTTGAGTCTGCATTTATGAAACACCGGGGGGAAAAGAGAGACAACCTATATTACATGACTGAATTTGTATCTCTTAGGAAAAAATAAAATGAGTTTGTTGTTGAATTTAAAAGAAGGTTTAAAAAACTGTACAACAAGATGCCTAGAGATAGAAATCCCTTGCAACAAGCAACTAAAGTCACGTACGTTGGATATTTTGATGCAGACTTTGCTATAATATTAAGAGAAAGAAGAACTCCAAGTCTGCTAATAATGCAAGATGATGCAATATAGATTGAAGGGAATATAATTGCATCGGGAAAAATGAAGTAAAAACTAGATCAAATAGAAAGAAAGAAGGTTAAATAAGACTATGTTCCTTTAGATCTAGTTAAAGATTCTCATGAAGCCCGAATCAATGAGATGTCTAGACTGATCAGAAATTTGACAAATAAAATGTCTAGATTTGCACTAGATAAGGGTAATGCCAATAAAGTCCCTCAAGAAGGAGGAATAAGGAACGCTAATAAGTTAAGAAGGTCTTTCAATCCTCAAATCATGAGGAGAGAAAGAAGGAATGAGGAGTAGCCTATCCAACCTCCTGTAAGAATTAATAATTAAAATAACCTGATTGAGGAGGAAATAGATGAAGGATATGATGAAAATCCAGAAGAAGTACACTTGTGACAAGAGGAAAGCAATGTAAATTCTAACCTTGTAGAATATTTACTGCAAACAGATATTCATAAAAGAGAAGAAAAGATACAATGGCAAATACAAACATTACACAGAGATTTTTCCCCTGGAAACCCAAACTGGGAAAACCAACATATTCTATATTATTCATTGTGATACATTGTTTACAATACAATATACATATAGGAGCCAGCGGCATCCAAAATCCTAACCCAATGACCTGGATTAGTCCAAAACCCTAATTCCTTAACCAGAAATAGAAAACCATCGGAAAAAACCATGTGCCAAAAAACCACCTAAATACATGAAACATTTCCCGAGGAAGAAATTTTTTCCATTAATGTGTGTGTAAAACCTCGGTTTAAGCACCCATTAAATAGGGCGAGGCCCCTTAACTTACCTCCGAAATTTGTGGTAGGATTTAAATGCAAAGTGGTTGGTTTCATAACCAAACCCGCACCTTAGGCGGATTAGTTAAGGCATAGTATTATATATGGTAGGTCCAGGGTTCGAGCCCCACCGACTGCCATATATTTCAAAGCTTTTGGTGTTTTGTTATACATTGTTATATATTGTTGTGTGTGTGTGTGTGTGCATGTGTGTGTGTGTGTGTGTGTGTGTGTGTGTGTGTGTGTGTGTTGGTTAATCCGTTAGCCCTTATGAAAATTAAGTGTGGGTTAAATGGTATATTACGTAAACCAAGGGCTGCAGTCAAGGGCTTAGGCCCTCAACCCTTTTTCCTCCCAGTCAAATCCTAAAACAAATTTAAATATAATTCATGCCACATATAGGTTAAGAAACATTGTATGGCGCATTGGTAGTAGGGCTTGTGTAACACCTTTAGGAAATTATAGAGGTCATGGGTTCGACCCATGTTGAATCCATAATTTTACATAATTTTAACCAATATAGGCCAATGGGAGGTCGCCATGTGGTGGCCTCTCATTCGATGAACCTTGCCACTTGCCAATATGTGATTGGTCCAACTAGATTGTACCTTGCCTAGTCAATTTCCAACTCATCTGCCCAGTCAATGTATGTTCGACCGACATGGCACCTTAGGGTGTGTCCATTTCATCTATACGGTCATTCCACATGTCACAGTTTCATTGGTGACACGTGTCACCCTTTTACTCCTTTGAATTTGACTTTGACCTATTTGACTGCTCATAACTTTTGCATACAAACTTTGTTTGAGGCAAAATTTGCACCGTTGGAAAGATATCACTGAGCTCTACGCATTGATGGTGTTTTAAAGATAATTTGGGATGATATAATTTTGAGCATTTCTAAACCATTCTAGACCTCTATGGACATTCCAGATCCTCCTGAACCTTTGTGAGAATTCTCGGATCCTCTTGGATCATTCCTCCCCATTGGAAGACATTTAGATCACCAAAAGTATTGAGTACTCAACAACTAAGTGAGGTTAGTGTTCCCTCACCCTTCTGATCTCCATCCATTTTGATTTACTTGGTTTTAACCCTTTAAGACCAAATCGAATATATTCCACATCACCTCGCTGTGAAGTTATGATTCTTCTGTCGAGAATGACATCTTCCTATAGCTCATCCAAATATTCTGGGTCAAAATCATCAACTGATAGAACTTGAATACTTTCCTCTTCATCCATAGTCATAGGAGGCTCATAAAGCTTCAAATTCTCAACATTTACCACTGAATACATTTGCATGTAGGTTGGTAGATCTAAATGAAAGTCATTAGTACCAATATTTTCCAAGATATTGAATGGACCATACCGGATTTGTCTTAAATTTTTACCTTCACCTTTCATTCTATCTTTGCTGATATGTAACCATACTTGATCACCGAATTCAAACTGATGATCAACCCAATGTTTATCATGTCTTGCCTTGTACTTTCCTTGGATATTCTCTAATTGTTCTTGTACTGCTTCATGTACCTGCTGAATCTTTTGAATGACCCTTTTAGCTTTATTTGTATCATCCTGTCCATCTTATTTACCTGCTTCTCTAAAGTCAAATTCCATAGGTGGCTTAGGAAAGCACCCAAAACATACTTCAGAAGGATTTTTCTGAGTAGATGAATGCATGGCATGATTATAGGCGTGTTGTATATAAGGCAATTGTTCATCCCATAACTTAGGATGCTTGTTGCAGTATCCTAGAAGTAGATGTACCATTGTTCTGTTTACCACCTCTTTTTTTCCATCTATTTGTGGATGGAAAGTTGTTCTCTTCTTCAACTTAGTGTCCATTAGCTCCCATAAATGAGACAAAAAATTTCCCAAAAAGTGAGAGTATCGATCTAATATAATAGATGTAGGAAGTCCAAAATGAACCCATACATTAACAAAGAACATCTGTGTTGTCTATTCAGTTTTGAACTATTTCTTGCACGGCATCAAAATACACATCTTGCTGAATTTGTCCACCACGACATATAGATAATCATGAACTATCGTGGACATTGGAAAACCACCTACAAAGTCCATGGGGACACTATCCCATGGATGAGAAGGTACTGGAAGTGGCGTATATAACCCTAGATTTCTGTTGCTAGGCTTACTTGTGGCACACATAACACACCCTTTGATATACTTGGAAACTGTTTGATGTTACAGGTATGAAATAACTGAGAGGGGGGGGGGG
>ML783229.1:320299-331914 GCA_009831015.1 Picea engelmannii | reverse complement strand
ATTTCCCTCATAAAAGAGGGTTTCCTTCTAGGGAAAAAAACCCTAACATAATCTCTACCATTAGATCTGCGACCTTATAATGAATGGTCCAGATTTACAATGAAATTACAATATACTTTTACAAGGCAATTTTTGCTTCGGGGACTTCGCCCCCGAACCCCCACTGGGGGCTCGCTTTCCCCCAGACCCCCCAGCCGGGGGGATAGCCCCCCTAGACCCTGCAGAGGGGGTACCCCCCCTGTGCACTCCCTCGCGTGGAAGAGTGTACATACTTCTGGGTTGTAAATACTTCATGGGGTATAAACACGGCTGAAAGCAAGGACCTCTAAATCAGGAAGATAATCAGGCTCCACAACCAACACAATGGGCCGTTCTACCACCACTCTCTGTTAGAAAATGAAGAGATCAAGAGGTAGATCCAAGAACTGCTCCATAAAGGGCACATCCATCCCAAATCATCGCCTTGTGGGAGCCCAATCGTATTGGTGCAGAAGAAAGACAAGACTTGGTGACTTTGCATTGATTACCGGGCCCTGAATAAAATCATAGTCCGGAACCGGTACCCGATTCCCCGAATCGACGAAGTCCTTGATTAGATCACGGGGGAAAAATACTTCAGTAAGATTAATTTGAAGTTTGGCTACCACCAGGTCCCAATAGAATAGACAGAATGGAAGACCACCTTCAAGGTAGAAAAAGGTCTTTTTGAATGGTTGGTTTGGTTTGACAAATTCTCCAACAACTTTTATGAGGATGATGGACGATATCCCGTGACCTTTCACTAGTAATTTTGTAGTGGTTTATCTGGATGACATCCTCATCTACAACAAGACTTGGACAAAACACTTGCAACATATTCAGCAGGTTCTGCACACCTTGCAACAACACAAACTATATGCAAACTTGGAAAAATGATCATTCAGCATGGACATGGTCCATTACTTAGGCTACATCATTGATCAACATGGTGTGCAAGTGGATCCAGCCAAGATCCATGTCATCCGTGATTGGCCAACACCAGCCACACTCACTGAGCTTCAGAGCTTCTTGGGCCTTGCCAATTTCTATCGCAGGTTCGTGTTGGGATTCTCTCATATCGCATGGGCCCTCAGCCAAGTAACCAGGGGTGGTGGTAAGGAAAAATTTGTGCGGGCCCTGTCCCAAAAACAAGACTTCGATGAATTGAAGCAGGGTTTGTGCTCATCCCCAGTACTTTCATTACTAGACCTGCAACATCCCTTTGAGATCGAGACATATGCTTCAAAATATGCTGTGGGTGTCGTTCTCACTCAACACGACCACCCCATGGCATATCATAGTGAGACACTGTCAGATGTTGTCTGTAAGTACCCTACTTACGAAAAAGAAATGTACTCCATTGTGCAAGCCTACCTCCAGTGGAGACATTACATTCTAGGGAAGGAGACAGTCATCCACACCGATCACAAGCCACTATAGTTCATGTAGACCCAAGGCAAATTGTAGAATGACCGCCATCAGAAGTGGTTCACATACTTACATCAGTTCCACCTCAACATCAATTATAAAATAAGAAGTACCAACCGAGCTACTGATTTTCTCAGCTAACCTCCAGTCGCGACACTTACCATGGTGCTAGAATCTTGTGGCCATGAGACCTCTGGATGGCCCCACCTTTATGAGACAAACCATGACTTCTCCACCACCTACCAAATGTTGGGAGAAAACTCAGTGGTCGCTAATTTCCATCTTCAATATAGGCTGTTGTGCCATTAGTGCCATCTCTGTGTTCCATCAAGCGAGTGCGCGAAGCTGATTTTGAAATATCACTACAGTCAGGTGGTAGGACACTTTGGCATCGCAAATACAGTGGCAGTGTTGAAAAAACATTTCTACTGGCTGAAACTTCGACTGGATGTCAACACTTATATCAAGTCCTGCACCACCTGTGCTATTTCCAAACTTACCACTAATAAATAGGTCCTGTACACCCTTCTGCCTACTCTTGACAAGTTGTGGGAATCCATCTCAATGGACTACATGTCGGGCCTCCTATCCACCAAGAGGGGAAATGACTGTGTTTTTGTGGTTGTTGATCACTTTTCCAAGATGGTGAATCTGGATGCTTAGAAGAAGAATATCATTGCAAAGGCCACTGCCAAGATATTCTCTGAATGCTTCTGGGTACACTTTGGGATCCCACAAACCATTGTCTTATATTAGGACATTCGGTTCCTCAACACATTCTGTTCGATCCTATGGTCACTGCTGGATACCAAGCTCACCAAATCCACTGCCTTCCACCCCCAGACAGATGGCCAAACTGAGGTCGTCAATCTGTTGATCGTACATATCCTACCCATGTAAAATTCCAAGCACCCCCACACATGGGATGAGAGTCTTCCCTATGTCCAAAATAGCTACAAACGAGCCCTGCATAGCTCAATTGGCCACAACCCCTTTTAAGTGGGCTTGGGATTGCAACCATTGGGTCCCATGGATGTTGGACTACCCCTGGAAACCACCTTGACCGACTCATCCCTTTCTCCACTAGAAGCTGACAAAGCCACCCAGTTCATTGAGCGGATCCATCGCATCCACCAACAGGTTCAGGATATTTTACAGAAGTCCAATGCCAAGTACAAGCAACGCCATGATCAACACCGGGTGCCACATAATTTTCAGGTGGGTGACAAAGTTTGGTTTCATTTGCAGAAAGAATGCCTTACATGGGCCCATAGGAAGCTTCGCCCACTCCGGTATGGACCATACACCATCACCAAGGCTATGGGTGACAATGCTTTTGCACTCAACATTCCCCCTTTCCTTGGCCTGCACCCAGTCTTCAATGTGGCTCTCCTTCGACCATATTTCCCACCATTATTGGACACCTCAAATATAGTAGAGCAGTTGACACCAACAAAGCTCAACCATGAATGCATGCAACAAGAATCCAGTGATCATATTGTGGACACATAGATCAAGGGCACTCGAAAACAAAGGATCCATCTTTATTGAGTTGTCAAAGCAGGGCATCTCCTTCACCAAGGCAAGTGGCTCACCCAAGGCCAAATTCAATAGAAATTTCCTCATCTGATGGGGGAACTCAAAAAAATGGAGACCATTGCTTCCTAAGGTGAGAGGATTGATCCAGATGGATTTCGGTGGCCTCCCACCTATTCCAAGTGGTTCATTTTGGCATTTTTCCAGTTTGGCAATTTTTTTCCTAGTTTTTGGGTCCTTGACTTGCGGGGCCGTTTTGAGGACCTAAACAACGTTTTTAGGGCTTGCCACAGTCAAATAGACATTTCCAATGGGCTATATTGTGCCTAAAATGAAAATTGTATGCAAAATGTACGACCCTGGGAAGTTTATGTACTAACTTACCCAAACGGGGCCCGCATGACTTTTGGCACTTCATCTTCTAGGGTTAGGTTTTTAGTTGTCTAGGGTGTTGAAGATTGAAATCGCAACGAGTTTTTTTTTGGCCCGCAAAGTATTGCTAAAGCCTATTATTATAAGCTAATGATATATCTATAATACTAGTAGGTGGGACCCCTTTGTATATTGGAGGATCAAATTTGGTTCTTATTTGCTGTTATGCTGATGTTCAACACTGCTTACAAGTTTGAGCATGATTTATGTTCAAATGTTGGTTCTCTTCGCAACAAATGGGTGATGGAAAATTCATGCTATGTGTGAGTGTCTTTACTTTAAATTCTCATTTCCACATAACGAGGGCTTATGTGAACTGTTATTTCTATTGCACCATGATCTATTATATGTTACACCTGCACAAAACATGTGTTAGTCATGGAAAAGGATAAAAGAAATATGAAAAAAATCTAAGTAATAAATTAAACTATGATACTATGCTACTATGCTACACTACATACATTGAAATTAAGGGATTGTTGTTAGTCCTAGCTAACGGGGTTAGTGGCATTACGATTTATTGAGTTATATGTGTTATGGTGTGGATGGAAATGGTTATTGTGACATAGGGTGGCACATTTGGCAAGTAAGGAGATGTTGGTTTCAATGCATGAATTAATTAGATGGATTAATGGAGTGTTGGCTGGTGTGTACTAAGTAATTAAATGGACAGAGGATGTAAGCGACATGCATTTACTGCACGTCACTCCATACCCCTTCCACTAGTTGTCACCCTAGCTTGGCTATTGTTCAATTGTGTTCATTGTGATTAAGCTCATATTTTCAGGAAAGAGGAGAACTGGTTGACCAAGCTCGCGTTTCTAAGGTTTCCTTGGTTACAGGTATGTATTTTCACCATCCATGAACCCACTCTGGTTATGAAATAGATATTGGCTCGGTGATGTATGGGTCTGTGATTTTCTCGAGACTGGCAACTGTGTAAACTTGTGATATTTCTCTGGATGGATTGTTTGTGTGGTTTTCACTGCAAACAAAAATAATGGTTGAAGTCATAGTTTTAATGGTTATTCTGAGTACTAGAAGCCATGAAGGCTCTCTGTCATCCTTACTGGTTTTGGTTGGAGGGTTTCAATCGGTCTAGACTTGACCGACTATCTCCACACAGTTCTTGTCACCTCGCCGGTCATATTGCTGTTATGGGGTTGCTGGATTTGATTTCAAACCACCTTGTGTCACTGTATATCGTTTCACTTGGGTATGGGCTCATTTATACTATTGGTATCTGCGTACTTGGTTATGATGGCTATTATGCCAAGGGGATGGATTTGAGGTTGATTTCTACTTCATGACTCTGTTTTATATTAGCATTACCCGAGTTGATTGGGGGAAGGCCGTGAGGGTTATACCCTGCATTTTCTGGGTATTATTTATTGGTTTGTGAGGGACCTCTGCTCCTCTATTCATAATCTCTCCTACCTGTTGAACTCTCTCCTTGTCTGCAAGGCTATGGGTGATATGGCCTGTGTGCCCACCGTGTTGTCTTGAAAGTTCTTACCTGTGGTTGATGGTCATTTCTAACCTCCCTATGTTGGTTACTCAGAGTCCACCCTTGATTATTTTAAGCCTGATTTTGATAAATGAACCATTTGTTTTTGGTCGGATGCATGGTTGACTGTTATGATTTGGTGGAGTATCGTCGATAGTGGTTAATTATTGATTGTCCCTGATTAATAGCGTTGATAGTGGTTTTGTGATTGGTTTATAATCACTGTATTATTTTATTATGGAAATTGATTCGATGGTTCAACATGGATTTATGGTTGATCGATAATATGCCTCTTTGCTTTATGCGCTGGGTTGTGTGTTTCCTACAACATGATATAGATTGAGATAAGGGTTGCTGCTACTGTGTGTTTTAATTTCCAATCGAGAGTATTGCAATTGGGATAGTTGTGGTGTGGTTTTCCACTGTATATGTTATGGATATCATTTGATCACACCATTAGAGATGGGCACAGGTTTTATAACTGTATGGTTTTTTTGCAATTTGATTTAATTGAGAAATGGAATTAGGCATACTGTCACTGTCTCCATGTATTGGATTGATAGCTCAATGTCGTTTGATGTTTATATTCAGATTAATTAGACATGTACAGTCACATAAATGCTCTTGTGTTTTGTCGAATGGTTTGTGTATCCTACAATATCGTATAAGTTGAAGTGGTAATTGTTGTGCGTTTAAATGGCAAGTCAGGGTTATTGCAATTTGAAATATTGATGATCATGTTTTGGCTGTCCACTATGTATGGTTGATGAATATCATGCATCGTATCAGAGATGGGCACTGATTCTGTGACAATATGGTCTCATTATAAATTAATTGTTAAATGGAATTGAGGAATGGAATCAGGCACGATTTTTGTATCTGTGTTTGATTTGAAGAAATAATTCATGGACAATGGATGATGTTTTGATGGAACATAGTGGAAACAAGTGACTATGTTCATTTAGAAATTGTTTTAAATGTTAACTGGGACAAATGGGAAGAAACATAACTCTCTACAGGTTGTTGTGGAAGGCATATTGTCTTGTTTTGATAACATTGTGTTAAATATTTAATTGCAAACAATGAGCAAGTTATTATACATAATTGATTAAATTATACACAGTAGTTGTTTAATTGATCACAATGATTATTTGGGTGGTGTTGGATCTTTTGTGTTTGATATATAATGGTTTTATGGATTAATTAGTTAATTTTATGAACAGTATCCACTCTCTTCCTTACCATTATTTCACTTTTTGCTAATTACAATCCCCTTGCCTTCCCATATCCATTTTTCACTCCCTATTCCTAAAATCTAATTACAGTTAAGAGAATTTTGTATGGTAACAATTTGAAATCACAGTTTCTTGGATGGATTACAGTGACATGTTCCTTGTTTTACATTATAGTTGATTGTGTGTTGTCTGTGAGTAGTAACCATGATTCTTTCCCCCCCTCATTTTAACATTTTTCGCTCAATACAAACCCCTCGCATATCCCATGACCTTTTGTTCACCCCCTGCTCATTGACAACAATTAAACAATTTGTATGGATTGGATTGCATGACTCTGATATGTTGTTGAGCCAAAATCTATTTCATATTTTTAAGGAGTTATCATGTATGGTTGTTAAAGGAACTATTTGCTAGTCAATCATGCATGCATGAATGAGCTTTTTCAGCCGAGGTAGCCATGGCAGAGGTAACCTAGGAATATGCAATTGGAATAGGGGCCCTAGAAGGCCTAAATTCTTCATTCACTTTGATGCTGACTAGCAAGAGTTAGGGAAGTTATTTCAGGCTGGGTTTTTGAATTGGATTGCGCAAGGAGTGGTCCAACCTAGGCCTGAAAGGCCTCCCTTCCAAGCTCCACAAGCCCCTGGTATTCCCATACCCCTTCATGTCTCATTGCAACCCGAGGTTCTCGAAAATGACGGATGGCAAGAGATTGTCCACTCGACAGTCTCCCAACATCGTGGATGGCCCAATTTTTCTTTACCTTCTCCCCCACCTATCAATCAGATTTTCCAACCTGCACCCGTCCACTCACCAATTCAGTCCTCCCATGCTAGCAAAAGGTTTAAAACCGAGGCCCACCATGCCCCTGACAAAGGAAAAGCCACTGCTTCCCCTTCCTCACCCTCCATTGGCTCTGATAAATCTGTGTCCTCCCAGATGCATTTGAGGGATGATTCTTCTCATGTGATTAGCGAGATTAGGCCTAAAGGCTCAACACAACCAAAGGAAAATTCAAAGAGATCAAAGGGTGACAACAAAAACAAGGGAAAGATCACACCTCAGAGTGGAAAATATGGTTTTTGAGTTTCTTTTTTATTTATTGTTGATGACAGTTGACTTCAAAAGTTTTGTACAACATGTTTTTTTGGGATATATGAGTAATATATTTTTGAAAATAATTTCAAATATCAATGAGATAAATTGTCAAACATGAATGTGATGATGGGAGTGACAAGGAGGGATGTTTTTATTAATTGACTAAGTTATGTTGTGATTGTTAAGAGCTAAAATGGAGTCACAAGGGGTCCCACCTACTAGTTATTATTTATTTAAAAACCCTTATTATGATTTATTACTTTTCTCCCTAACTAAAAATTTGGTTGAGTTTTTAGTTAACTTAACTAATGAAGTAGTTCAACTACTTCAACTGATTCTAATTTGCTTAAAGGAAAAAGGAAAGGGAGGAACAAAAGGGGAATACAAGGAGAAGCATACTAAGGTTTGCCCTTTAAGTTTGTGTTGATATAGTTCGGTTTTCATTCATTCCTTAATTTGCCACAAGCCTAATTCTTTTTTATGATAGTAGGGTCTTATTGTAGACAACAATATTCAAGGATGAATTACATCATTTAGACACTTGTTTTTTAGAGGTGTTGATCTATCTTTGATAGTCTCTGTAGACTTGTCTGTTTGTGAATTATTTTTCCTGACTAACAAAGGATATTGTGCAGAGTCAAGTGGGCAACAATCTGTGGCAAGCTGATCCAACTTTTAGAGTTCAGTTTTTGATTTTCTATCAGAGGTCCTTTTGTATGTTTCATCGGGGACGTCTAAGTTTGACTTTGGTCCAAAAATTATTCACAAAATTTTGTAAAGGGAGTGAGTCTTTGATGAATTGGAATGAAATAAAGGATTTCTTTATGTCTCATCTATCTTGATTATCGTCTTGGTGTCTTTACTTCTGTCTCTACATTTATTTCAGCAACTGTTATATTCAGAAAATCATATAAATAATGAATTTTCCAGCAAGATTTTATTTATAAAAAGACTAGCCTAAGCACCTGTAATCAATACTTGTGAGTTAGGATATTAATTTTGATGGCTATAAACATAGAGTGATATTCCCGTCTATTCTTCTTTAGCCAAGGAGAATCTGAAAATGCTTGAGTAAGATCATTTCATATCTTTTCCTCAATATAGGGTTTTTGACATTCTTGTTTATTGTAAAAAGGCCTTCAGAGACTCATTGTAATAATATTCTTGCGAATGAGCACATCCGTCACATCTCTTCTCAGAGATAATCCGCCACCATTCCAACAATCTTGTTTTCCGCTGCATTTTATAGTTTCAACTTATTTCCTTATTGAATAGAAAACCAATTTTACTGTATCTCTGTTATTCTGTGTCAATCATCTTTTAATAATCTGTATTCATTTCGCTCTTCTCACAAAATATGGATCAGGAAAACAAACCAATCAATCAAACCAAAAATCCCTAAAAAACCCTAGAGAGATCCCCAGTATGGTCTCCAGTTCTGCTACCGGGAAAATCCCCCCTTTAACTACACCAGGGTTCAAGATGTAGACAAAGCGAATGACCGTCTAAAAGTTAATCTATTCTATATTCTACCTCAAACATACCAAAACAAACAAAAAGAAAGTAATACGAGAAGAGATTAGGTAACTGTACCTTTTATCCTACATCTGGTGATGATCTCCTCAAGCTTGGTAGTTCGAATGACTGCACGTCTCCTCCCAAGGATGACCCACTTCTAGAGATATGCAAACAAGGACTAGAAGCATGCTGTTCTATTCACGAGTTAGGGTTATATATCAAATGCTAAGTATAAATCAATGAAAATACAAAAAACATCATTATTTGAGACAAGAAAATGCAATTCTTTTATTCATCATACAAATACTGAAACTTACAATCTGTGTCGGCCACCGTTCCGTGAACTTGGTCTAGGCTCCTCTTTACCATGCTCCAAGTGCACCTTGAATAGGCCTCTTCTCTCAATCTTCTGATCACCTCAAGGAAGGGAATGGATTGAATGGAGGGATAAGGGATTGATGAGGGAATGCTAAGGCAATATATCGCAAAAGGTAACGAAATCTTGGGCAAGGAAGGGAAGTGAAATTGGGAAGAGTTTCACTGTTATTATGCTTGGATGTGAAATGAGACCCCAACACCTCCTTTATATGAAAAAATGATGGTTATTCGGTTGGGTGATAGGCCATAGTAGGTGAATTGGTTGGGAAACCTCCAATAGCCCGTGAATTTCAATGAATTCCTTGCAACTTTTTAATTTTTGCAACTTTTGCAAGCATACGCAGGATGTTTAGTGTGCAAAAAGCGTATGTATGTGGGCTGTATTGGTGCAACAAGCGTATGAACGTGGGCTGTAATGGTGAAAAACACATACATCGTCTAAAAAATGGTTTTTTAAGAAGAGCTTCTCAGCAGTGCTTTGGAAAAATATGCAAGTAAGAGGGCCAATGCCATGTATGCATGAGTAGGGCATTTTAGGGATATACCAAGACCTTTGGGAAATTATGGAGGTTGTGGGTTTGAATGTTAAACCCTAAATTGTGGCTCATTACCCCTTAATTGGGGCATATTACATTAGTAATTTTATTTTATTTATGTCATCTTTAATCCATTAGTTGTAATTATACCTCCTAGTCTCCTATATATACCAAGGAGACATTTTCATTTGGAATCATCTTGTAATTGAACATTTATGTGGGCATAAGGAGGTTGCCCCCTTGAAGAGGCTTATTATCTGAATTTATCGCTTTTTCAAGGTGTTGAGTACTTATTATAAGGTTTTTCTATGCTATATTGATATTTGGTTCCTAACATATGGTATCAGAGCTCAAGGTCTTGGGGTTTCGCTGCTACATCCAAGACACCTTGGTATTTTTGCTATAACTTTTTTTCTACAACGATTCAAAAGGAACGAAATGGAGGATATTTATTAGAAGGATCAAGGTACGTTGGGTTAAAATTTAATCTCCTGAGGCCTTATACTTTCGGAGATACAACCTTTCTAAGATAGAGTTCTGGAATCATCCTGAATTGAGTCATTGCGGAATTTGCGCTATAAATTTTTTTTTCTGTAACGTTTCAGACCCAGAAATCTAGAGGCTATTCACAAAAATTAGTAAGGTATCTATGGTAACAATTTCAACTTCTGGGTCATATTAAATTTTTATATACACCTTGTGGAATATAGGTTATCTGACTAGTCCTATTGACTAGTCTCAAGAAGGTGTTCTGGGTAAAACAATCATAACTTCTTCCTAGAGTATCCAAATTGAGTGAGACCAATTGCATTGGATAGTGGACAAACTGTAGTAGTTATGGTACGAGTTTCAAAATTTTATATCAATTATTTTGTGCAGGGCACACTATACAAGTGACATATCCTGGAAATGAAAACAATTAGCAAGTTGTGGGGAAGTTATTGTAAACTCCACTTGGCACATCCAATTTTGATCAGACCTATGGCATTACAGAGAAGAAATATCAGAGACCTACAAAAAATAAAATTTCATACTCAGAAGGGCTGAAATTTTGGAGATACAATAAAAGGAATATTTTCTAGCAGAACCACCTCAAAATCAAGGTTTAAAGTGATACTTGGCCAACATTCCACCAAAAAAAGGAACTTCTACACCAAATAAGCCTCCAGACAATCCTACTTGGACTCTTGATGAAGGTGAAGAAATGCATAGGGACATAAATGATTTACAAAAGAAGACAGTAACAAAATATGAACTACAAGAGATGGAAGCTAAGTTGGAGGCAATAAATACTAAGATGGATGGTTTAAAAGAGGAGATCATGGAAGGATTGAAAAATTTCGTAATAGAGAGGACACCGGAAAGTGAAAATGTATCCCATGAAATTCATGATGAGGACAAAGGAAGGTGAATCAAGAATGGAGAAACTCCAACTTTGGGTTGAAGACCAACCATGTTCCTAAGATTGATATGAGGAAGTTTGATGGCAAGGACCCTATCACATGGATACTTCAGATGGAGCAATTATTTGATCTACATAATGTGTCACATACACAAAAGGTACGAATTGCTTCTTTATATTTAGAACCCAATCAATTTCTATGGTATCGATGACTTTGTTCTCACAAATCACTCGTCACTTGGACAATTTTCATGAAAGAAATGATAGCACACTATGAGGATACAAGGAGAAATACCTTCTTTAGCCAATTGATAAATCTCAAGCAAAAGGGTTCAGTTACAGAGCACATTGAGAACTTTCAAAGATTTAATATAAAGGTAACATATATTCCAGATGAGCACTTGATTGATGTATTCATAGGAACTTTAAGGGATAAAATTCAACATGAGGTTCGCCTTTGGGAACCCAAATCATTGGAGAATGCATTTAGGGTGGCAAGAAATGTTGAAAGTAAAAATATGGCTATG
>ML783229.1:289754-303034 GCA_009831015.1 Picea engelmannii | reverse complement strand
TGTTTAACCATTACTTGATTATTTTACATTTTTGGATAAATTCAAGAGGAAAAAGTCATAAAAGTGTTTTATAACTTTTATTAAATGAAAATAACTTTAGGAAAAGTGGTTCCCTAAGTTATTTTAGTGGAGATGATGGAAACATGGGTGTAAACATGGGTACCCATACTATACATGGTTTATTTCGATAATCCTAAAAATATGGTCTAGGTGAACAACATTTGGGTGAAAACAACCTGGATTCCATTCCCAAATACCAAGTACTTTCTATGTGTAACTTGTTATGTAGTTAATGTTATAGGTATATTCTACATTGTAATAGACAAGTAGCCTAGAAGTGGGTGGTGGTTAATGAAGTATTAATTATTTTTGCATGAAGCCACCCACCACCCTTTACTCTGGAGTATGTATCCATTATTGAAGCCAAAAATGCCATTTTTGATTCACATTCATCATACTGTGAGTGTTCTCATATCATATCAGAGGATTCTTGATCTGTAAACTGCTATGGATATTCCATTGGACAATTCGTCACAACATGTCTAATAAAATAATGAAATATTTACTGTGAAGGTTAATTTATTTTAGATCCCAAATTCTTTAATTACCAGTTTTCTACTTAAAATGTATGAAATATATGAAATTTGAAAAATAAAGAATGAAGAATAAATACTCACAGACCATCCACAAAAAATATAAGATATAAATTGGGAAACCCAATACGAGAAAAAACCCATCTAGAAGGTGATGCCACTCTGCTTCTTTTCTTCAAATGCAAGTACAAACAAAGAGGCACTCTCTGTGGAGTTTCCTATGACATTGTGGTTTGTATGGATGCTACAAAATCTATCCTCCTCTATTATTCTCTCAAAATACCACTCCTATATTTTCTTCTCAACTATGGAACAAATACAATGCTAAATAATGGAAACCCTTCTCCTTCTAGTGGCCTGGTATTCAACGTCGCCCGATAGCCATCTAGGGGTTGGGTTTTGACTTCCTCAACCATCAATTGTGATAAGGTTTTTGAAATTCTATAATATTATTTAAAGTCCATATGTGGCTATCCCCATGTGCATGAGTAATGGGGTTGGCATGGCATACACTCATACCATGGTGTTCAACACAATAGGTCAACTTGCAGGAGGCATAAATTTTGCATACGATCTCCGATTGAGGCGATTCTTGCACCATTGGAAAGGTATCAGTGCGTAGAACATGTGATATTTTTGGGAAGTGGGGTTTGGACCCAAAAATGAATTTGTGTGCCTCAAAATGGTTGTGGAACATTTTAGATGGTTTTTTGACCCCAATTTTCCAAACTGGGACATGCCATTAAAACGACCTTACAAGATGATTCCTCCAATTTTTTTCCACCCAAAAATTACCAAGATAGATGAAAAATTATATAATGATCCAATATAGATAATACCTTCCCATTTAGGGAGGATTTTGGTCTCCAAAAGCTTTACTGAACCATAAATTGTGACAAGGTTTTGAAACTTCTATAATATTATTTAAAGTCCATATGTGACTATCCCCATATGCATGAGTAATGGGGTTGGCATGTCATACACTCATACCATGGTGTTCAACACATAAGGTCAACTTGTGAGAGGCATAAATTTTGCATACGAGCTTCGATTGAGGCGATTATTGCACCATTAGAAAGGTATCGGTGCGTAGAACATGCAATATTTCTGGAAAGTGGGGTTTGGACCCAAAAATGAATTTTTGTGCCTCAAAATGGCTCTGGAACATTTTAGATGGCTTTTTGACCCCAATTTTCCAAATTGGGACATGCCATTAAAATGACCCTACAAGAGATTCCTCCAATTTTTTCCACCCATAAAGTACCAAGATAGATGAAATTTTTTAAAATGATCTAATATAGATCATATCTTCTCATTTAGGGAGGATTTTGGTCTCCAAAAGATTTACTGAATGAGGTGATAAATGTTTTCCTCCACCTTCTCCTTGGAGTACCATTTTTCTTTTCTTGAAAGTTGTCCTTTCTACCCAATTTTCCAAAGGTCATGCTTCCCTTGTGTTTTAGTCATAGACTTCTTTTGCAAAATTGTGTCTTCTACCAACTCTTCTTGAGCATCTAGTACCAAGTCCTCTATGGCAGGTATGACCTACTCATCCTCCTAATCCAACATGGAAGGCTCATAGGGTTTCATATTCTCCACATTCACTATTAAGTAAATGCACATGTATGGGGGTATATTGAGTCTATAGGTATTATCTCCCACCTTCTCCAATATCTTGAAAGGGACATACCATAGAGACTTGTTCTTCTTACCAAGACCCTGTAGTGTTTCCTTTTTCATCTGTAACCAAACCCTATCTCCCACATTGAATGACTTCTCCGTTTTGTGTTGATCATGTCAAACCTTATAATTTTCCTTTGACTTATTTAGTGTCTCCTTTACTTAAAAATAAATTTCCCAATCTTCTCAACAATTTTTTCTTCTTTCAATGCATCTCCTATGAGGTCCTCCTTCACTTCTCCTTGCTTTCCATATACAACATCCAAGGGTGAAGGTGGAAAATATCCAAAGCAAGTTTCAAAAGGTGAATTGCAAGTAGAAGTGTGGAATTATATATTATAAGAGTGTTGTATATAGATCATATTTTCATCTTAGGTCTTCAGATGTTTCTTATTGTAACCCCTTAAAAGATGCACCAAAGTCCCGTTGACTACTTCTATCTGCCCATCTATCTATGGATGGAATGTTGTAGATCTCTTCAACTTCATGTCCATCTTCTCCCAATGTGTAGTCCAAAAGGCACTAAGAAATATGGTGTCCCTGTTTGAGAGGATGCTCCTTGGTATCCCAAAGTGCACCTAGACCCGTTCAAAGAACATGTTTACTACTTCTTGTCCTTTGATGGTCTTTTTAAAAGGCATGAGAATGAATATCTTGCTGAACCTTGCAACTACCACAAATAGATAGTCATGTCCCTTCCTGGTTGTTGGTAAACCTCCCACAAAATCCATGTAATTGCTTTCCCAAGGTTGAGTGGGTATAGGTAAGGGATGGTATAGACCTTGCTTCTTGTTGTTGGGCTTATTGGTAAAACAAAGTATACATCCTCTAATATATCGTGCTACATATTCTTGCATTCTGGTCTAGTACACATACCTATTTAAGTTGGAAACTTTCTTCCCAACACCAAGATGTCCCATATCCTTGAGGTGTGAGCCTCTCTGATAAGATGCAATCATTCACCTTTAGAGACATAGAGCTTGTCGAGATTGTAGAGTAACCCATTCTGGAAATGATAGTCATCCTTGAAATCACCTTCTTCTATATGAATTTGGCCCTGTAGCTATTGAAACACCTCCTTGAAGTCATCATCTTCTGTGTATGACTCTATGTATGCATCATGGGTAAAAGGCTCCATGTGTATCAGAGTTCCCAAAACTATAATCTTGGATGTGGGTGGTCTTGAAAGCATGTAATCCAACCTATTGTGTTTCCCTTCTTATACTTGATGACTAGATGAAATTGTTGTAAAAACCCCATCCAATTGTAATCTCTAGTTTTCTATAGGTTACTCTAAGCTTGCATATACTATATAGGATGATGATATGTGTGGATGATGGTCTCCTTTCCCATAAAATAGTGCTTACACTTCTTGACAACTTGAACTAGGGAATATAGTTTCTTTTCGTAGGTAGGGTAGTTGAGAACTACCCCATGAAATATTTCAAAATGATAGCATACATGCCTTCCTCCTTCCATCAAAACTTCTCCCATGGCATACACACTTACATTTTTCTCCACTTCGAAAGGATTTTGCAATTTTGGTAAAGCGAGAACTAGTGCTTCAATGATCTTTCTTTTCAACTCATCGAAAGTCTTCTGCTGATTCTTTCCCCACTAGAAACTCTTACACTCGCTGTTACAACGTGGAATGGTGTAGATACTACTGAAAATGAAGCTATGAAATTCCATAAGTATTGTGCTTCCCCAAAAATGCTCCTAACTTTAGTGATAGTTGTAGGAATTGAACATTTCATAATGGCCTCCATATTTGTGGGGTCTATCTTGAGTTCCCCTCCATTGATCACATACCCCAAATACACCAATAATTTGTAAGAAAAATCACACTTCTTGAGGTTAACCAACAACTGGTGAATTTTTAGGTTCTCTAATACCTGCATAAGATGTGAGATGTGATCTTCCAAGGTAGATCTATAAACCAATATATCATCCAAATATACTATAACAAATGAATCTAAACATGGGAATCATTCATTAGTCTCATAAATGTAGCTAGTGCATTACATAAGCCAAGTGGCATGACCAACCATTCTATAGACCTTTCCTTTCCTTGAAGGAAACCTTCCAGATGTCTTCTTCCTTGACACGTACCTACTGGTATCTCAATTTGAGATCCAACTTGGTGAAAATTTTTGTATGCTGCAATTGATCTAATAGATCATTGATCCTAGAAGAGGGTACCTATTTTTCAGTGTAATCTTATTCAATGATATGTAGTTGATACACAATCGCCAAGTCCCATCCTTCTTGGGTAGTATAATGATAAGTGACCCACAAGGTGAGGTGCTCGGTCGAATCATTTCCTACTCCATTGGCTGTTGCAACTTCTTCTTCACTTGATTGTCTTATAGAACGAACTGTCTATACATCCCAATGTTTGACCATGGGGAGTTTGGAAATAACTATATTTTATTCTCCACTTCCCTCTTGGGTGGTATCCCTTTAGGATCCTGGAAAACTCCTATATATTCCTGTAGAAACTCCTCCAATTGATGTATCTTCTCTTTAGTACACCCCTCCATGGATGCCTTTAGTCTTACCAACTCATCATCATACTGATTTTCTCTTAAGAAAAGTTTAAAATACTTCTTAATGGAACTAATCAACTTCTTGTCTTGGTTGGTACTTACAAGTGAGATATTCGATTTACATTTTTTTTCATTGATTATGTAGGAATTCCCATCCTTGATTAAGTGATACTAGTTGGCTCTTCGTATGAAGATTCCATCCCTCATATACATGTAGGGGATCCCTCTTTATAGAGCCACCACGAGGATGGACATATTGTGAGATATGTCAACAAATTTCTCTTCTAGCCTCGAAAATCTCTCCTCTACTGGATCTCGATGGTTTTTATGAACATACTCGTTGGCCATGGCTAGGGTTTTGTGACTTTCTTCTTAAACCGATTCTTGGATCCCTAAACCTTTCCACAAATACCCCAAGAAAACCTGCTTTGATACCAATATAATCTGTAAACTACCATGGATATTCCATTGGATAGTTCATTCGTTAAGCCCTAATTCGTGGCACATTACCCCTTAATTGGGGCATATTACATTAGTATTTTTATTTTATTTATGTCGTCTTGGGTCCATTAGTTGTAATTGTACCTCCTAGTCTTCTATATATACCAATGAGACCTTTTCATTTGGAATCATCTTGTATTTGTGAATTCATATGATGTATAAGGAGGTTTCCCCCTCGAAGAGGCTTGTTATATGAATTTCTCTCTTTTTGAAGGCGTTGAGTACTTATTCTAAGTTTTTTATGCTATTTTGATATTTGGTTCTTAACATTTGGTATCAGAGCTAGACAATCCTCAGGATTGGCTTCTTCAAAACAAGTCTTATTGGAATTTTCTCTACAAAGTTTTTTTTGGAATGTTTCAGGATCTGAAATTTATATGGTGTAGAGGAGACATATAGATATAAATTGGGTAAAAATTTAAGATCTTGGTTCGTTATAGTTTTGGAGATACATTGTGACTAGTCCCGAAACTCGTCTGAAACAGGTCTTATTGGAATTTTTGCTCCCAATTTTTTTCGGCTTGGTTTTAGGTTATGAAATTTTTATATTACGAAGAAGGAATAGTAAAGTATATTTTGTACAAATTTCAGCCCTTCATTCTATGTATTCTAAAATTTATTCTCTGAAGAAATTAGAGTTTTTGGCTGGTCCAAATTTCATTCTAAAACAAGTGTTCTTGGGAAAACTATTATATCTGAAGAAATAAACCTCCAAATTGCGTGAGACTTGTTCGATTGGTTAGGGTACGCACCAAAGTTTTACTAGTAAAAATTTAAAGTTATGAAGTGAAGACAGTAACACATGGAAGTTTGTATAAGTTCGCTTTCCTAAACGGGAAAAACATCAACACATCTTGGGAAAGTTATCATAAAATTCTCTTGGAGAATCCAATCTTGGTATAAACTATGGGGTTGTAAATAAGACACATCAGGATACCTTAGGCCAAAATTTTAGACTCATAAGGGCTGAAATTGTAGATCTACAATAGAATAAAGTTCAGCTAGCAAAACAATCTCCAAATCAGGGCTTTAAAAGGTGCGTTTGTTTTTGGAAATTTGCATATCTTTTGACTAGAAGATCCAATTGGGGTGATTCAAAAAGTGGAATAAAGTGGGATAAAAGGAGTATCACATTAATTTGGGAGAATATTATGGTTTTTTAGGTAGATACGTATTTTGATGTCTTTAAACATAGGAGCTATCGTTACTTGTCAACACTACAACCCGGAGACTGTGTGGTTCTTCCACGTACCTAGAGTATATTGAAAGACCCCTTTTCGAAGAGTTGCACATTAGAAAACACTGCTAAATATTTGAGCTCCCATGTACCTAGCGTATATTGAGAGACCCCCTAGGATCATGAGACCAACTGAGTAAACCATTTGGCCGTCTTATTTCTATAGTACACCGAGAAAAACTCTTGGGGAGATCACTCTATAGTACCTGGGTAGTCAGATAGTACAACTAAGGGAATGGTCAAACCTCCTTAGTTAGTGCCTTGAGATACTGTGCCGAGTACTATTGTTGGAACCTACAAGTATATTAGAGAGTTATAGAACTTGAGACTCCCTTGTCTATGAGGACCTCTGCCTATGCAGATTAGGTATTCCTACCTTATAGTGATACTTGGTCAACATGCCACCAAAAAATGGAACTTCTACACCAAATAATCCCTTAGACAATCCTACTTGGACTCTTGATGAAGGTGAAGAAATGCGCAAGGACATAGATGATTTACAAAAGAAGGTAGTAACAAAAGATGAACTACAAAGGATGATGGATTCAATTGAATCTAAGCTAGAAGTGAGGATGGATACTAAGATGAATGGCTTAAAAGAGGAGATCATGGAAGGGTTGAAAAAGTTGCTAATAGAGATACCACCTAAAAGTGACAATTTATCCCGTGAAATTCATGATGATGACACAAGGAAGATGAATCAAGATTGGAGAAACTCCAGCTTTGGGTTTGTTGGTAGCCAATTCACATTTTTTATCCTATCCTTATAAGCTACCTACACCAGTGTTTTGCAACCCTTGATTTTCATCGCAATCTTTGGAATAAAACAACACTATTATTTTGCGCACTTTGTTCTCGTTTTCACGACTGCAAGCGTGAAAACTTTGTTTTCAAAGTCACATTAAAAGCGTCACTAGATTATTATGGTCACTCTTGTCTATGTGTTCATTGCATTTCCTATTTAATTATAGTCGCACAGTTGGCAAGATACCAATATCTTTACTCATTTGGCATTCTTTAATTGTTAATATGACTTCGTTTTTACAAGACTGTGATCATATCCTTATGATCGAGTTTTTGATACATTGGTGTTTTGATGTTCTATAGTCTTTCATCGATTTATTTGACACATTGGTTTCATGAAAACACATTGATGTTGTGGTTAGACCCTTGGTATAAATCATTTCATACATATTTGATATGATCGAACCCCTGGTGTTGATTTCAAATCATTGTTTTGGTTTTAAAACTATGCTAAAACTATTGCTCGCGCAAATGTTTGCTCAACTTACCATAGATTTCATTGATTGTTTGAATGGCATGGTTTTTAACATATGTAATAGTGATTTGAATCGCTATATGCGTCGTCGGTTGTACATCGGGAAATGACTGTTTTGCATGGGCTGAGCTAGCTCCACCACCCTCGCACATTCTGGCATTAATGCCTTCCCCCTATCCCAGGTTAACTCTGTTGTTTTCGGGTAAGCCTGTGAGCATATCAACCCTGCGTATACCACTGTTCAAACCCTTTCCCATTCACCCAGCTCACCGTGTGTTCCTGTCTATGGCACCGGTGGTGCGCATAGAGCCAAACGGTAGCCAAACTTTGTTGCTATTCGATGATGCTCGTGAAGATTTAGAAAACAGTGGTTGGCTGGTGTTTATACAGAGGTTTGAGGGTTTCAACCTTTCTTTTTCCCAACAATTCGCCCTCACCTTCGATAGGTGTAGGGATAAGGTCGGAGACGTACAGCTTGAGCTTAGAGGAATTCATGAGTTCATCCATAGGACTACCAGTGATAGGGCAAAGGTGGTTTAAAAATTCCAAAGTTGACGAGGTGCCGTGGCCTCTCCTTTTCATGTCAAGGAAGATTGTTTCCTGTGATAGAGGTATGCCTATCACTACCCTCAAACCCAGGTGGCACGATCTTTTGGTAATTGTTAAACAGTTTGTGACCTGTGAAGGTCGGTATGGCTTGGTATTTCTGTATCACCTTCGGTTGTTGATGAATTTTATAGGCTATCCTTTGAATATGCCACATTATCTCTTATGTATTCTTTACAAGATGTCTAAAAGATTCAAGCGTGAGAAGGCTGATAGCATCCTTTTTCATCATGGCTTGATTAAAATCATTATCGTCCACCATTTGAGCCTTCATGGTGATAGTTGGCAAGCCTTCCTATCTAGGAATGGCTTTTCCACTCCTGAGTCTGTCCAAGTGGACAAGGTTGTGGTTACAGAAACTATGGTTGCGCCAGCCGTGCCATTTCATATCCTTCTACCCCATGTCAAACCCTCGGATTGCCCTGACATCGACCTACTCGATACCATAGCCAACCCATGTACTAAAGACAAGACTTAGGCTGTAAAGAAGCCTGTGAGGAAGAAAGGCAGAAGCGATACTACTATCAACAGTAAAGGGAAGAAAAACGCTCGATGGATATCGAGGTGTGCTAGGAGAAAACCCAAGCAAAACGTTGACCAGAAGCCAATAGTGCTGAGCAAGGATTCGAACTCTGATATTGAGCATTTCCTAGCTGAGGAGTACCCCTATTCTCATTGTCTATGCTCTAAGGAACCCTATGACTATGTGTCTAACTTACCCCGTGCCTCATAAATGACCCAAACTACCCAGGAATCAAGCTGCACAAGGAAACCCCTGGTAACTTGAACAAACCCTTGCCTGTGATACCAAAGCCCAATCAATCACCATGTATCCAATGTAATGCTTGGCTAGAGAGTTATTACATCGACGTTCCCCTATTGCAATCAAAGATCAAATCATTAGAGGAACGGGTCACAGTGTTGTCGAAGGAGAACGACATGCTTCAAGCCAACGAGAAGAAACAAAAAACCACCGGTTCAATTGTCTTCAGGAACGTGGAAGCAACAACAACCTTTGTCAATTCAAAATTATCATGACCGAGTTTCCCAGGTATGTGTTTTGACATCAATTTTGCTTTGTAAGTTTGCTTCAATTAATTTAACTGATTGGAGTTGTTTTCAATTAGCTCTGTTCATTTTAATAGATTCAAAATGGTTCTGTTATACTCGGATCACTAAAAACGATTTTGTGTGAATCATGTACAGTAGATTCATTTTGCTAAAATTAAATGTAGATATGATTTGGTTATGCGATTTTATTGTGCTCAGATTAGTATAAGCGATTGGGTTGTTTGTGATTCTGTTTGGTTTGCTTTGAAATATTTCTGTACGTTTGAATTAATATAGTCGATTGGGTTTTGTTTTCATTTAGTTCTGTTCGAATATATATTTAAGGAATGATTCTGTTTTGTTTCCATTTTAGACTTTGATTGCATTCGATCTGTATAGGAGATTTATTTATCAGACACAACTATGATTTGGATTGATACAATTTCATTGTTTTTGGATTATGTCGGCCCCAAACTGGCTCGATTCATTTCTTTTGGCTTGATTTTGAAACGGTTTCGTATGCTTGAATTGGCATGATCCTTTACGTATGCAATGCGTCGATATCAGTGAGTGGTTTGATAAATATAATGTAATCTATTGATTCGCAAAATGATTCTGTTAGCTTTGATTTTGAAAAATGATTTTGTTAATGGCTGAGGCGACATAAACTATTGCATGAATGATTTGTTTAACCGGTTACAGTTTGTGTCGATTGAAATTGGTTCATGAAAATGATTTCATTGCTTTCGAATTATCTAGGCGATTCTGTTTACCCCGAATTGGTGATAACAAATGTTGAACAGAGTGCATGTATCTTTGTTACCATTCGGTTGACCATGATTTCGTTTGTTTCAATTTGCATACAAGTTTTTGTTTGATATTGCATGAATGATTCACTCTGTTTGGAATTAGTAATTAAGGATTTGGTTGAATAAGTCGGATATAATTCTGTTAAGTTTTGGATTGATTTTAAAATGATTCTATGCTAAAATTAGACCAGCTACAGAATTGCAAGATTCTGTAGCTAGTCTTAAAAATTAGATTTTTTTCAATTTATCAATAAAACAATATCTAAACTTCTGTATTCTTGTCTACTTACAGGTACCTACGAATTTCATTGACAAATGGAACATGCTGTGGCAGTTTAGATATAGTTTTCAGTTGTTAGTCATAGGAAAAATAGGGATTTGGGAGATTGTTCCCAGATTTTTGTAAACTGTTTTGACAATTCCCACAAGGATGTTTTACCATGTGGGAGGTCTTTAAATACTTGTTATTTTTTGTAAGGAACCCATCATCATCACTGTTGGGAGAACCAGATTATGGATTTATAATGATACAGACTGGGATGAAAGTTGATGTCTTGTAACAGCTTTAGCTTTCAATATATCAAACTTTTGTTTCAAGTTTTCTTCATATCAGTTTGCAATTAATTATCGACTACTTTAGCTATCATGATTCATTGCATGTTGATGTGATTTGATTTATATGTTGTCCATATCTGATCTCTCTTATTTAAAAAATACAACAATTACTCTATTTCAATTTAATGAATACATGTTTATCTTTTTCATTAATTGAATTGTTTTGTACAAATTTTGCACAAGGATTTATCTGACTGCGATGATTTGTAAATTATAAGATTGTTGTGATTTTTTATGTCTTGTTTGTCCTCTTATTTATATTTGAAGAGCACAATTGCTTCTAGTTTACGAGAAGCTCGTGGAGAATCTGGTGCGGGTTTCCTCCCTCCGAACAACTAAAGCAACTATTGCATACAGGACAAACCTGAAGCGTTACTTTAGGTCGGTTTGTTATTTGTTATTTGATAGTTAATTTGTTAGTATAATTTAAGTAGCTTAGTTAGATATGTATATAGTTTAGATTCTTAGTTAGAATTATTATTTTAGTTGCTTAGGTTAGATATTTTTTTTATTTAATTTCTTTCTCATAAAATTATAAAAATAAAAAAACAATAGTTTCGCTGTCTTAGGACAGTTTAAAATGACTTTTGCAGGTTTTCATTTAAATCTGTAATCTGTAAATATTGTGTATTTGTAATTGGATTTGATTCTATTGGTAATTGAACATTTAATTTTATAGAATTATAGTTGTATGATTTAGGTAATAGATTGTATATATGCAGTTTAGATTTGTTTATTAATTTGTTTTAATTATTGTTTTCATTTAGATTAGTTCCTTAGTGTAGTTTTTATTTGTTTTCCTAGGACTTAGATCGGCCAACGAAGCTGCTAAACCCATCAGGGTGGTTCATCCCAAACGGCTTGGGTTATTTAGACAACCCCAGACCGGATCCACTCTTCTAGTTGGTGAGCGTTCTTTTTTGCCTGTCAACAAATGGCGCTAGAAGGAGGGCCTGAAATTTATTAATGGCACGAGGCGGTCACAAGACTCCTCCACCACCTAATTGCTCACCTATAGTGACAAGAAGTCATTTGAATGAAAACATTCCCCCTCAAACAAAAACCACATCAAACAACGATCCACAGATCACAGTTGAGCCAACAACCCCAAATCCTACAGGTGGTGACATACAAGAGATTGTCTGCCAATCTCTCATAAGAACACATAGTTCCTTAGCCCGTTTGAGGCAACCAAATCAACCGTTGGACCAACCTTTAGATTTTTCTGATATCAGAGAACAACTTTGAGGCACTAACCTCACTATGAACCCTACAGATCCAATCCTCACTCCTGCTACAGGAGGATCTGGAATACCTCCCTCACCACCTCCATCATCCCCTTCTTCTTCTGGAGAAGACTCCTCTGACGAAGGCAGTTCCCCTTCGTAGCCTTCCACACCGCCTACGCCAATGGCCAACCAGAACAATCCTTCTAGACCTTGGCTCGACCAGGATGCGGTAGTTGTACCTGGAGATCAACATCCCTTACCCAAACATCCGGAGAATTGGCCTCCCAATTTTGACCCTAACTCTAAACAGATCGCTGAAGATCACATTAAAAAGTTTATGTTAGCCATTAGACTCTGCAATGTCAGGCATGAAGACGTAGTCTGTAGGTTTTTCCCCTATACTTTCGAGGGCAATGCATCTACATGATACTTTGCCCAGCAACCCCATACCATCGTGTCTTGGGAAAAGTTTGAGTCATTCTTTTTGGAAAAGTTCGGAGACGATAAGTCACCGGAAGTCCTGGTTATGGAGCTTTCTAGCTTAAAAATGAACCCAAAAGAGAAAATTAAAGACTTTAATCAAAGATTCTTAACACTTAAGAACTGAATTCCTACGGATTCGATGCCTACCGAGAATATTATCATAGCATACTATACTAAAGCCTTGCATCAAAGTATATCCATTTGGGTTAAACGATCTAAGAAAGCCACGTTGCTAGAGGCCTCCGAGGAGGCCAGCCATATTGAAAAAGACATACTTAGTCTAAAAGACTCTACTAGCAACGAAACAGAAACTAGTTCATCTTCCAAAAAGAAGATCGAAATCCTCCCTAGACCTACTCAAAGTAAAACACAATCTGAAAGATCTGATTTAGAAAACTTAACTAAAGTCGTTCAAAAACTGTCAAATCAAGTTATAAATTTGAAAAGGACGACCGAAGAAGCTTCTTCGAGCAAAGGGCCTTACAAGCCCCTGTTCAGGAAGCCTTTTTGTTATAACCCTAAAATGCACCATACAGGTTTACCTGGCATCAGGCCAACTCATGCCTCTTCATAGCCAAAGCCATGCTGAGTAATTCCTCAAAATTCACTTAAAAACAAGCAACCCGCGCCCTAACTTCTTACTGGGCGC
>ML783229.1:274485-284889 GCA_009831015.1 Picea engelmannii | reverse complement strand
CTATAATCAAAGCAATGACTGGTCCGGACAAACCCTGGGAAGATCTTCATCATAGAGCATACTTTCTCCCGGAGTTACACCGAATCGAGGCAGGAGAATTCACTATCACCATGACGGGAGATCAGCCTTGTCCCATTAACCTCTTAGCTACACAGGATGTTTATGCCGAGGGCAACATAAATACCCAACAACACTTTTCCCACCAACCGACCTAATCCAAATAATGAAGGCCTTAATCTAGAAAGTCTGCAATATGCCCTTCAAACAATTCTAGAAGCTCAGGATAGCTTGATGCCTCCTGAGATTCTCAAGGAGGTAGTTGAACAAGAGACAGTTCAAGAAGAAGAGTCTTCTCCAAACATTTTTGGACACTTCTCGGATAGCATCTTTCAAACTAACTTCGAGACAGTACATCCCTATAATACTAGGAGTAAGACAACAAACAAACCTTCTTCCGAAAACACTACGACGTTGCCTCCAAAGCAATCTAAACCAGCTGAGACTAAACAGAGTCATGTAAACCCAAACTTAGATTATGATTTAGTTGAAGATCTTAAAAATTTAAGGGCTAACATTTTTGTTTATGAGTTATTGAAATTTCCATTTCTACTACAAAAAATGTTACAAAACATCGCAGAGAATAGCAAAAATGGTAATTCAAGCAGTAACAAGGTTGTTCAATACAAAGTTCCTCAGAAGACTTTCGCGAAGGGTAATCCTGATCCTCACGATAAAGGAAGCCTTCCTGTAAATAATGTAAATAATGTAGATAAATTAGCTTTAGAGACTGCGAGTAAAAAACCACAAGCTACCACCCTTAGCACTCGCAGAAATGTACCTCCATTTTTGTTAACTTTCAAAATCTTTAATAGAAATGTGCACAATTGTATGGTAGACTCAGGAGCGTCATCTAATGTGATGCCATGGTCTGTGTGTCAGAAGATTAACACTGAAGTTGAACCATCCACTTTAAAAATCATCCAACTTGATCGAACTAGTGTAAAAGTCGTAGGCAAATTAAGGAATGTGCTTATGAGATTATCGTCTAACCCCAAAGTTCATCAAGTCATTGATATTATTGTTGTGGACATTCCAGAAGTGTATGGTCTATTTTTAAGCAGGGACTAGTCGAAGTAGCTGCACGACTATTTCGCGACAGATTGGTCTCACCTATGGCTTCCAGAGAACGACAAGCCCAACAAAATCAAGGTAAATCGCGAATGCTGCCTTAAGTTCACAGTCACAGATTTGAATGATCCCAACGAGCCATTTACACCTTCTGCTGATTCACCCGAAATACAAGGGATGGATACCTTTTTCGGTGATTTCATGGCCGAGGCTTCAGCTATCACCAACCCAGAACAACAGTTCGAGATTGTAGCATATGTGCAGCCAACAACTTCTACACAACGGTCTCATGCACCCGATAAAAATCAAATTTGGTCTCTTTATTTTGACGGGTCAAATTCCAAAGAAGGAGCTGGTGAAGGCTGCGTTATTATCGACCTAGCAGGTAACAAAACTTTGATTGCATGTAGGTTAGAATTTGAATATACTAATAACACAACAGAATATGAGGCTTTACTGTAGGGCCTCAGAAAATCTTTAGATATGAACATTCAAAACTTGACTGTCTTTGGCAATTCTGAAATCGTGGTTAGACAGGTAAGAGATTCTATCCACTTTCTGTCTTCGCATCTTAAAAGCTACCAATCCGAGGTATGGAATTTAATGAATAAATTTTCTTCTTTCAATATAAATTCTATTCCTAGATTGAATAATTCTGAAGCTAATCTATTAGCTAACGTAGCTTCCAAACTCTTTCCTGTAGAAGGCTTGTCCCCAGATGCATTCTCCGTCGAACTGTTGTTCAGGCCATCTGTTCCCGACAACATCATGAATTGGAGAGTCTTCGACGACGATCAACAGATTATTAGCTTCCTCCATATGGAGGAAACTTTTCAAGGCGTGGTGATCGATGAATGCACTCACGATGACAATTTGCACAATTTCATGGTAATACCAGATCTGAGAACTCCTGAATATTCATCGGACATGGTAAATTCGATCCCTAAGTCTGTAGTTAGATTAGAGAAATTTTATGATCTTCAAGACAAATTCAAAAAATCGGTCAACTGTAAAACCAATAGTTCCTCGTTATCATATGAAAAAGTAAACTTAGGAACTAATGACAATCCACAGTGCATTAATTTAGGGGTTGGGTGTTCTGAACAAGAAAAATATGCATTTATTAAATTGTTTAAAGAATTTAAAGATGTTTTTGCGTGGACGTATGATGACCTTAAAACTTTCGACCCTAACATCATACAACACGTCATTCCTATGAAACCCCAAACCTTACCCTTTCAACAAAAATTGAGAAAAATGCACCCTAAGCTCGAACTGACCGTCAAAAAAGAATTAAATAAGCTCCTAAATGCTAAGATAATTTTCCCTGTTAGACACACTCAATGGGTCTCTAACCTTGTCCCTGTCCGAAAGAAAATTGGGGAAATCCGACTATGCGTCGATTTCTAAAACCTTAATAGAGCGTCTGATAAAGACAACTACCCTGTCCCACCCATGGAACATATCCTTCAACAGGTATCTAGTTCTGAGAGGCTATCTTTATTGGATGGTTTCTCAGGGTAAAACCAAGTCCTGATGTCTCTTTCAGACCAACTTAAAACTAACTTCCGCACTCCATGGGGCACCTACGCTTATCAAAAAATGCCCTTTGGATTGATTAATGCCGGTGCCACTTTCCAGAGAGCGATGGACATCACTTTTCGAGGCTTGATCAATCAGTCCATTGTAGTTTACTTAGATGATGTTACTGTATTTTCTAAAAACAAAACCAATCATCTAACTCATTTACGATCCGTTCTATAGCGATGTCGTAAATACGGCATTTCCTTGAATTCTAAAAAATCCATCTTCACAGTAGAACAAGGTAAACTCTTAGGATTTATTGTGTCAAGCAAAGGGATGATTATCGACCCCGAAAGGAATCAAGTCATCTCGAAACTCCCCCTTCCTACATCCAAAAAGTCTATGCAGTCTTTCTTAGGCCAGATAAACTTTGTGAGGAGATTCGTCCCCAGCTTCTCCGAAATGGTCAGACCTTTATAGAATTTAATTAAGAAAGACGCACAATATCATTGGGGACCCTTAGAAAATCAAGCTTTTAATGCGATAAAAAGGGCCATAATAGACGCTCCTTCTCTCATGAGCCCTGACTTTTCGCAAGACTTTGCACTCTACACTTTTTCTTTTGACCGTTCCTACGTTGCGGTCCTAACTCAAAAGAACGCTGAAAACAATGAAATACCCATTGCCTTTATGAGCTCTTCTTTCAAAGGCACGGAACTTAATTACCCAGTGGTAGATCAGCAAGACTACGCTATTTTCAAAGTAGTCAAGCACTTTTGGTCTTATCTTTTGAAATCCAAGATGAAGATTATTGTCTCGTACCCAGCCGTCAAGAACCTGTTAGTGTAGAAAGAACTAGGAGAAAAGAGGGCCAACTGGGTTACCTCCTTGTAGGAGTACAACATAGAAATTACCCCAACTCAAATAGTGAGAGGCCAAGGGTTATGCAAGTTATTTGTTGACTCAGCCATAGAACAACAAGAAGAAAACGATAGGTCAAACCCAGGACAACACGATCAAAATGTAATCTGTTGTACACAAAACTCTATCAGTCCTTGGTATGATGATATAAAATTCTGTCTTGAACATGGGTCAGCCCCTCGTCACCTGGATCCCACTAAAAGAAGAGCGTTGAGATTAAATTCTGCCTCCTTTCATCTGGTTAATGATGTTCTATTTCATCAAAATTTTGATGGCGTATTAATGCGTTGTCTTGAGAAAGACGAAGCAGAAAAAGTCTTACTAGAGTTGCATGTAGGAGAAGCTGGTGGTCATTTTGGTGGTGACACCACTGCCCATAAAGTTTTGAGAGTGGGTTATTACTGGCCCACACTTTTTAGAGACGCCCATGCCTTGTGTCTTAAGTGTACTATTTGTCAAAAAGCATCAGGACGGTTACATAAACCAGCCTTTCCTTTGCAGCCCATTTCAGTAGACTCTCCTTTTCAGCAGTGGGGCCTTGATATCATAGGTCCAATCAACCTGCCATCCTCACAACAACATAAGTTTATCATAACAGCCACAGATTATTTCACCAGGTGGTCTGAAGCTGCCGCATTAAGAACTATAAAAACCAGTCAGGTAATTGCCTTTCTAAATTCGAATATTATCACTCGTTTTGGTATCCCTGACTGTTTAGTATTCGACAACGCTTCTTATTTTTCATCTCTTGAGATGAGCGAGTTCGCTTTAGAAAAAGGAATTAAATTGAAGTATTATGCCAGTTATTACCCCCAGGGCAATGGATCGACAGAATCGACAAATAAGAATCTGATTAAAATCATCAAGAGAACGGTGGCTGAAAATCAAAAAAACTGGCACAATGCACTGCTAAACGCGATTTGGGCTGATAGGGTAACACCAAAAACTGTTGTAGGTAACTCTCCCTTCTTTCTCGTTTATGGCAGAGAAGCAATTCTGCCACCACACATTATTCTTCCTTCACTATAGTTATCATAGAAAATACAAGGAGAAGACTGCCCCCCTTTGGAAAACCGAATTAATGCTTTGATGAAGCTAGAAGAGGTAAGAGCCCAAGCTAAACATAATTTAGATCAACATCAACTAGTAGTTAAAAGCTGGTTCGATTCTAACTCTGCCTCTGATAGGAACTTCAAAGTAGGTGATCTTTTCTTGAAATGGGACAAACCGCATGAGGGAAAGGGAGAGAACACAAAATTTCAGAACTTATGGCTTGGACCGTTTTTAATTTCAGAGAAATTGGATCTCAGCTCTTTTCGATTGCAGAATCTAGAGGGGCAGCCTGACACCTATCCGGTGAATGGCCAAGCTTTGAAAATATATTTCACTTGATGACAACTCTTTGTATACTATGTACATATTCTGCTTTTGTTTGCTTTTCTTTTTCTATTTTGGCTTTGAGTTTTTCCTTTACGCTTATCAGTTTTGTTTTTGGAAATACACACACCTGAATTTTGGAACTGTTCAGACAAAGAAAACAGAATAATTCTTTCACTGAAATGATTGTTGAAAAATTGTGTAAACATCAATTGTATACTTATGAAATTTACATCTGTGTTGGCAAAGACTCCTGTTTGAAAGAAGTTAACTGATTTCGATCTATGAGTAAAGCCTATCATGATCATCTATTATCTTTTACACTGTCCCTATTCCTTAAGGGAATGACTCAGAAAGATGTCTCCCTACCTTAGAAAGTTGGTTCTGTAAATAAACCATCTTTGGATCTTAATGAAGGACAATTCTAAAATTTGTGTTGAGGTGTGTAAAAAATATGCTAAAATATCATAATTTTCAGCGTCACCCCGCTCGACTATATATCTTTGAAAAACAAAATAAATCATTAAAAGAGCTGTGGGAAGTTCTTGTAAACCCACCGGGATACTGAACAAGTCTGCTGGAAGCGGGAAAATGCATGCATGACGCCAAGACAACTTCCCCGGGGTACTGAACAGGCCCACTGGCAGCAAAGCAATGTTGGGTATATAAAGATTTGTAAATATGAAACCTCTTGACCTTTAAATGTCCTTTATTCTGATCTGGAACTTCTTGGAAGGATACGGATATCAGAGTGGGTTAAATGGCAACCCTGTCGAGGCTATGGACGCCTATTGGAAGAAGTGGCTCTGTCAACAGTATTGGAGATTTTATCTTTAATATCATGCCTCGCTTGTCTTAAGACTGTTATCAGTTTTCATCCTTTAAACACTGCTGGAATATTTGATCATTGATGATGTTTAAACAATTTTCTGGTTATTTCTGTGGAATTATGCTTGTTATCTTAATCTGAATTTGTTCTTTTGGCAGAGATAACTACTTCTACCAGTGTGTCGCCATTGTTGGCAGCCAATTCACATTTTTTATCCTATCCTTATAAGCTGCCTACACCAATGTTTTGCAACCCTTGATTTTCATCGCAATCTTTGGAATAAAACAACACTATTATTTTGCGCACTTTGTTCTCGTTTTCACGACTGTAAGCATGAAAACTTTGTTTTCGAAGTCACATTAAAAGCATCACTGGATTATTATGGTCACTCTTGTCTATGTGTTCATTGCATTTCCTATTTAATTATAGTCGCACAGTTGGAAAGATACCAAGATCTTTACTCATTTGGCATTCTTTAATTGTTAATATGACTTCATTTTTACAAGACTGTGATGAGATCCTTATGATCGAGTTTTTGATACATTGGTGTTTTGATGTTCTATAGTCTTTCATCGATTTCTTTGACACATTGGTTTCATGAAAACACATGACGTTGTGGTTAGACCCTTGGTATAAATCATTTCATACATATTTGATATGATCGAACCCTTGGTGTTGATTTCGAATCATTGTTTTGGTTTTAAAAATATGCTAAAACTATTGCTCGTGCAAATGTTTGGTTGAATTACCATAGATTTCATTGATTGTTTGAATGGCATGGTTTTTAACATATGAAATAGTGATTTGAATCGCTATATGCTCTGCCGGTTGTACATCGGGAAATGACTGTTTTGCATGGGCTAAGCTAGCTCCACCACCATCACACATTCGGGCATTAATGCCTTCCCCCTATCCCAGGTTAACTCTGTTGTTTTCGGGTAAGCCTGTGAGCATATCAAACCTGTGTATACCACTGTTCAAACCCTTGCCTGTTCACCCATCTCACCGTGTGTTCCTGTCTATGGCACCAGTGGTGCGCATAGAGCCAAACGGTAGCCAAACTCTGTTTCTATTCGATAATGCTCGCGAAGATTTAGAAAACAGTGGTTGGCTGGTGTTTATCTAGAGGTTCGAGGGTTTCAACCTTTTGGTTGCCCAACAATTCGCCCTCACCTTCGACAGGTGCAGGGCTAAGGTCAGAGACGTACAACTTGAGATTAATGAGGAATTCATGAGTTCAGCCAAAGGACTACCAGCGACAGGGCAAAGGTGGTTTAAAAATTCCAAAGTTGACGAGGTGCCGTGGCCTCTCCTTTTCACGTCAAGGAAGATTGTTTCCTGTGATAGAGGTATGCCTATCACTACCCTCAAACCCAGGTGGCATGATCTTTTGGTAATTGTTAAACAGTTTGTGACCTGTGAAGGTCGGTATGGCTTGGTATTTCTGTATCACCTTCAGTTGTTGATGGATTTTATAGGCTATCCTTTGAATATGCCACATTATCTCTTGCGTATTATTTACAAGATGTCTAAAAGATTCAAGTGTGAGAAGGCTGATAGCATCCTTTTTCATCACAGCTTGATTAAACTCATTATCGTCCACCATTTGAGCCTTCGTGGTGATAGTTGGAAAACCTTCCTATCTAGGAATGGCTTTGCCACTCCCGAGTCTGTCCAAGTGGACAAGGTTGTGGTTACAGAAACTATGGTTGCGCCAACCGTGCCATTTCATATCCTTCTACCCCCTGTCAAAGCCTCGGATTGCCCTAACATCGACCTACCCGATACCATAGCCAACCCATGTACTAAAGACAAGACTGAGGCCGTAAAGAAGCCTGTGAGGAAGAAAGGTAGAAGCGATACTACTGTCAACAGTAAAGGGAAGAAAAACGCTCGATGGATATCGAGGTGTGCTAGGAGCAAACCCAAGAAAAACGTTGACCAGAAGCCAATAGTGTTGATCAAGGACTCGGACTCCGATATTGAGCATTTCCTAGCTGAGGAGTACCCCTATTCTCATGGCCTATGCTCTAAGGAACCCTATGACTATGTCTCTAACTTACCCCCGTGCCTCAAAAACGACCCAAACTACCCAGGAATCAAGCTGCACAAGGAAACCCCTGGTAACTTGAACAAACCCTCGCCTGTGATACCGAAGCCCAATCAATCACCATGTATCCAATGTAATGCTTGGCTAGAGCGTTATTACACTGAAGTTCCCCTGTTGCAATCAAATATCAAATCATTAGAGGAACGGGTGACAGTGCTGTCGAAGGAGAATGACAGGTTTCAAGCCAACGAGAAGAAATAAAAAACCACCAGTTCAATTGTCTTCAGGAACGTTGAAGCAACGACAGCCTTTGCCAATTCAAAATTATCATGACCGAGTTGCTCAGGTATGTGTTTTGACATCAATTTTGCTTTGTAAGTTTGCTTCAATTAATTTAACTGATTGGAGTTGTTTTCAATTAGCTCTGTTTGTTTTAATAGATTCAAAATGGTTCTGTTATACTCGGATCACTAAAAACGATTTCGTGTGAATCATGTACAGTAGATTCGTTTTGATAAAATTAAATGTAGTATGATTTGGTTATGTGATTTTATTGTGCTAAGATTAGTATAAGCGATTGGGTTGTTTGTGATTCTGTTTGGTTTGCTTTGAAACAGTTTTGTACGTTTGAATTAATATAGTCGATTGGGTTTTGTTTTCGTTTAGTTCTGTTCGAATATATATTTAAGGAATGATTCTATTTTGTTTCCATTTTAGACTTTGATTGCATTCGATCTGTACAGGAGATTTATTTATTAGACACAGCTATGATTTGGATTGATACAATTTCTTTGTTTTTGGATTATGTCGGCCCCAAACTGGCTCGATTCATTTCTTTTGGCTTGATTTTGAAACGATTCCGTATGCTTGAATTGGCATGATCCTTTACGTATGCAATGCGTCAATATCAGTGAGTGTTTTGATAAATATAATGTAATCTATTGATTCGCAAAACGACTCTGTTAGCTTTGATTTTGAAAAATGATTTTGTTAATGGCTGAGGCGACATAAACTATTGCATGAATGATTTGTTTAACCGGTTACAGTTTGTGTCGATTGAAATTGGTTCATGAAAATGATTTCATTGCTTTCAAATTATCTAAGCAATTTTGTTTACCCCAAATTGGTGATAACAAATGTTGAACATAGTGCATGTATCTTTGTTACCATTTGGTTGACCACAATTTCGTTTGTTTCAATTTGCATACAAGTTTTGGTTTGATATTGCATGAATGATTCACTCTGTTTGGAATTAGTAATTAAAGATTTGGTTGAATAAGTCGAATAAAATTCTGTTAAGTTTTGGATTGATTTTAAAACGATTCTATGCTCAAATTAGACCAGCTATAGAATCGCAAGATTTTGTAGCTAGTCTTAAAAATTAGATTTTTTTTAATTTATCAATAAAACAATATCTAAACTTCTATATTCTTGTCTACTTATAGGTACCTACGAATTTCATTGACAAATGGGACATGCTGTAGCAGTTTAGATATAGTTTTCAGTTGTTAGTCATAAAAAAAATAGGGATTTGGGAGATTGGACCCAGATTTTTGTAAACTGTTTTGACAATTCCCACAAGGATGTTTTACCTTGTGGGAGGTCTTTAAATACTTGTTATTTTTTGTAAGGAACCCATCATCATCACTGTTGGGAGAACCAGATTATGGATTTATAATGATACAGACTGGGATGAAAGTTGATGTCTTGTAATAGCTTTAGCTTTCAATATATCAAACTTTTGTTTCAAGTTTTCTTCATATCAGTTTGCAATTAATTATTGACTACTTTAGCTATCATGATTCATTGCATGTTGATGTGATTTGATTTATATGTTGTCCATATCTGATCTCTCTTATTTAAAAAATATAACAATTACTCTATTTCAATTTAATGAATATAGGTTTATCTTTTTCATTAATTGAATTGTTTTGTACAAATTTTGCACAAGGATTTATCTGACTGCGATGATTTGTAAATTATAAGATTGCTGTAATTTTTTATGTCTTGTTTGTCTTGTTATTTATATTTGAAGAGCACAATTGCTTCTAGCTTACGAGAAGCACGTGGAGAATCTGGTGCGGGTTTCCTCCCTCCGAACAACTAAAACAACTATTGCATACAGGACAAACCTGAAGCGTTACTTCAGGTCAGTTTGTTATTTGTTATTTGATAGTTAATTTGTTAGTATAATTTAAGTAGTTTAGTTAGATATGTATATAGTTTAGATTCTTGGTTAGAATTATTATTTTAGTTGCTTAGCTTAGATATTTTTTTTATTTAATTTCTTTCTCATAAAATTATAAAAATAAAAAAACAATAGTTTCGCTGTCTTAGGACAGTTTACAAATGACTTTTGCAGGTTTTCATTTAAATCCGTAATCTGTAAATATTGTGTATTTGTAATTGGATCTGATTCTGTTGGTAATTGCACATTTAATTTTATAGAATTATAGTTGTATGATTTAGGTAATAGATTGTATATATGCAGTTTAGATTTGTTTATTAATTTGTTTTAATTATTGTTTTCATTTAGATTAGTTCCTTAGTGTAGTTTTTATTTGTTTTCCTAGGA
>ML783229.1:254275-266412 GCA_009831015.1 Picea engelmannii | reverse complement strand
AATACTTCTTGGAATAAATACTATCTGCAGAAGAGCAACAAAAATGGATGACCAAGATGTTGGGTTATGACTTTGAAATCATCTAAAAAAAGGGGAAGAAAAATGTTGTGGAAGATGCACTCTCAAGAAAGGATGAATATTTTGAGGCATTTCTTTGTGCTATCTCTATCATCCAACCTATTTGGATAACATAAGGAAGGGATGAATGGAAGAATGATGAAGAAGTGTGGACTCACATTCAAAGGTTGCAGGAGGATTCCAGTGCATCTGATACATTTACATGGAAAAATGATTCACTATGGTACACATATCGCTTATATTTATGTAAGAAATCCCAACTCAAATAAAAGGTACTTTTGGAATTGCACACCTCTCTGGTAGCATTCATGATTTTTGAAAACCTATCACAGGGTCAATAGGGAAATTTTCTGGGATGGCCTTAAAAATGATGTTCAAATGTTTGTGGAAGAATGTTTGGTTTTCCAACAAAATAAGGTGGTAACAATTAAGACCCCAGGTCTTTTACAACCATTGGCCATTCCAAGTCAACACTGGGAGGAGGTTTCCATGGATTTCATCACAAGGTTACCGAAGTCTGAAGGAAAGAGTGTCATCATGGTTATTGTTGATAGACTTACCAAGTACACACACTTTTGTGAACTCTCTCCTTCTTTCAAAGAAAGTACAGTTTCTACCACATTCATGGATATAGTTCAAAATCTACATGGAAGCCTAAAGATTATTGTAAGTGACAAAGATCCCATCTTCACTGGACATTTTTGGATAGAATTATTTTCTTTTTTGGGTACTCAATTGGCTCATAACTCATCTTATCATCCTCAATTTGATGGACAAACTGAGATAGTGAACAAATGTCTGGAAGGCTACCTTTGTTTCTTGATCTCTGATAAACACACACAATGGTTCAAGTGGTTACCCTTAGCAGAATGGTGGTATAACATTTCGTTTCATACTGCAACAAAAATGACACCATTTATGGATCTTTATGGATATCACCCACCATCCATCACTTATTATCTAAAATAAAAATCTAAGGTTCAAGCAGTGGAAGATCACATCGAGCCTCAACAACAAGTTCTCCAACTCTTAAAGGACAACCTGACTATGGCACACAATCACATGAAACAACAAGCAGATCAACATCATAGTGAAAGAAGTTTTGAAGTAGGGGATTGGGTATTTTTAAGAATACAACCTTACAAACAGATGTCCCTCAAGCAATCTAAGAAGGATAATAAATTATTACCGAAGTACTATGACCCTTATAAGGTGTTGCAAAATATTGGTACTATGGCATACAATTGGAGCTGCCTGCATCTTCACGAGTACACCCTGTTTTCCATGTTTCATGATTAAAGAAGGTTATAGGTGATAAGATACCAGTTCAAACTATATTACCTTAAATTGACGAGGAAGGAAAAATCATATTGGAGCCTGAATCTATTACTGACACAAGAATTTGCCAGCTGAGGAATAGATCAATTTTAGAGAATCTCATTAAGTGTAAGAAACTACCTGCTGAAGATTCCACGTGGGAAGATGAGTCTTTTATACCAAAGCATCCAAAACTACTCAAGTGTTGAGGAAAACACTTGACTAAAGGGGAGGGGCATGTTAATCCCTAATTCATGCCACATTACCCCTTAATTGGGGCATATTACATTAGTATTGTTATTTTATTTATGTCGGCTTGGGTCCATTAATTGTAATTGTACCTCCTAGTATCCTATGTATACTAAGGAGATATTTTCATTTGGAATCATCTTGTATTTGTGAATTCATATGATGTATAAGGAGGTTTCCTAATGCAGAGATGATATACACTAGAACAAATAAATAGTTACATCACACACCCTACTACAGAATACACAATGGAAAAGAAAAACATAAATACTTTTTCCAAATAATAAGGAAACCCACTAGAAACTAAAACACCAAAAAACCAACTAATTTCAATACCATTCGTTTATTAATTCAATGCAAAGAAAATATTTCTATATTACATCGATCCTGGGCTAAAACACAACCATGAATTGTTGCTTGCGTGGCTAAAAACCACTACGAAATTGTATAGAGGGTAATGGTCTACATGTATGGGCTAAGATTTTGTTTCGCCTTTCCTATGTGCTTAGCCAACCTGGAATCTTTCTCTCCAGTCCACCTTCTATGATTTTCTTGCTTTGTGGTTCACCAACCCTTTCCTATTGCATCTCTGGATCCTTTTAAATTCTCCCTTTTGCCTCTGAATTGATTTTCCTTCCCTCCAAGAACGAGCTGTTACCCAAACCGTCTCCTTGTATTCTAAATCGCTTCAACTTCCTTTCGGTCTCGAGTCACATTTTGTCCTTTAGCTGTGAGTTCGTTTACCTAACGGTAGTTGTGACTCATCATGAATTCATACCAGCATGGAAAAATCAAATGTGTATGGCCACAATGTTGTAAATTAATATATATCATGACACTTGTAAAATTTCACTATATGCACGTGTTTCAACACAAGTTTCAACACGTGTTTCAGCATGATTTTCAACACGTGTTTCAACACAAGTTTCAACACGTGTTTCAACACAAGTTTCAACACAACAAGAGTAGTTACAGTAGTAATTAGGAGTTCGAATTTACAACAAACTGACTAAATAAAGTGGACCACTAACAAAATCCTTATTCGACTTATTCCCTATCTACATAATGGAAATATTTTTGGGTGATGAAGATTTCTCGAGCTTAAGGATGCTCCTGCATTAGACACTCATGGTAAGAAAAACATGAGCTCCAACTCATGTGCAGATCACTACTAAGGTGAAGAATTCTGCATTCATGCTAACTGATCTTCTGTCACCCACAATGCATCCTCTGCCCCTCTATTCTTCCACTTAATCAAATATTCCATGTACTCCTTCCGACGGGTCTTCTTACCAACTCTGGTAGCAAGAATTTCTTCAATCTGCTCCTCATATTTAATTGGTAGATGTTATTCCCATTCGCTAAGGGTACCTTCATCTATTCTTCTATCCCCTTCATGAAACTCATAGAGGTCAACAATATTGAATATAGGAGATATGTCAAACTTCTCCGGAAGTTCCAACTGATACGCATTATCAGATATCTTTTTTAGAATTCGACGTGGACGTATCTTCTTGTACTTGAGTTTGTTGTATGTACCTCGAGGAAATCGCTCCTTCCTCAAGTGATCCATGACCATCTCACCCTCTTGGAATGCCTTCTGTCTTCTATGTTGATCTACTCTTTGTTTATAACTTTCATTTCTAGTCTGCAATTTATTCTTTACCTGTTCCTGTAATTCATGCATATTGTCCACAAAATCATTCACATCAACACTCTTATTGCCTTCCAAATACAACAATGCAACCAAATCTACCACACATTTTGGTGACCATCCATACATAATCTAAAATGGACTCTTTCCCATAGACCTATTCACCGAATCATTATATGTGAATTCAGATTGGGCTAATGTCAAATCCCATTGACTAGGATTTTCTCCACTTAAACTTCTCAACAAATTTCCTAGACTCTTGTTCACTACTTTTGTCTGACTGTTTGTCTAAGGATGATATGATGAATTGTACAAAAATATTAGCCTAAATTTTTCCAGAGTGTCCTCCAAAAATGACCAAGAAATATGGTATCCCAATCTGATGTAATACTCCATGGAAATCCATGCAATCTAACTACTTCTTTGAAAAGCAATGCAGCTACTTCAGTAGCATCACTAGTCTTCTTACACACCATGAAGTGTGCCATTTTCAAAAATATATCCACCACTACCATTGTTGAATCATGCTTTCTTCGAGTCATAGGAAATCCTAAGAAAAAATCCATACCAATATCCTCCCAAGGTCCTTTGGGTACTGGAAATGGAGTATAGAGTCCTGTGTTATGACTTTTTCCTTTGGCTAGTTGGCATATCCAACAACCTTCAAAAAAATTTCAAACATCCTTATTAAAGATGGGCCAAAAGTACCTCTCCTTCACCAAGGCTGTGGTCTTATCCATCCCAAATTGTCCTCCTAAACCATCACTATGTAGATATTTAATGAGATTCAGTCATATGGAACTTCTGGGAATACACAACTATTGATTTTTAAACAAAAACCCTTCCTGGATATGGTAGTACAGATATGGTGTTCTGTCTAAACTCTAAGGCTCCTTACATGCCTTCCAAGCTTCTGAGAAATATGCATCTTCTTCATACAATGTGTTTATATAGTTTAGGCTTACCACTTCTACTGACATGGTATTGAGTAACACTACCCTCCGACTTAATGCATAAACTACCTTATTGGACTTCCTGGACCTGTGTTTCAACACAAAAGAATAAATTTGCAATAATTCTACCCATTTAGTATGCTTTTGATTTAACTTATCTTGGATGTTAATGTACTGCAGATCTTTATGCTCTGTGAATAAGACAAACTCCTTTGGTAGTAGATGTCACCATTTCTTCAAAGCTTGCATAATAGCATAAAATTCCTGATCATAAACATAATACTTCTTTCTGGAGTTGTTCAAATTCTCACTGAAAAATGCAATGGGTTTGCCCCCTTGACTTAGAACTGCTCTAATTGTTGTTCCACTAGCGTCACAATCAACCTGAAACACTTTATTAAAACCTGGTAATGCTAATACTAGCTATGTTGTTAATCTCTTCTTCAATTGTTCCAATGACTTCTCTTCTGTTTCAGTCCATTGAAGCACTCCCTTCTTCATACATTTTGTAAGAGGCGCACATATTTCTCTAAAGTTCCTAATGAATTTATGGTAAAATCCTACCAATCCATGGAAACTTCTCACATTGAATGTGCATCTTAGTGTTCGCCATTCAAGGATAGCCTTCATTTTCCCAGGATCCATTTTCAGTCCTTCCTGTGAAACCACAAAACCCAGGTACACTAACTGTCGTTGCATGAATGTACACTTATTCAAGTTTATTAATAGTTTCTCTTCTTTCAAGTGATGTAACATTTCTCTCACATTATCAACATGCTCTATTTTGTTCTTGCTAAAAAATATTATATCATCCAAATATACAACCACAAACTTACCCAAAAATGGCTTCAAGACTTCGTTCATCAATCTCACGAACACGTTGGGCGCATTAGTTAACCCGAATGGCATTACCAACCATTCAAACAATCCATCTTTCATCTTGAATGCTTTCTTCCATTTGTCACCTTTTTTGATTCGAATCCAGTAATAACCACTCTTCAAATCATTTTTTGAAAAATATTTTGAATCACTCAAACAGACCATTAGATCATCCATTCTCGGCAATGGAAATCTATACTTGATAGTTATCTTGTTTATAGCACATAAATCAGTACACATTCACCATTCCCTTGTTTTCTTTGGAGTCAACACTACTGGCACTGCACAAGGACTTAGGCTTCTCTAATCAGTCCTCTATCAAGTAGCTCCTGCACTTGTCTATTCACCTCTTCACTCTCTGCTAGAGTCATCTTGTAAGGTGCTTTATTTGGTAAACTTGATTTGGGAATTAAATCAATTTGATGATAAGTACTTCTCACTAGAGGCAATCCTTTTGGCAGATCATTAGCAATAATATTCTTGAATTCATCCAACAACAACTTTATTTCTGTAGATACAACAGTTGGCTCCTCTACACTTTTCACTTCTTTCAGAATTACTGCTAAACAAAATGCTTTCTTTCTTTCTTCCTGTAAAACTTCTTTAGCAGAACATAGCATGATTCTGCTATTACTCATGTTTATATGAACATAATTTCTTGTTGCTGCTACTGTATCCTCCAACATTGGTGTTAATTTATATCGTTGCCCATCTTTCTTGAACTCATATGTGTTTTCCTTACCATCATGGTGAACTTGTCGATCAAACAACCATGGTATTCCCAATAGTATGTGGCATGCATCCATCTCAATCATGTCACATAACACCTTCTCTTGGAAACTACCTATTTGAAAATTCAATAAACATTGCTCAATCATGGTCACTTGCTATCCCTTTTTCAACCAAGAAACATGGTAAGGGTTCAGATGGTTCAACCTTGTCAAGTTCATTTTGTTCATGACTTTACTGGATACCAAATTTTCTATACTTCCTCCATCTTTAATCAGGTTACAACATTTTCCTTGAACCTTACATTTTGTTTTAAAAACTTTCTTTCATTGTTTTGGTTCCTTTGCCTCTTTTTGTTCATATTTAAGCAACACTCTTCGGAACAAAAAATTATCACCTTGTTCTTGTTGAAGGACAATCACATTTTCTCCAACTACTGAAGCTCCGTCAGCCTGTGTGACTTGTGCCCGTGATTCACCTCTTCTCCCTGAATTTTTCCTTTCTGTACATTCAAACTTATTGTGTCCCTCTACACCACAGTGATAACAAGTAATTACATGTAACACACCCACCACGGGGCTAGAAATTGTTTTGGCTTTCTTTCCTTATTCTCGAGGGACAATACTCCCCGATATTCTAAGGAGCCTAGCATAGACGGTTCTTTCCCCTTCTAAGTCCCTCAGATGGTCGTGGCTATGACCATAGGCCTTATCGGAGAGGTGCTAGTCGACTTTCGCGATTCGGGAAATCACAATACATGTATCCCCTTTTTCTCTCTCTCTCTTATTTTCTGAAAGGCCGAAACCCAAAACAAATCTAACCACTTAATGAGTGTTAACAACAACTCGAAATAAGTTTGGTACTTTACCCTTTGGGGTTTCCACCATTGAGATTTCGGGATGTGCGACGACAGGAGGTATCGCACCTAGGTTTCCTGGGAGCCAAAACTCCGAAACACCAAACTCTAAACATGCTTCTCTATTTCAGGGTTTCCTCCATCGGGATTTCGGGATGTGTAACGACCGGAGGTCTCACACCTGGGTTTCTCGGGAGCTGAAACTCTGAAACACCCAACTTTAAACATGCTTCACTATTTCGGGGTTTCCTCCGTTGGGATTTCAGGATGTGCAACGACCAGAGGTCTCGCACCTAGGTTTCCCGGGAGCCGAAACTTCGAAACACCAATTCAAGTCACACTATGCCCTATCGGGATTTTGTAAGTCTAGAATTCGGGACTTGCGAATACAAGGGAACTCGCCCTTGGATATTTTGGGTGGCGAAACACTGAAAAGTCTTGACTCATCCATACACCGTCACTTCAGGATTTTAGGAATCGGGGTTTTAGGTCTTGTGAGTACATGAGAACTCGCACTTAGGTACCCCGGGTGTCGAAAATACGAAGACTCATAACTTACCCACACGCTAGCATTTCGGGATTTCATATGTCGAGATTTCGGGACTGGCACGTACAAGAGACTTGCCTCTAGGTATCCCATATGTCGAAGTACCAAATCATCATAATTTGTCCGCGCCCTGTCATTTTGGGGTTTCACACGTCGAGATTTTGGGATATGTGATGATAGGAGGTCTCGCACTTAGGTTTCCCGGAAGCCGAAACTCCGAAACACTGAACTCTGAAATACGCTATACTATTTCAGGATTTTGCTAGTCAGGATTTTAGGATTTGTGAGTATGAGAAGACTGACCCTTAGGTTTCCCAGTCGCCGAAATACTGAAATACCAAGTCTTACCCACGCTAGACCTTTTTGGGGTTTCATGCTTTGGGATTTCGCGATATGAGATGACAAGGGGTCTCACATATGAGTTTTTCGAGGGCCGAAGTTCCAAAACGCTTATATATATATATATATATATATGAGGCTAAGTTCATTCTGGGACTTCATATGTTAGGATTTCGTAGGTCATGAGGACAAGGGTTCTTACCCTTTAATCTCCCGGGAGCTGAAAAGCCGAAACGCTTACCGGATGCCATGTATACTTTACAACTAGATAGTTCAGGCACTCCTATGGGTCTTGGGATCGACGGTTCCGATTTATTCATTACTTACGAAGGTTAAAAAAAAGGGGGTTAAGGCATTAACGCCTGCGTTCCTTCACCCAATATAACGGTCATAACAAACCTTAGATCCTCCGAAATGATATCATTTGTGCATTTATCTAGAGGAAGGGTATCCTGGGTACCGAACCACCGAACGATCCTAACTCATCCACATGATGTCATTTCGGGATTTCGCAGGTCGGGGTTTCGGGACTCGCGAGTACAAGAGAATTCACACCTAGATACTTCGGGTGCCAAAACACTGAAAACTCTTAACTTACTCCCATGCTAATATATCAAGATTTCGCAAGTCGGGGTTTCGGGACTTGCGAGTGCAAGGTAACTTGCCCTTGGGTATTCCGGGTTCCGAAATGCCGAAACGTCATTATCTAAGACAGCCACTCCCTTTCGTGTAGGGTTTTAAAAACAACGCCATTAAAACCTCCTGTAGATTCTTAGGTAAACTTTCAAGAGGGGGTGTCCCCGCTGGGGAGATCTATCCAGGGCATTACTTGAGGCAAATAAGGGAATAAAATTTCCTAAGAACAGACTTGAAAGTCTAAACCCGTTTAAACTATATATATATATATATATATATATATATATATATATATATATATATATATAATCCGTAGGTGGTCTTTCCCATACAAGCATGCAGCCACCATTTTTTATCAAAACAACACACAGACAAACTTATACTGAAATCATTCATAATTACACAAACCATGAGCATACATGTCAGAATACTAATTTTAGAATACAAGATATAACACTTATCAGAAAACACCAGAGGTGATGCAACTTCTGAGAGGGGTGCTCCTTTCCACCCAATCGTAGGCTAATGGATTTACCACTAGCCACCCCTAAGCTGAGACCACGATGCTACGAGACTGAGTCTCTGTTCACCAGTGATCAAGAATGAAGGTTACTCTCCTTCTTCTCTTCTATCACTCACTCTGTATTTTTCTAGAGTTTTATTTTCTTCTCTTCATTCCCTCGCGTCTCCCCTGATCCCACACTCTTCTTGCCTTTTCTCTTTCCGACGAGGTTGGGTGTGGCACCATATTCCTCGCAGTGGTCAGGCCCGAGGACTCTACGGATGGGAGGTTCACCCCCATCCCTCATTACTCATGAGGATCCCTCTACCTACCAACCTGCAAGTACTTTATTTCGGGCCAGGGAGCCGCTCTTGGTTCTTCAGGCCAGTGAAGACCAAATAAGGTATTGGTTTCGGTGGAAGTTAACACCACCATTCCAGGTGCCTTCCACCACCTTTCTTCAACCATCATGGTCTCTTTTTTAGCACATCCCCCTCTCAACAGTCCTATAATATATATATTCATAATATTATTTACATTCATTGACCCTTGTTCACAAGGTCCATTCACATCACACATTCACATTTCTGAGTTTGCCACAGTTCTTGGCTAGTACAGTTATTTTTATAGACTGGGGGAAACAGGGTGTTACAATTCCCTCTGCCTTAAGGGAACATCATCCTCGATGTTCTATTTATCAGCATCACATGCATGTACAGATGTAAACAAAATCGGATATGCTTGTTTCATGGCATCCTCCATTTCCCATGTAGCCTCATCTGGGCCAAAATGTCTCCACTGCACCTTGACCTGTGCAATGGTTTGGTTCCAGAGTGATGTTTCCTTTCTGTCCAGTATGCATTGAGGTTCTAGTATAAATTCTCTCTCCGGTTCCACCTGGATCAAAAACCAGTCAATTATATGATTAGCATCATGTACATATTTCTTCAATAATGAAACATGGAAAACATTATGTGCTTTTACTGTGGGAGGAAGTGATAGCCTATAGGCTACAAGTCCCACTCTATTTAGAACCTCAAAGGGTCCACAATACTGAGGTGCTAGCTTGGCACACGCTCCCATTTTCAGGTAACTCTTCCTGGGCCTAACTCTGAGATATATATGATCTCCCATCTTGAACTCTCTCGGAGTTCTCTTTTGGTCGGCATAACTTTTCTATTGGTTCTGAGAGACCTTCAGATTTTGTTTTATCTGAGTCACTTGTTGTTCTAGTTCTTTCAACATGTCGGGTCCAAAATAAATCATGTTTACGAGATTACTCCAGCTGTCTAGAGTGTTATGTGGCCTACCATAGAGGACTTCGAAGGGACTCATCTTTAAGGATGCTTGGTAGCCATTGTTGTAGGCGAACTCTACCAGTGGCAGGTAGTCTTCCCACTTCTTGGGTTGATGCATTACATGCATCCTTAACATGTCCTCTAATATTTGATTCACTCTTTCTGTTTTTCCGTCAGTGTGAGGGTGATAGGCGGTGCTAAAAAACAACTTGGTCTCTAAACCAGCCATCAGTGATTTCCAAAAGTTGGAAGTAAATTTCGTGTCTCTGTCAGACACGATCTCTTTTGGCATACCATGAAGTCTGAATATCTCCTTCATGAATACCCGAGCGATATCTATTGCCTTGCAAGTCGATTTGACAGGGATGAAATGAGAAAACTTGCTCAATTTATCCACCACTACCATAATGGCGTCATTCTATTTGGTCGTGATTGGTAACCCAGTGATGAAATCCATGGAGATGGTTTCCCATTTCCACTCGGGGATCGGTAAAGGTTGCAATAACCCTGCAGGGTGTTAGTGTTCTGCTTTAACCTGTTGGAACTCTATGCATTTGGCCAAGTACTTGGCTATGTCTTTCTTCAATCCAGGCCAATATAATTGTTTCCTGGTGGCCATGACCATCTTCTGGTATCCTGGATGGCCAGTATAGGGTCTTTTATGTAGTTCATCCAATATAAACCTCTTCAAGTCATCACACTCGAAAATGTACAATCTACTTCTGTAAGTGAGCAGAAATCCTTCGGTCATTTGGTAGCCATCATAATTTTCTCCGGCAGGTTCTTGCTGCAGGTACAAGGTCACGATATGGACGAAGGGATCTGTTTCTTGTGCATTTCTAACTCTTTCCTTGACATCCATCTCACAGGTGCTCACTGCTGCCAGGTGAATTGCTTTCACACTTCTGCTAACGACATCAACCACCCTATTTTCTTTCCCTTTAATGTGTTTGATTTCGAAATCAAACTCACTAAGGAGGGCCATCTACCTAGCTTGTCTGGCATTGAGCTTCGGTTGGTCAAACAAATATTGCAACCCACAATGGTCTGTCATAAGTACAAATTTCCTCCCCAAGAGGTAATGTCTCCACATTTTTAAGGCGTGTACTATAGCAGCCAGCTCTAGATCATGAGTCACATAGTTGACTTCATGTTTGTTCAATTTTCGGGATTCATAGCAGACCACATTCCTTCCCTGCATAAGGACTCCTCTGAGACCTTCCTTACAGGCATCTGTGCACATGAGGAAATCTATTTCATCATCGACGATCTTCAACACGGGTGCATGGGTCAGTAGATGTTTCAGTGTTTGAAATCTTTCTTCACATTTCTGTGTCCACATGAATTTTGTCCCCTTCTTCTGGAGGGCAGTGATTGGACAACCAATCTTGGAGAATCATTTTATGAATCTCCTATAGTAACCTGCTAATCCCATAAAGGATATGATATCCGAAACATCCTTCGGTGTAGGCCATTCCATGATAGACCTGATTTTGTCAGGGTCTACTGCTACTCCTTCTTCGGATAGAACATGGCCTAAGTAATGTATTTACTTCTGGAGGAATTCACATTTGCTGAATTTAGCATAGAGTTGATGTTCTCTTAGCACTTGCAGCACAAACCTATGATGCTCTTCATGCTCTTCTCTATTCTTGGAGTAAATTAATATATCATCAATAAAAACCAACACACATTTGTCTAGGAATTTGCTGAGTACATTGTTCATCAAGCACATGAAAGTGGCAGGGCATTGGTTAACCCAAATGGCACTACCACGAACTCATAGTGACCATACAGTGTTCGGAAGGCAGTTTTATGGATGTCTTCACCCTTGATTCGGACTTGATGGTATCCCGACCTCAAGTCAATCTTTGAGAAAATAGACACACCCCCCAGTTTGTTGAACAGGTCATCGATCCTGGGCAAGGGGTACATGTTCTTTATGGTTACGTTATTGAGTTGTCTATAATCTATACACAGTCTAAGGGTACCGTCCTTCTTTTTCACAAACAGGACTGGTGCTCCCCATGGAGACACACTGGGCCGGATATAGCCCTTATCCATCATTTCTCTTAATTGCAATTTGAGTTCAACTAACTC
>ML783229.1:214021-243149 GCA_009831015.1 Picea engelmannii | reverse complement strand
ATTAGTTATCTCCTTTTGTTTATTTTGTAAATAGGGAAAACTTTCATAAATTTTGAAGATACAATTTGATCCTGGGTGGCTGTAGACCCCCATATTTGTAATGTTTTGATCTTATGGGATCTGATCTTATCCTCAGAGATAGGGAGATCAGATTTCCCAAAGACCCTTTAAAAACCATGCATTTTGTAATTGATAAGCATCTTGGCCTAGAGTAGAAGATGGACGAATGATTCCAAGACTAAATGAAACAACACATAAGATTTTGGCTTTAGCCTTTTGTGAATGGTGTTTTCATTCATATTTTGTTAATCCTAGTATATTAATAGGTCTGGTAGCTTTAGAATCAATGATCTATTATGTTTGAGATACTCATGTTATAAATATCGTTCATAATTTTCTGCTCTAGATATTAACACTGTGATCATACCTTCAATTTGAATGATAGGATTTCTCTTTGATTTTTAGTTGAATAATGAAATGTAATGTGTTACACTCAGATTTAGCTTACTGTAATCACTTGCGATCATAATATCACGGGATTTATTTGTATTACCGATTCTGTTATTAAATTTCAGTTACCAGTACAGGTTATGAATTTATTCAAAACATTTACACTATAAGTCTATTGCAGATTTATCTTGTAGGCATGGTAGCTGGATGTTTTTTGTTCACATAGAATCCCAGATACATTTCATAAACTAACATCAGGTTAGCTCCTTTATGTTTCTAATTGTTGTCAATTATGCATTAGTGAAACCAGAAAGTTTAGATCAGCTTTTGACTATCTGTACATCTGTGTTTCATAGTTTAGTTAATTCATGATTTGATAGATTTATATAGAGAAAACAAAAAATATTTGAATGTGCTTTCTTTATCTACTTCTCAAAAGAAACTATTTTTACATTGATTTTGTAAGTTTCTATTACAACTTGCAACTTGTAAATGATGTATATAAGTGAGATTTGTATATTTTCTGCTTAAATACACCTACGATAGTTATATATTATATATGCACATATAGAATATAGTTTTTAGCAATTAGTTAGTTATTTCTTTCTTTTGTTTGTTTTCTTTTTAGGACCTCAAATTAGCTAATGGATCCATTAAACCCATCAGAGCGAGTTACACCAAACAACTTGGGTTACTTAGACAACCCCGGACCAGACTCATTCTTCTAGTTGACAGACGATCAATTTCGCCCGTCAACAAATGGTGCTAGAAGGAGGGTTTGAATATAATTGATGGCACATGGAAGTCGTAAGATGCCTCCCCCGCACACTCACTCCCCTATAGTAACACAAAGTCACTCTAAAAACAACGTTACTTCTGAAATGACAACTACCTCGAAAGAAATCCCCAGATTCTTGTTGAGACGGTAACACCAAATCCTCAAGGGGTTGATGTGCAAGAAATTGTTCATTAGTCACTCATAAGGACACATAGTTCCTTGGCCCACATCATACAAGCTGGTAGGCCACTTAATCAACCCTTAGATTTCTCTGATATCAGAGAAAAACTTGAAGGCACTGGTATGCTTTTAAACCCTTTAAGAGACGATAGTATCAATCCTACCGAGACACATGTTTTTGGAGCCAGGGGATCTGGTATTCCACATTCCCCACCTCATTCATCTCCATCCTCTTCAGTAGGAGAATCTTTTGATGAAGGCAGTTCCTCATCTAAACCATATCAGCCTTCAACACCACCTACACCCATTGAAAACCAAAACAATCCCGCTAGACCTTGGCTTGATCAAGATGTCGTGGTTGTACCTAGACCCCAACACCCAGTACCAAAACACCTGGAGAAATGGTTGCCTAAGTTTGATCCAGATTCTAAACAATATGCTGACGATCACATAAAGAAATTTATGTTGGCCATTAGACTCCGAAGTGTAGAGCATGAAGACGTAGTATGTAGAATCTTTCCATATACGTTTGAGGGAAATGATTCCACATGGTATTTCGCCCAACAGCCCCAGACCATTGTCTCTTAGGACAAATTCGAAACCTATTTCTTAGATAATTTTGGAGACGATAAATCCCTTGAAGTCTTGGTTATGGAATTTTCCAGCCTAAAAATGAACCCTAAGGAGAAAGTAAAATATTTTAACCAAAGGTTCCTTACGTTAAAGAACCGAATTCCCGCTGATTCAATGCCTACTAAAAGTCTTATTGTTGCATATTACACTAAAGCTCTACATAATAATGTAGCAATTTGGGTTAAAAGGTTTGAGAAGTCTACATTACTGGAATATTTTGAGGAGGCAAGCCAAATCAAAAAGGATATATTAAGCTTGAAAGATAATCTCAATAGTGAAACTAAAATAGCCCCATCTTCTAAAAAGAAAATAGAAATCCTTACTAGGCCTCCCCAAGCCAAAAGCCAACCAGAAACTTTAGACTTAGAAAGCTTGCAAAAGGATTTCCAGAAATTATCAAATCAAGTCGTAGACTTGAAGAGATTGGCCAAAGATGCATCCTCAAGCAAAGAAATTTTTAAACCTCCTTTCAGAAAGCCTTTTCCTCCCAATCGGCCAAACCCAACCACTGAAGGTATTAATTTCGAAAGCTTACAATACACTTTGCAAACTATTCTTGAAGAACATGATAACTATGCCCCTCCTAAAAGTTCTGAAGACATAGTTGAGGAAGAAGTAGCTGAAGAAGAGGAGTCATCTCCCAATATCTTTGAACACTTTTCTGACAGTATCTTTCAAGAAAACTTTGAAACTGTCCACCCTTACAACACAAGAAGTAAAACACTACACAAGCCGTCTTCTAAAATGAGTAATAATGTGCCTCCAAAATAGTCGAAACAAGCTGAAATAAAACAGAGTTTAGCAGCCCCAGTCTTAGAGTATGACTTGATTGAAGATCTAAAAAATTTGGGGGATAATATTTCTGTTTATGAGCTTTTAAAATTTCCTCTTATTCTGCAAAAGATGCTTCTGAATATCGCATAAAATAGTAAGAACAACGATCCTAGCTGCAAGAAAACTATAGAAATCAGTTCTAAAACAACCAAAAAGATCTCTACTAAAATGACATCCGAATCTCCGGATAAAAGGGATTTGACTGAAAAAATTGTATCAAATGTAGATAAAATTGTTTCAGGGACATCGACAAAAACTCAACAGAATTCTGTTGTTAACACTCGTAAAAATGTCCCACCTTTCTTATTAAATTTTGAAATTTTCAATAGAAATGTACATAATTGCATGGTGGATTCCGGTGCATCATCAAATGTAACGCCTTTATCTGTTTGCCAAAAAATTAACGTAGAAGTTCAACCTTCTAGTCTCAAAATCATTCAGCTCGATCGGATGAACGTTAAGGTAATCGATGAACTTAGGAATGCGATGGTTAGGCTATCTTCTAATCCTAAGGTTCACCAAATTATTGACATCATTGTGGTTGACATTCCTGAAGTCTATGGTTTGTTCTTGAGTAGGGATTGGTCCGAGCAACTGCATGGTTATTTTTCCATAGATTGGTCTCATTTGTGGATGTCAAAAAATGGACAGCCAAATAAAATTAGGATAAATCATGAATGCTATCTTAAGCACACTGTAACGGATTTAAATGATGCAAACGAACCTTTTACCACATCTACTAATTCATTTGAAATGCAAGGAATGAACACCTTCTTTGGTAATTTCATGACCGAAATTTCCCCTTTCACTGACCCTGGGCAACAGTCAAAACTCATGACCTACACTCAGTCTCCAAAGTTGCCAAATATGCCAAACACTGCTAATGAATCTCAGATATGGTCACTGTACTTTGAAGGATCCAAATACAAAGAAGTGGATGGTGCATGATGTGTACTCATTGACCCTGCAGGTAATAAAACTTTCATTTCCTGTCGATTGGAGTTTGAGTGCACTAATAAAACCCCCGAATATGAAGCACTTTTGCAAGGACTCAGGAAAGCGGTGAATATGGACGTAAGAAATTTAACAGTATTTGGTGATTCAAAAATCGTAGTCAGGTAGGTAAGAAATTCCATACATTGCTTATCATCACATCTGAAAAGCTACCAAACAGAAGTATGGAGTCTAATGCAAACAAATTCAGCATTCAATATAAATTACGTTCCTAGGTTAAGTAATTCAGAGGCTGATTTATTGGCTAATGTTGCTTCTAAACTTTTGCCCACAGAGGGACTTTCTCCTAATGCATTCTCAGTTGAATTATTGTTTAGGCCGTTGATCCCAGATAACATTACCAATTGGAGGGTGTTTGACGATGATCAACAAATTATCAACTTCTTGCATATGGAGGACACCTTCCAAGGTGCAGTCATCGATGAAGGCACTCACGATGAAAACCTCCACAACTTCACGGTAATATCATATCCTAGATCTCTAGAATTGACATCCGATCTGGTAAAATCTATTTCCAGATCCATTGTGAGACTAGAAAAGTTTTATGACTTACATGATAAATTTAGAGGGTCAGTTAATTGTAAAACGAACAACTCTTCTTTGACTTATGAGACGGTAAATTTAGGGACTAAAGATAATCCTCAAAATGTCAATTTGGGTATGAGATGCTTCGAGCAAGAACGATCTGCTTTTATAAAATTATTTAAAGAATTCAAATATGTTTTTGCTTGGACATATGATGATTTAAAAACCTTTGATCCTAACATAATACAACATATCATCCCCATGAAACCGCAAACTCATCCTTTTCAGCAAAAATTAAAAAAAATGCACCCCAAATTGGAACCCACTGTCAAGAAAGAACTAAATGCAAAGATTATTTTTCCTGTGAGGCACACACAATGGGTGTCTAATCTAGTTCTTGTAAGAAAGAAAAGTGGTGAAATTTGATTCTGTGTCGAATTTCGTAACTTGAACCGAGCGTCAAACAAAGATAATTATCTCGTTCCTCCAATGGAACAGATGCTTCAACAAGTTTCCGGTTTTGAAAGACTATCTCTGTTAGATGGTTTTTCAGGATACAACCAAGTCCTCATGTCTCCCTCAGATCAACTCAAAACCACTTTTCATACACCATGGGGCACTTATGCCTACATAAAGATGTCTTTTGGGCTTATAAATGCTGGGGCCACTTTTTTGAGAGAAATGGACATTGCTTTTTGTGGTCTCATAAATAAATCAGTAGTGGTCTACCTTGATGACGTTACCATTTTTTCTAAAAACAATAAGGATCACTTGTCTTACCTTAGGGATGTCCTAGAATGATGCCACAAGTATGGCATATCTCTTAACCCTAAGAAATCAGTCTTTTCATTTGGGCAAGGAAAACTACTTGGATTTATAGTGTCCAAATATAGAATGATTATCGATCCTGAAAGAACCCAAGATATTTCTAAACTCTCCCCTCCCTCTTCCAAGAAATCCATGCAATCATTTTTAAGCAAGATTAACTTTGTTAGGAGGTTTGTCCCAAGTTTTTCAGAAATGGTAAGACCATTGCAGAATTTAATTAAAAAGGATGTTCAGTATCGTTGGGGACCATAGGAAAGTCAAGCCTTTGATTCCATCAAAAGAGCCATAGTGGAAGCCCCTTCCTTGACGAGTCTTGATTTCTCGCAAGATTTCACTCTTTACACTTTCGCCTCCGACCGATCTTATGATGTTGTGTTAACCCAAAAGAATGCTGAAAAAAATGAAATACCCATTGACTTCATGAGCTCAGCTTTCAAAGGGGAAGAGCTTAACTACCCAGTTGTAGATCAATAGGCTTATGTGGTTTTTAAAGCAGTGAAACACTTCCGGTCTTATTTGCTGAAATCCATAACTAAAGTCATTGTTCCTTATCCTGTTGTTAGAAACTTGTTAGTACAAAAGGAATTGGGTGAAAAATGGGCAAATTGGATGACATCATTACAAGAGTATGACCTCGAAATAACCCCTGCACAAATTGTTAGAGGTCAAGGCCTATGTAAACTAGTTGCTGATTTAGTTAAAGAACAAGAAAGTCAAATCAATTCCTTAACTGTAAACCAGCATGATAGAAAACAAATCAGCTGTACACAAGTTGTTGCTAATTCTTGGTTTGATGATATTAATTTCTATTTAACACATGGTTCTGCTCCTCGCTATATTTATCCAAAAAAGAGGAGAGCATTAAGACTAAAATATGCACCTTTCCAGTTGATAAATGACATATTATTCCGAAAGAATTTTGATAGTGTTCTCATGCATTGTTTGGAAAAGGATGAAGCGAAAAAAATACTATTTGAACTTCATGCAGGTGAGGTTGGTGGGCACTTCGGTGGAGACACCACTGCTCACAAAGTATTAAGAGATGGGTATTATTGGCTCACATTGTTTAAAGATTCCCATGCATTATGTCATAAATGCATAATTTGCCAAAAGGTTGCTGGACGAGTGAAAAAGGCAGCATCCCTTTGCAGCCTGTTTCGGTGGATTCACCTTTTCAGCAATGGGGTCTTGACATCATAGGGCCAATTAACCCTACTTCTTCACAGAAACATAAATACATCATTACAACAATGGATTATTTTACCAGATGGTCTGAGGCTGCACCTCTGAGAGTGGTAAACACTAATCAGGTAGTATCTTTCCTTAACTCGAATATCATTACTAGATTCAACATTCCCGAATGTTTGGTCTTCGATATTGCTTCTTACTTCTCATCCCTCGATATAAATATTTTTTCCTTGGAAAAAGGGATCAAATTGAAATATTCTTCCAGTTACTACCCCCAAGGAAATGGCCTAGCAGAATCAACAAACAAAAATTTGATAAAATCATCAAGAGAACAGTTTTTGAAAACCACAAAAACTGGCACAACACACTTTTTAATGCACAATGGGTTGATAGGGTGACACTGAAAACCTCTGTTGGTAATTCCCCTTTATTTCTTGTCTACAAAAGAGAAGATATACTCCCTCCACACGTTCTACTTCCCTCTCTGCAATTATCGCAAAAATTTCAAGAAGAGGAATGTTCTCCTCTTGAAAGTTGAATTAATGCCTTGTTGAAACTAGAGAAAGTAAGAGCACAAGCTAAGAAGAAATTGGATCAACATCAACAGATTGTGAAAGGATGGTTTGATTCAAACTCTTCTTCAGATAGAAACTTCGAGGTAGGAGACCTGGTTCTCAAATGGGATAAACCTCACGAGGGAAAAGGGGAACACACCAAGTTCCAAAACCTGTGGTTAGGACCATTCGTAATCACTGAAAAACTAGGTCCCAGCTCTTTCTGTCTACACAATTTGGAGGGACAACCAAACACCTTCCTAGTGAATGGCCAAACTCTCAAAAGGTATTTTTCCTGATAAATCCAGATTCACCTCTGTACATATTTTCTTTTTAATTTTTCTTTTGTTTTTTGGATTTTGGTTCTTTTCATTTTGCTTGTTTTCGCTGCTTTCTGATTAAACTTATGTTTGTGTCACCTTTTAGTCCATGAAGGGAAACCATAATGCCTCATCATGAAGCAACAATCAAGGTCTTTTCATAGCATCAATGTTGTAAATTGCGGAAACACAACCTAGCTAAAGAAACTTTATGTTCAAAGTAGGTTTTTTGGTTTCACTTTATAATCATGAGCAGACACGATCATAATTAAAGATCTTTATGCTGTCCATATTTTTTAAAAAGAAAACAACTCAAGTATGCCTTCCTATCCTCGAAAGGTTATTCTTATCAAAAAAAAAAATTCGGATCATAATGAAGGTTATCAAGTGATAAATTAAGACTCGAAAATATCAAGTGTTCTGAAAACTGAAATTTTTAGCATCATCCCTCTCTTTTGAATATCATTAAATTTATGGAAAATTGTAAATAATTTCTAGAGAGTTGTGGGAAGTGTTTATAAACCCGCCAAGACACTGAACAGGTCTACAGGCAGTGGGTAAATGCACACATGATGCCAATACAACTTTTCCTGGGTACTGAACAGGCTTGTTGGCAGCGAAGCAACGTCGGGTTCAAGAAAATTATCAGGTATAAATTTTGATATTAATCGTAAAATGCCCTTCATTTTGAATTGACAATTCTTGGATAGGGTAGAGGTGTCAGAGTGGGTTAATCAACATCCCTTCTGAGGCTATGGACGCCTGCTGGCTTGAATATCGTTTCTCTCGTAATTAAAATTTTTCACCAGATTTCATTTGGACAGAGAGACATTTGAAGCTGGGTTGTGTGATGTTTTCGGGATTTGATTGGGATGCTTGATTTCCTTTCAGTTGTTCTTTAATCTTTAATCATTCTAATCAGTCCTAACATGAACTCGTTGGTGACGCAGAGATAAATGCTTCTCCCAGTAAGTCGCCACTGTTGGAAGCCCTACATGTTTTTTCTATTGTGAATGACAAATGACATTTCTTGTAGCTGCCTACACCTCATCCTCTAAATATTACATGTTTGGGGGTCATTTTTGGATTAGAAAAGATGTTTGAGTATTCTTTTTTATTTTTGTGTTTTCATGCTTGATTCATGACTGAAAGCATGAATTAAGCTTGATTTCGTATCATATCCCTAGTCAAAACTTATTTTTAAAGGTTCATTGTGACTTACATCTACCTCATATTTCATAACTTAAATGGTTTTACTTTGGATTTTATTGACTATTGATATAATACCAAATGTTGACTTGCTTTTGGACTGTAAGATTATTTGTTTGAATCCTTTGTAAATCAACTATAATACCAAACATCGATTCACATTTGAATTCTAAAAACATATCCATTCCAACCCTTTGCAAACCGACTATATCCATTACATGATGTGGGGATTAAATGCACCAAAATCGTATTCTGTACTTTGTTTTGGCTAGCAAAGTGAAAAGACAGGCCTCTCATTTTGAGTTAAGGGTTTGTGTAGTGTGATGTACTCAGAGCTTTCATTACCTGGAGTGTTCAAACCCCATGACCAAGACCTTCATGTGTATGCTATGATTGCACAGGTTTCTACTTATTTTGTTTTCATGGTATCCACTCAGAATTATCCCTCTTACCACTACTATCTAAACCCACAATTGGTTTGAGTTGCTCTTGTTACAGTCTGGTCAAACCCATAATGTCTCCTGTTGTGTGAATTGAGACGAATGGTTCTCAAGCATTGTTGTTTCATGATGATGCAGGTGAGGATTTGAAAATCCAGTGTTGGGATATGTTCATTAAGAAGTTCAAAGGGTATAACCTGTGCGTGGCCAAAGAATTCACCCAAAATTTTGATGGATACAGAGCAAAGGTTGGTGATGTTCAGTTGGAGGTCACTGAAGAGTTTTTGAGTGAAGCAATAGAGCTTCCTCTCACTGGTTAGAAGTGGTTCAAGAATTCGAAAATTGACGAAGTGCCTTGGAGTATTTTCATGACCTCCAGAAAGATTGACTGCTCTGACAAAGTGTTGATGGGCGAAATTGATCGCTTGTCAACTGGAAGAGTGAGCCCGGTCCGAGGTTGTATAATTAACCCAAGCCATTTGGATTGACCCACCCTGACGATTTTAATGGCTCCGTTGGCCAATTTAAAGTCCTAAGGGAAGCGAAAAATAACTAAAAGAAATATAATGACTTACTAAATAATAATTACTGAAATATATATGTACATCTAACTATATATATATATATATATATATATATATATACAATTTATCTAAATAATATTTGTATAATAGTTCTATTTATCATATATACAATATATACAAATCACAAGTTTTAATCTAAACTCATAAAAATCGAATGTAGATTGGTTCTTTTAACAACAGTGATAAAGTAAGCGAAAATACTATTTATTTTTGATTTGTTTTCTTTTATGTATACATTCATAAAATCAAATATTAAACTACTTAATTAAACAAAAAGATATAGGTAATGGAAATCATTCTATATGTAAAAACTTCCATAACAAGCAAGCAAACGAAATACAATAACAAACTAACGTATTGATGCATCCAACGTCTGTACAATACAGAATACCCAACCACCTTTATCCGAGAAGTAAACCTACAACGAACCTTAAGATTTCTCCGAATGAACGCGAAACAATATGCTGGAGATTGAGTTTTGATAAGAGAACATATAATGGACACAGTCACAATGACCTTATGATTTACAAGTAACTACAGTGAGATAAATCTTCTTGTAAAAACTTGTATTTAAACATTCAACAGAAATTTAGCAACGAATCTCATAATTTGAATTGAATCAATGATCACCGTATACTGTATCTGAAGCACAAGATATGGACATCATATAAAAAATGAAGTATATCAACTTGCAATAAATCATGATGACAAAAGCAATTACCATCTATTATCAAATCGAACTAAACATAACTTGAACCAAAACATCATACACAAAAGCTAAAGCTGTAAAATGCAATTTTGTTCCATTCAAGTCTGTGAGTAATTGTCCATACTCTTGACCCAGGCCGAGATGATCAACTATTTACAAAATGATAGGTTTATAAAGGCCTCAGGAAAGTTAATTGTTTATGTTCTTGAGATCAAATTTGTTTAAAAAATAAAGGGGGATGCAACCACCCTAATTTCACTAAATCCTCTAACAACAGTTCATTTCTGTTCATTGAAAATACATTATAGATATGAATGGAAGGTCTGAAGAGTGCCTCAAATCATTTTTGACATCATGGATCCATGAATATCCTGGAAGAGAAAGAAATAGAAAGATTTCAGATACCTTTTCTGTCATTAATTTACACAATTCGAATTGATAAACTGGCTACAGAATCTTACGATTCTGTAGCTAGTTAAAATAGTAGATGAAATCTCCAAATAAAACAAACTAATTTAATAATAAAATATAGCTTATCCAACAAACCAAATAATCTAACTTAAGTATCAAAACAAACATGTTTTTAATCTAAGAGATCATACCTAAAAACATGCAATCAAATCGTATCATGAAACTGTGGAGTTTACAATGGCTGTAGCAGCCTCAACGTTTTTAAATATCACATGACCTGTGGTTTTAATACGTTTTTCTTTGCCCTGGATGACAGATTCAAGCCTGTGGTTTTCGTTTGTTAAAACATCGATCTGCTCTTTTAAAACCTTAACCCGTGATTGCAGAACTGGGATATCCGTATAATATCTTTCAATCCACGATAAACATACCTCACACTGTAACTGTGTGTCGTTTGCATTAGAAAAAACAAAATTGTGGATCGGAGCGCCCTCCAAACGAATAGTAGGTTCATTGCAAAGCTTGACACCAGGAAACTATGGATTGTCTTTCAAACAAGGAGGCAAATTATTGACAAAGTTATAGGGTTGGTTAGGGTGTGGCCCGAATGACAAAGGGTCTTCCTCTGCAAGGAATTTGTCAATTTCTGAGTCTGAGCTTTTGTTAACCTCGATCATGTTGATTGCGTTGGCATGAGAATTCATCTTATTACGAAGACTCCGTGAAATTATCCCACCAGCTCTTTTGTTTTTAAAATTGGTATCAATATTACTCTTAAACCTCTTTCCTGTAGGTTTCTTCACAATTTTAACACAGTCCTTTGGATGTGTAATCTGTTGACTAGCCTGTTGAATGACCTTGAGATCGATCAAGGATTCCCTATTAGGGGAAGAGACACAAGTCTGAGGAGGTGAAAGGGATGTCGTTGGGTGGACAAGGGTTTCCTCGACAACGAGTTTATCTACTTTTCCCAAGTCAAGGTTACCATAGCCATTTCGGACTATAAACGAATCCCAGCTATCACCTTGTGATTCTAATTGATGGATGAGAAAGATTTTAACTAGGCTGTGATGAAAAAGGCTAGAGTCTGACCTCTGTTTCTTATATCTTTTCCCCATTTTATAAAGACTCATGAGTAAGTAGTATGGCATATTCAAAGGGAAACCCATAAAGATCATAAGAAGGCGTAAATGGTACAAAAATACAAGCCCGAACCATCCCTCACATGTAACAAATTGCTTTACCACAGCAAGTAAATCATGCCACCGAGCTTTTAGGAATGAAATTGGCATACCTCTATCACAACTTGTTATTTTTCGAGATGTAAACAGCAGGGTCCAAGGGATTTCCTCCACTTTTTCATTCTTAAACCATTTCTGACCACTTGCTGGCAATCCTGTGGCTTGACTTAGGAATTCCTCGGTAACCTCCAGTTGCACATCACCAACTTTCACCCTACAACCATCAAAGGATAAGGCGAATTCTTGGGCAACCTGAAGATTAAAACCCTGAAACTTCTTGATGAAAACATGCCAGCCATTTCTTTCCAAATCCTCTCTAGCATCGTCGTATGAGAGTAGGGTTTGGATACCGTTTGGTTCAATTCTCACGACAGGAGCCATACTGGATGCGAGGGTAATCAAACAAACACATCATATAGGTAGGGTTTGTAAAAACTAAACAGAACCATAACCCTGAGTCCAACAATGAACGGTGTAAATTCTAATACGATGGGATAGTCGTTTAATCAAAATGCATGTGAAGAGGTTTGCGAAACCCGAGGCCATCCCAAACGATAATGGAAGTCTGCAAGTTGTATGCCACCTTTGCTTTCAGTACAAGTTAGGACCAAAACATTAAAACAAGAATGAGTGCACACATCATGAGTTTAATTGCAAAGTTTGGGTAAATCAAAAATTGAAAAATCAAGAGTTTTGTGAAAGAAATGTAATCAAAGATCAAACCAAAACCATACAAAAAAAATCAAATTGTGGGGGTTTTTTGTTCATAAAACTATCAATCTCTTAGGCATGCTTAGAATTGAAAGGATTAAAAACAAAAAGGGTAATATCTTCATGGAAAGGAATCAAAACTCCATAACAAATTATATAAAAAAATTGCCTTCAATGAAATTTTAAAACACAATGGTAATCACAGTCACAAGTTTTCATGCTTTCAATCATGAAAATGAAGCATGGATAGAAAATAGGTAAAAGCGACAATTTACAACTGTTGTTTCAGAAAATGCTCATGAAGAGTAATAAAATTTCATGACCCTGTGTAGGCAGCTATGTAGATTATTCAATTGATATAGTAAAAATAACAATTATATTATTGCTGCCAACAATGGCGACATGCTGGGAGAAGAAGTTATCTCTATTACATGAACGAGTTCAGGTTAGAAAAATCTGAAAAACTTCAAATCGAAGAACAACTGAAAAGTCATTTGAACATCTCAAATAATCATGATGCAGTCCAGTTTCAGATAACTTTTATTTTTAATGAAATGAAAACCGGTGACAAACTTGGCAAAAGAAAGCCATGATGTTAAGTTAAAATCTCCAATACTGTTGACAAGGCCACTGCTACCAGCAGGAGTCCATAGCCTCGATAGGGATGTCAATTAACCCACTCTGATGTTTGTATCCTGTTAAGAAAATTCAGATCAGACCGAAGGATGCTTAGGGCCAAAACAAAATTCATATCTGAGAATTTTCTTTTACTTGACATCGCTTCACTGCTAGCGGGCCTGTTCAGTACCCCGACGAAGTTATCTTGGTTCAGTACCCCGACGAAGTTATCTTGGCGTCATGCATGCATTTACCCGCTGCCAGCAGACCTGTTCAGTGTCCCAGCGGGTTTACAAACACTTCCCACAGCTCTCAGAGAGTTTATTCACATTATAGTTTTAAATATATTCAATAGAGCGGGGTGACGCTGAAAATTCCAGTTTTTAACACATCTTGATATGTCACAGACCTTAAATTTTTTTGTGTTGTCCTTCATTGAGATCCAAAAATAGTTCATTAATAAAACCGACCTTCAAGAAAAAGGATACATCGTTGAGTTATTCTCTTAAAGAATAGGGACAACATAAAAATATTTTTAAAGATGGTCGTGAATACTTTCAAATGGAGATTGAAACCGAGAGAACGCCTTTAAAACAAAAAGTCATCTTTAACCTGGCTACAATTTTCAGAGAAATACAACACTTAATGTTCTAACAACTTTTAGCAGTTATTTTCGAGGGGAAGTATTCTGTTTTCTTTGTCTGAGCTAGCCCATAGTGCAGGCATGTGTGTTTCAAAAAGAAAGACCGATAAGCAGAAATGAAAACAAAAACAAACCAGAAAAGAAAAACAAACAACAAGGAAAACAAAACAGAAAATATTTACAAAAGGTGTATGGGAGAGTTATCAGGTAAAGTATTTTTTGAGAGCTTGGCCATTCACCAGGAAGGTGTCTGGTTGTCCCTCTAAATTATGCAGGTGAAATGAGCTAGGACCTAGTTTCTCAGCAATTAAAAATGGTCCCAGCCACAAGTTTTGAAACTTAGTATGCTCTCCCTTCCCCTCATGAGGTTTGTCCCACTTAAGGAAAATATCGCCTACCTCAAAATTTCTGTCAGAGGCAGAATTGGAATCAAACTAGTTTTTGACAATGAGTTGATGTTGATCCAATTTTCGTTTTGCTTGAGCCCTTACTTCCTCTAACTTCAGCAAAGAGTTAATTCGACTTTCCAAGGGAGGAAAATCTTCTTCTTGCACCTTTTGCGATAACTGCAGAGATGGAAGAAGGACATGCGGTGGAAGAATTGCTTCCCTGTCGTAAACGAGGCAAAAGGGGGAATTTCCAACATCAGTTTTAGGAGTTACCCTGTTAGCCCAGATTGCGTTAAATAGTGCATTATGCCAGTTTTTATGGTTTTCAAAGACCGTTCTCTTGATTATTTTGATCAGGTTTTTATTAGTTGATTTCGCCAAACCATTGCCTTGAGGGTAATAGCTGGAAGAGTATTTTAATTTTATTCCTTTTTCTAGAGAGAAATCACTCATTTCAAGAGATGAAAATAGGAAGCATTGTCAAATACTAGGCATTCATAAATACCGAAACGAGTGATAATATTTGAATTCAGGAAGGATATTACCTAGCTGGTATTTACAGCTTTTAATGGGCCAGCCTTGGACCATCTGGTGAAATAATTTGTGGCTATTATGATGTATTTATGCTGCTACGAAGATGCCAGATTGATTGGGCCTATAATATCCAGGCCCCACTGCTGAAAAGGGGAGTCTATTGAAACTGGTTCCAGCGGGAATGTTGGTTTCTGTACTCGCCCAGATGCCTTTTGACATATTACACACTTGCAGCACAAGACATGGGTGTCTTTGAAAAGAGTAGGCCAGTAATAACCTTCTCTTAATACTTTGTGGGCAGTGGTGTCTTCACCAAAATGCCCACTAGCTTCCCCTGCATGTAGTTCCAATAAGACTTTTTTTGCTTCATCTTTTTCAAGACAATGCATAAGTATTCCATCGAAATTTTGGCGAAACAAAATGTCGTTTACCAGCTGAAAAGAAGCAGATTTTAATCTCAGTTCTCTCATCTTCTTTGGATCAAGGTGACGGGGGGCTGATCTGTGTATAAGATAAAACTTGATGTCGTGATACCAAGGACTAGTAAGGTTTTGTGCACAACAGATTTGATTTTGATTGTGTTGATATTGAATTAATGTATCGGTTTCATTTTGTTGTCCTATAGTTGAATCAACAACCAATTTACATAAACCTTTGCCTCTAACAATCTGTGCTGGGGTAATTTCTATGTCGTATTCTTGTAAGGATGTGACCCAGTTTGCCCTTTTTTCACCCAGTTCTTTCTGCACTAACAAATTTCTGACAGTAGGGTAAGGGACAATGATTTTTGTCCTAGATTTCAGTAGATAAGATCGAAAGTGTTTTACTACTTTAAAAACAACATAATCCTGTTGATCTATTGCTGGGTAATTAAGTGATGCTCCCTTGAAGGCTGAGCTCATAAAGGTAATTGGGACTTCATTGTTTTTAGCATTTTTTTGGGTTAGGACAGCAGCATAAGACCGATCAGAGGCAAACGTGTAGAGGGTGAAGTCTCACGAAGAAAAATCAAGGCTCATTAAGGAAGGAGCATCTATTATAGCCTTTTTTATTGAGTCAAAAGCTTGACTTTCTAAAGGTCCCCAATGGTACTGTACGTCCTTTTTTATTAAATTTTGTAATGGTCTGACCATTTCTGAAAAGCTAGGGACGAACCTCCTAACAAAGTTTATCTGACCTAAGAAAGATTGCATGGACTTTTTGGAAGAGGGAGGGGGCAGTTTTGAAATGACTTGGGTCCTTTCAGGGTCAATAATCATCCCTTCATTTGATACAATGAATCTGAGGAGCTTACCTTGTTCTACCGCAAAGACAATTTTTTTTGGATTTAAAGAAATACTGTATTTACGACATCGCTGTAGAACTGATTTTAGATGAGCTAGATGATCTCCTTTATTTTTTGAGAAGACAGTTACGTCATCTAGATAAACTACTATGGATTGATTAATTAAACCACGGAAAGCGATATCCATTGCTCTCTAAAAAGTGGCATCGACATTTATCAGCCCAAAGGGCATCTTCCTATAAGCATAGGTGCCCCATGGGGTACGGAAAGTGGTTTTGAGATGGTCCGGGGGAGACATAAGAACTTGGTTATACCATGAGAAACCATCCGGGAGTGATAATCTTTCAGAACCAGATACTTGTTGAAGGATTTGTTCCATGGGAGGATCTGGGTAGTTGTCTTTATCGGATGCTCGGTTTAAATTTTGAAAATTGACACATAGTCGGATTTCACCACTCTTTTTCCTTACAAGGACAAGATTAGAGACCCACTGTGTATATCTTACTAGGAAGATTATTTTAGCATTCAAGTGTTTGTTTAATTCTTTCTTGACTGTTGATTCAAGTTTTGGGTGCATCTTTCTTAACTTTTGTTGAAAAGGTTGGGTCTGGGGATTCATGGGGATAATGTGTTGTATGATGTTAGGATCAAAAGTGTAGCGCACCTTTTCAACTACCATAGCTTAATCACTCTTAAAAGGATACTATAACACCACTTGGTACATAACTCATACAAGAATTATATAATAACATGCATTTAATCAAGAGATTCAATTAAGATAAGAGTAAACATAAGATTTTCTGCTATAATTAACAATCAATAGCATTTAACATTAATTCATACACACAACGGAATTCATGATAACATAAGCAGCACAGTCATGCGCTAAACATGATTAAAGAATAATTAGATACTTATCCTTTTAACAGTGGTAGACTCCACCAACCAAGTGCAGACCTTCCACAAACCTCCCAACCTTAGACCGCACTGCTCATCAGCTCAGCAGTGAGTCGCCCCCGAGCTGGGACTAAGCTCCACCCCAAGGCAAGGAATCCTAGGCTAGGATGAGGTTACAGGGAAAACAACACAGAAAATCTGGAAGGATTCTTCCCAGGATGCCATCTTATGCCCACTACTACCAGACTCTCATTCCCCACATGCATGTTCCACTCGGGAGTATACACCTTCACAAGCACAGTCCATCGGTGCTAACCTCCCTCTCTAGGTCTCGAAAACAAGCTAGATTAGGAAGTCTCAGAGCCTGAAGCTGGTGATAGACACTCTCTGGAAGAAACCTCTTCCAACAACATCCACCTCCCTCACCTAGAGAGAGATCACACATAGGCTCAATCACAACTCATGCTAGCCATCAAGCCACGCGCAATCCAACTCTGCATGGTCACCATAGCCAACTGGAAATAAAAACACGGCCTCTCAAACAGGCTCAACAATGGCTCGGGGCCTCACAGTGATGGTTCACGGGAATGCATGATGAGTAATTCCCGCAGGGGTCAACACAGACTCCACGGCTCAGAACGAAGGTGAAATCGACTCTTCAGAAACAAACACAGGCTTCTCGGCTCACAGAATAGAGGTGTACACGAGTTTATAGAACCAAACACAGGCCTTCCAACTGGTTCAACAATGGCGGAATGGTTCAGGGTCACAGCTTCAGGACAGAGCCTCCACACATAGGTTCAATCAATCGGACAGAGGATGTGCACGGACTATCAAAGACAACACGAAATTCTCGACTCTCAGGAAGGCACGAGATATTCTTGCAGAGGTTGGGTCAGTTGTACTATTCAGTGCTCCCTACCCGCTCAAGTAGTTGTGTGGAATGGAGGAGCTCCCTCCCACGACTCATCTTGGTCGTTTTATTTGCATGGGTCGGGGTTGACACTTGTCGCCCTGGAAACTGCATGCGTTCCTCGGCATGCATTACCTTTCTTATGGTTAGGAACTTAGGATAAAACATAAATGGCACATGTTCTTTTGGAATAATAATAAAATATTATTCCCAGGCTTAAGCCCCTTGGGCTTAGCCCCTAGGCTCAACACTTAGCCCCTTTCCCACCTTCCAGCCCCCTAATCCCTTGCCCACTCTATGGATGCTTAGTCCCCCTTCACTCATTCATCGTGGTCGGTTTGCACATGGCGGTGTTTATATTTTATTAATTGTTCTGCGTGATTACATATACAACAGCTAGCTCTTGGCCTTCAACACTCAAGCTCCCTGGCCTAACAAACACATAAACCTCCAGCTTATAAAAACTTGGCTCACCAGCCTATAAAATATAATTACAATTCTTTCAGAACATGGTTTACAACGGGGCTCGGCCTTGGGAACACTACAAAAAGTCTTTAGGTCGTCATATGTCCAAGCAAATACATCTTTAAATTCTTTAAACAACTTAATAAATGTTGTCTTTTCTTGCTCAGAACATCCCAACCCCAAATTCATGCACTGTGGGTTATCTTTAGTTCCTAAATTTACTTTTTCATGTGTCAAGGAAGAACTATTTGTTTTACAATTCACTGATTTTCTGAATTTATCGTGAAGATCATAAAACTTTTCTAATCTGACCACAGATTTTGGGATAGAGTTTACCATGTCTGATGCAAACTCTGGGGATCTTGGATCTGGTATTACCGTAAAATTGCGAAGGTTTTCGTCGTGGGTACCTTCATCGATAACTGCGCCTTGGAAAGTCTCTTCCATGTGTAGAAAACTGATGATCTGTTGATCGTCATCGAAGACTCTCCAATTTGTAATGATGTCCGAGACGGATGGTCTGAACAACAACTCAATGGAAAATGCATTCGGAGAAAGGCCTTCTGCAGGAAAAAGTTTTGAGGCGACGTTAGCTAACAAATCAGCCTCAGAGTTATTCAATCTTGGGATAGAATTAATGTTAAACATAGGAAATTTGTTCATCAAATTCCATACCTCAGTCTGATAGCTTTTCAGGTGTGGAGATAGACAGTGGATAGAATTTTTTACCTGTCTAACCACGATTTCTGAATCACCAAAGACAGTGAAATTCTGAATGTTCAAATCTAGTGCTTTTCTGAGACCTTGTAGGAGTGCCTCGTATTCAGTCGTATTGTTTGTGCATTCGAATTCTAACTGGAAAGAAATCAAAGTTTTGTTACCTGCTGGATCAATGAGCATGCACCCTGCACCAGCTCCTTCTTTAGATTTTGATCCATCGAAGTAAAGAGACCAGATTTGATTTTCGTTAGGTGCATGTGACCACTGAGAGAAGGTTGTTGACTACGTGCATATCATAATTTTGGATTGTTGTTCCGGGTCAGTAATGGTAGAAGTTTCAGCCATGAAATTTCCGAAAAAAGTGTCCTCCACCTGTATTTCAGGTGAATTGGCAGAAGCAGTGAATGGTTCATTAGGATCATTTAAATCGGTTACCGTGAACTTAAGATAACGCTTATGATTTACCTTGATTCTGTTAGGCTTTTCGTTCTCGGGCAGCCACAAGTGAGACCAATCCGTTGCAAAATAGCCATGTAATTGTTTAGACCAATCTCTACTTAAAAAAAAAACATATACTTATGGGATATCTATGACAATAATATCAATAACTTGATGGACTTTAGGATTAGATGATAATCTGATAAGCACATTTTTTAATTCACCTATTACTTTAACACTAGTTCGATCAAGATGAATAATTTTCAGGCCGGACGGTTGAACTTCGACATTAATTTTTTGACAAACAGACCAAGGCATTATGTTTGATGATGCACCTGAATCTACCATACAATTATGTACATTCCTATTGAAAATTTCGAAAGTCAACAAAATGGGAGGGACATTTCTGTGAGTATTAGTAACAGAAGTTTGTTGTTTTTTAATCGCAACCCCTGAAACTAGTTTATCTACATTTGTTACACTTTTTACAGCAAGGTCTCTTTTATCAGAAGGATCTGACGTTTTGGCGGAGACCTTTTGAGGTGTTTTGGGGTTGTTTTCAGCAACTTTGTTGCTGTTCAGATTGTTGTTTTCTGCAATATTCTGCAGCATCTTTTGCAAAAGAAAAGGGAATTTTAATAATTTGTAAACAGAAATGTTAACCCTAAGTTTTTTTAGATCCTCAATCAAATCATACTCTAAACTTGGGGCTGTTGAATTCTATTTAGTTTCAATTGATTTAGACTGTTTTGGAGGTGCATTAGTTACAATTTCAGAAGAAGACTTATTTGTTGCCTTTCTCCTGGTATTGTAAGGATGCACTGTTTCGAAATTATCTTGAAAAATTCTATCTGAAAAATGTCTGAAAATGTTTGGGGAGGATTCATCCTCTTCCATTGTCTCTTGTTCAACTACGTCTTCAGGAATCTCGGGAGGGATCAAGTTATCATGTGTCTCTAGAATCATCTGAATAGCGAATTGTAAGCTTTCTAGATTTAGGCCTTCAGAATTTGAGTTAGGCCGATTTGTGGGAAACGACTTTCTAAAAGGGGGTTTGTAAGGCCCTTTGTTTGATGAAGCTTCTTCAGCCGATCTTTTCAAATCTATAACTGGATTAGACAACTTCTGAATGACCTTCTGTAAGTTTTCTAGATCCGAACTATCTGTTTGAGTTTTATTTTGGGGAGGTCTAGGAAGGATTTCGATTTTCTTCTTGGAGGATGAAGTAGTCTCTACCTTGTTACAGATATTGTATTTTAGGCTGAGAATATCTTTCTCGATTTGACTCGCCTCTTCGAAGGCTTCTAACAATGTGGCTTTCTTGGACCTTTTTACCCAAATGACTATGTTTTGATGTAAGGCTTTCATGTAGTATGCGACAATAAGATTTTCGGCAGGCATCGAGTTCGTGGTGATTCGATTCTTTAATGTTAGGAATATTTGGTTAAATTCTTTTATCTTTTCTTTGGGGTTCATCTTTAAACTAGAGAGTTCCATGACTAGAACTTCAGGATATTTGTCGTCTCCAAATTTCTCAAGAAAACAGGACTCAAATTTATCCCATGACACAATAGTGTGGGGTTGTTGGGAAAAGTACCAGGTAGAGGCATTTCTTTCAAAGGTGTAGGGAAAAATCCTACATACCACGTCTTCATTTTCAACACTATGGAGCCTAATGACTAGCATGAATTTTTTGATATGATCCTCAGCAATCTGCTTAGAATCTAGGTCAAATTTAGGGAGCCATTTCTCTGGATGTTTATGCAAAGGATGTTGTGGCCTAGGTATGGCCACTACATCTTGATCGAGCCAAGGTCTGGCGGGATTGTTTGGATTGGCCATAAGTGTGGGTGGTGTCGAAGGTTGAGATGAAGAACTTCCTTCATCTGATGATTCTTCTCCAGAAGAAGAAGGAGATGAAGGGGGTGGTGATGGTGGAATACCAGATCCTCCTTCTGTCGGGTGAGGATGTGATCTGGATCCATAGGGTTTAGGGTAAGATCAGTACCTTCAAGTTTCTCTCTGATATCAGAGAAGTCTAACGGTTGGTTCAAAGGCCGACCTGGTTGTCTGATATGGGCCAAGGCACTGTGTGTCCTTATGAGGGATTGACGAACAATTTCTTGTACGTCCCCCTGGGGGTTTGGTGTAACTGGTTCGACTGTAATCTGTGGATTGTCGTTTGATGTGGTTGTTGTTTGAGGGACAATTTTGTCATCAACACGACTTCTTGTTACTATAGGTGAGCAGGTAGGTGGGGGAGGAGTCTTGCGACCTCCAAGTGCCATTAATAGTATTCAGGCCCTCCTTCTAGCATCATTTGTTGACAAGCGAAATTGACTGCTCGTCAATTGGAAGAGTGAGACCGGTCCAAGGTTGTCTAATTAACCCAAGCCATTTGTATTGACCCACCCTGACGGGTTTAATGGCTCCATTGGCCAATTTAAAGTCCTAAGGGAAGAGAAAAATAACTAAAAGAAATATAATGACTTACTAAATAATAATTACTGAAATATATATGTACATCTAACTCTCTCTCTCTCTCTCTCTCTATATATATATATATATATAATATTTGTATAATAGTTCTATTTATCATATATACAATATATACAAATCACGAGTTTTAATCTAAACTCATAAAAATCGAATGTAGATTGGTTCTTTTAACAACAGTGATAAAGTAAGCGAAAATACTATTTATTTTTTATTTGTTTTCTTGTATGTATACATTCATAAAATCAAATATTAAACTACTTAATTAAACAAAAAGATATAGGTAATGGAAATCATTCTATATGTAAAAAATTCTATAACAAGCAAGCAAACGAAATACAATAACAGACTAACCTATTGATGCATCCAACGTCTGTACAATAGAGAATATCCAGCCACCTTTATCCAAGAAGTAAACCTGCAACGAATCTTAAGATTGCTCCAAATGAACGCGAAACAATATGCTGGAGATTGAGTTTTGATAAGAGAACATATAATGGACACAGTCACAGTGACCTTATGATTTACAAGTAACTACAGTGAGATAAATCTTCTTGTAAAAACTTGTATTTAAACATTCAACAAAAATTTAGCAACAAATCTCATAATTTGAATTGAATCAATGATCAACGTATATTGTATCTGAAGCACGAGATATGGACGGCATATAAAAAATGAATTATATCAACTTGCAATAAATCATGATGACAAAAGAAATCACCATCTATTATCAAATCGAACTAAACATAACTTGAACCAAAACATCATACACAAAAGCTAAAGCTGTAACATGCAATTATGTTCCATTCAAGTCTGTGAGTAATTGTCCATACTCTTGCCCCAGGTCGAGATGATCAACTGTTTACAAAATGATAGGTTTATAAAGGCCTCAGGAAAGATAATTGTTTTTGTTCCTGAGATCAAATTTGTTTCAAAAATAAAGGGGGATGCAACCACCCTGATTTCACTAAATCCTCTAACAACAGTTCATTTCTGTTCATTGAAAATACATTATAGATATGACTGGAAGGTCTGAAGAGTGCCTCAAATCATTTTTGACATCATGGATCCTTGAATATCCTGGAAGAGGAAGAAAATAGAAATATTTCAGATACCTTTTATGTCATTAATTTACACAATTTGAATTGATATAACTGGCTACAAAATATTACGATTTTGTAGCTAGTTAAAATAGTAAATGAAATCTCAAAATAAAACAAATAATTTAATAATAAATATAGCTTATCCAACAAACCAAATAATCTAACTTAAGAATGAAAACAAACATGTTGTTAATCTAAGAGATCATACCTGTAAACATGCAATCAAATCGTATCATGAAACCGTGGATTTTACAATGGCTGTAGCAGCCTCGACGTTTTTAAATATCACATGACCTATGGTTTTAATACATTTTTCTTTCCCCTGGATGACGGATTCAAGCCTGTGGTTTTCGTTTGTTAAAACATCGATCTTCTCTTTTAAAACCTTAACCCGTGATTGCAGAACTGGGATATCCATATAATATCTTTCAATCCATGATAAACAGACCTCACACTGTAACTGTGTGGCATTTGCATTAGAACAAACAAAATTGTGGACCGGAGCGCCCTCCAAATGAATAGTAGGTTCATTGCAAAGCTTGACACCAGGAAACTCTGGATTGTCTTTCAAACAAGGAGGCAAATTATCGACAAAGTTATAGGGTCGGTCAGGGTGTGGCCTAAATGACAAAGGGACTTCCTCTGCAAGGAATTTGTCAATTTCTAAGTCTGAGCTTTCGTTAACCTCGATCAGGTTAATTGTGTTGGCATGAGAATTCATCTTATTACGAAGACTCCATGAAATTATCCTGCCATCTCTTTTTCTTTTAAAATTGATATCAATATTACTCTTAAACCTCTTTGCTGTAGGTTTCTTCACAATTTTAAACACAGTCCTTTGGATGTGTAATCTATTGACTAGCCTGTTGAATGACTTTGAGATCGATCAAGGATTCTCTGTTAGGGGAAGAGACACAAGTCTGAGGAGGTGAAAGGGATGTCGTCGGGTGGACAAGGGTTTCCTCGACAACGAGTTTATCTACTTTTCCCAAGTCAAGGTTACCATAGCCATTTCAGATTATAAATGAATCCCAGCTATCACCTTGTGATTCTAATTGATGTATGAGCAAGATTTTAACTAGGTCGTGATGAAAAAGGCTAGAGTCTGACCTTTGTTTCTTATATCTTTTCCCCATTTTATAAAGACTCTTGAGTAAGTAATACGGCATATTGAAAGGGAAACCCATAAAACTCATAAGCAGGCGTAAATGGTACAAAAATACAAGCCCGAACCGTCCCTCACATGTAACAAATTGCTTTACCACAGTGAGTAAATCATGCCACCGAGCTTTTAGGAATGAAATTGGCATACCTCTATCACAGCTTGTTATTTTTCAAGATGTAAACAACAGGGTCCAAGGGACTTCCTCCACTTTTTCATTCTTAAACCATTTCTGACCACTTGCTGGAAATCCTGTGGCTTGACTTAGGAATTCCTCGGTAACCTCTAGTTTCGCATCACCAACTTTCTCCCTACAACCATCAAAGGATAAGGCGAATTCTTGGGCAACCTGAAGATTAAAACCCTGAAACTTCCTGATGAAAACATGCCAGCCATTTCTTTCCAAATCCTCCCTAGCATCATCATATGAGAGTAGGGTTTGGATACCATTTGTCTCAATTCTCACGACATGAGCCATACTGGACGGGAGGGTAATCAAACAAACACAACATACAAGTAGGGTTTGTAAAAACAAAACAGAACCATAACCTTGAGTCCAACAATGAACGGTGTAAAGACTAATACGATGGGATAGTCGTTTAATCAAAACGCATGCGAAGAGGTTTGTGAAACCCGAGGCCATCCTAAGCAATAATGGTAGTCTGTAAGTCTTATGCCACCTTTATTTTCAATACAAGTTAGGACCAAAACATTAAAACAAGAATGAGTGCATGCATCATGATTTTAATTGCAAAGTTTGGGTAAATCAAAAATTGAAAAATCAAGAGTTTTGTGAAAGAAATGTAATCAAAGATCAAACCAAAACCATACAAAAAAAATCAAATGGTGGGTGTCTTTTGTTCATAAAACTATCAATCTCTTAGGCATGCTTAGAATTGAAAGGATAAAAAACAAAGAGGGTAATATCTTCATAAAAAGGAATCAAAACTCCATAACAAATTATATAAAAAACTTGCCTTCAATGAAATTTTAAAACACAATGGTAATCACAGTCACAAGTTTTCATACTTTCAGTCATGAAAACGAAGCATGGATAGAAAATAGGTAAAAATGACAATTTACAACTGTCATTTCAGAAACTGCTCATGAAGAGTAATAAAATTTCATGACCCTGTGTAGGTAGCTATGTAGATTATTCAGTTGATATAATAAAAATAACAATTATATTATCGCTGCCAACACAAAGGTATTCCGGTTTCCCTGCTTAAGGTTAGGTGGCATGGTCTGTTATCAGTTCTAAAACAATTTATTACCTGTGAGGGCCGTTATGTCTTTGTTTTTCTTTACCAAGTGCAATTGCTTATGCACTTTATAGGCTTCTGTTTGAATGTGTCATTTTATTTGCTAAGGAGTTTGTACAAAATGTCAAAAAGATACAAGAAGCAGAGCCTCGACTCTAGCCTCTTTCACCATGGTTTAATTAAAATGATGTTGGTTCATCGTTTGAAAACCCTAGGTGATGATTGGGATGGGTTCTTAGCTCAAAACAGTTTCGTTACATACATTCCTACAGAAACCCCTATGTTAGATAAACCTATGATAGGGAAACATTCTGATTTCTCAAATGGCAAGCCAGAACCTTTGAAGAAAAACCCTCTTCATGAGGCAATACCCAATCAGTTTTTACCTTGGCAACATAATGTTGGATCCGAGTCAATTGGAACCCCTGCACATGAATTAGTTGTTGACATTAAAGCCACTATGAATTCTGATAGTAAAGACCCTCACAAACAATCAAAAAAAAAGCAAGCAATGTTACGGTTTCGAAATAAGAGGTCTGGTTGACTCATTTCGAGAAGTCTACGTAATCGATCTAAGCCCCATGTGAGCTTGATCAACCTGATCGAGATCCATGAGGATTCAGATCCCGAAATTGAGAATTTTCTTGCAGAAGAAGATCCCGACTGTCATAAGTCGGATCCTAATCAGCCTTTTGACTATGTTAACAATCTCCCACCATGTCTTGAGGGTACCAATGGGTTTACTGGTATAAATCTCAGTCAAGGGCCGACAACAGGTGGTGTCGATGTTCTTACATCCAACTATACACTCCATCGACAAGTTACTCCTTCTGTGCATTGCGAAGTCTGCTTGCATTGGAATGAACAATACTATAAGGACATTCCCATTCTACAAGAAAGTATTAAAGATCTCACAAACCACAATGAATTGCTCATAAAATAAAACTGTGACCTCAAGGCAAATGAACAGAGACAAGCCAAGCGTCTCAAAAAGATAGACAACATTGTGATAAAGAATGTTGACAGTGTGAAGGCCATAATAAATTCTAAGATATTTTGATCCATTTTTAGTTATTAGTTAATTGGTAAGATGATTTTTATTGCAGTCATGTTATTTCTTTTTTAAATCAAATCGGTTCAATTTGGATTTCTTTTACCAATATAAGACTGGCTACATAATCGTGAGATTCTGTAGCCAAATCATTTTCATATAAAATTTAGTAATTGTTTGTTAATAAAATACTTAACTTGTTTTCATTTTGTTTTTTTAGGACCTAGTATATCTGATGCTGATATTATGGGATGGAACATGCTCGATATAGTTGATTAGTTATCTCCTTTTGTTTATTTTGTAAATAGGGAAAACTTTCATAAATTTTGAATATACAATTTGATCCTGGGTGGCTGTAGACCCCCATATTTGTAATGTTTTGATCTTATGGGATCTGATCTTATCCTCAGAGATAGGGAGATCATATTTCCCAAACACCCTTTAAAAACCATGCATTTTGTAATTGATAGGAATCTTGGCCTAGAGTAGAAGATGGACGAATGATTCCAAGACTAAATGAAACAACACATAGCATTTTTTCTTTAGCCTTTTGTGAATGGTGTTTTCATTCATGTTTTGTTAATCCTGGTATATTAATAGGTCCGGTAGCTTTAGACTCAATGATCTATTATGTTTTAGATACTCATGTTATAAATATCGTTCATAATTTGCTGCTCTAGATATTAACATTGTGATCATATCTTCAATTTGAATGACATGATTTCTTTTTGAATTTTAGTGGAATAATGAAATGCAATGTGTTACACTTAGATTTATCTTACTATAATCACTTGCGATCATAAGATCATGTGATTTATTTGTATTACCTATTATGTTATTAACTTTTAGTTACCAGTATAGGTTATGAATTTATTCAGAACATTTGCACTATAAGTCTATTGCAGATTTATCTCGTAGGCATGGTAGCTGGATGCTTTTTGTTCACACAGAATCCCAGATACATTTCATAAACTAGCTTCAGGTTAGCTCCTTTATGTTTCTAATTTTTTTCAATTATGCATTAGTGAAACCAAAAAGTTTAGATCAGCTTTTGACTATCTGTACATCTGTGTTTCATAGTTTAGTTAATTCATGATTTGTTAGATTTATATAGAAAAAACAAAAAATATTTGAATGTGATTTCTTTATCTGCTTCTCGAAAGAAACTATTTTTACATTGATTTCGTAAGTTTCTATTACAACTTGCAACTTGTAAATGATGTATATCAGTGATATTTGTATATTTTCTCCTTAAATACACCTACGATAGTTATATATTATATATGCACATATATAATATAGTTTTTAGCAATTAGTTGGTTATTTCTTTCTTTTGTTTGTTTTCTTTTTAGGACCTCAGATTGGCTAACAGATCCATTAAACCTGTCAGAGCGAGTTACACCAAACAACTTGGGTTACTTAGACAACCCCAGACCAGACTCATTCTTCCAGTTGAAGAAAATCAATTTCGCTCGTCAACACTGCTCTTCTCAAATATGGAACAAATACAATGCTAAAGAATGGAACCCCTTCTCCTCTTAGTGGTTCGGTATTTAACATCGTCGGATAGCCATATAGGGGTAGGAAATCACAATCTCAATGACACTAAGTCTTAGAAACTCTTGAGTGCTATGACTCGCTTGATAAAAACCATATGTTTTTACTAAAATACCATCACATGAAAACTATACAAGGCTCATAAATCATTGGGGATTCCATTTCGAGGTCATTGTGAGAGAAGAAGGATAAGGTGGTGATCACTTTCTTCTTTGGAGGAATTGCTAGGAGCTCCTGAGAAGAGGTACAATGGAAGATAAAAATTTAAGGACCAAAGCATTGGGAAAGTACATGTTGGGGAATATGGAAAGTACATACATCTAATTGAGTGCAAGTTTCCTGGCATTTTCTTTTTAAAATCGATGGATTTTGCTTGTTTGGAAAGATAAATCCATTCCCCTTTGCTTCTTTCAATAAATTCTTCATTACATTAATAATAAAGATGAATGATACTTCTATTTTGATTTTTGTTAATATTTATTCTAGTATATGTTGTTTGCACTTATTGTGTAATAAACACATTATCCTCAAATATCATTGTGTAATTTTTCATGTTTTGTCAGTCATATTTTACATGCTTTACAATGATATTATATTTTTCTTTTTAGTCCCCATCACCTTAGAGATGATACTTTTCTTTTGTAGTCAAAATGGTTTGATTACTGATTTTTTTGCTTTCTGGAAAAAAAATTTCTATAGTTTTTTTCTATGCCTTTGGGAAAATATGTATTAAATCAAATATCTTATAAATCGTAAAATATTTTAAAATATGTTATTTTTAATTTACGATTAGTTAAAAAGATTAAATTAATTATTTTTAATAAAATTTTGTGTCGATAAAGTATGTATTAAATTAAACATTTAATAAATTATAAACATTTTAAAATATTTTATTCCTATTTCATGGTTGATTAAAAGGATTATATAATTAAACAATGCTCATTTGAGATTTATTTGTTTGAATTAAAAAATTAATTAAAAATAAT
>ML783229.1:179864-193296 GCA_009831015.1 Picea engelmannii | reverse complement strand
TTACTTTTAAATTAGGGTAAATTTAATTATGAAATAAATTTATTTTAAGTATTATAAGTTTTAAAAAAATTCAAAAAAATTCATAATGTATAAAGCTTTAATGAAAAGAATAGATAATATTTTTTCTTAAATATCATTCAAATTATTATAACATACATTCAACTTATATACATCAATTTAGTGTATGACTTGACTGTGATCTTAAAAATAGATTATTATTATTATTATCTATATTTAAATAACAAATTTTACTTTTTTTCATTTCTTTTCGAATAAAACATAATTTATTTTAAGTTGTTAACATTAAAAAGATAAAACCCATAATAATAACCTATGACAATTTACTGAGAATTTCCTAACTGATTAACCCTTCACATTGAAATATGACATTTCCCCTTAAAACACGATTTACCTAATTATAATTTCTTAATTATTGAACTAAATATATCTAAAAGGCAGGGTTTCAAATTGCCCTCCAAGGGCAATTATTGAATATCGTAAAGTGAATATTTTTACTCGATTTGTATGACGTGGATAACGTTGAAACTAAAATTATCCATTGGTCGATTTGTCCGGTGTTGATAATGTTAAAATAAAAAATTATCACTCCACGTAAATTCAATATTCGGTTTGTTCTTTCTTGCGAGGAATGAAGAATGTAGACAAACATTCAATAATGATCTTTCTTTTTGCCCGAAATCAAGAATGGACACACAAAAATTAAGCAATGGTCTGTTCTTTCCCGCCCTTAGTCCCAATGGAAATATTTATGCCCATTCCTAATTTAAACATTTGGAACCATGAACTGGGCATTGAATTCGATATAATTTTTGAAATTAATTTTAAATTTGTTTGGTTGTTGCGAGTGGGTAGCTTGCTAAGTGTGGCACCCAATATCTCAAAAAAGTTAAGTTGTAACGAACGCTTCTTTTTATTCAAGAATCTCTTTGTTTTCTTTCCCATCACTCTTTGTTTTCCTAAAATCTTTGTAAAATCTCTACAAAATTATTTGCCAAAACCTTTATAATATTCTAAGGTCATTGTCTTCCAGGTTTAGAGGAGTCGGTGAGGGAGTGTGTTGTTAAGGTATTCCGTAAGTGAAAGTTACTCGTTTGAAACCCTCGGGGACACCTCAAAATCCATCCATGTTAAGGGTTGGTGTGGTCTAGGCCGGGTGCAATCTTCGGATGACTTTCACGACTTAGATGTCCCTGGGTTGTGGCATTTCAGCCACAGGTCAGTCCCTCGCAAGTCACATGGTTTAGGATTACCAACAAAAAAAAATATCCTATGGCCACTAACCTAAAACCTTTGTAAAATCTTTATTCTTTGCTAATAAGTTTGATTTTTGTTTTAGCACATTCTTTTCGAAGATTTTTGGCCAATACATTAAGATTAAAAACCTATGCAAAAACCACCACAAAAGTCTATTTCCTAGTACTTGATATCATTACATAAATCATCTTCTTCGATGATAAATTATCAATGTCCACAATTACTATGGCATGTATGAGTTTTTGTACGGGCTCAATGACTTTGTAGAGTGCAGGGTACTCTAACTTTTGTGTTTTTGATGGAGCTTGTGTATTCACAACTTTATGTGTTACCACTCAATAAAGGATTACATTCGTGATGAGGTATCATCTAGAGAGTGTGAGAACTTTTTTTTTTTTAAATCATTACTTCATACATATTTTCCAATTCATCATTATTAGAAATATTTTTGCCTAGTTGTTTCTTACATATATGTTATGTTTTAGATTATTCATCAACAATAATAGTTAGAACAAGATTTATAGTTGTAACTATGTACACCTGTATACCTTAATGTCCTATTGTTTGAATGAAAATAATATTTATAATTCATTTCTCCAAAGAGAGAGGAACAACATGAATATTGTTTACATTCTTGCCTTGATCGCTAGATAATGAGCATAACTTTGGTCTACAGGTCCACAAAAGAAACACAATATTTTAATGACATTTTTGAGTGGATAGTTCACCAAGGTGTGAACCCACATACGACTACATATACAGATTACATTTCTCATTGACAACCTTGATGTTAATTTCCTTTTTATGTACGATTATGGTTTCTTCCCTAATTTTCCTTTTGCACAACATCAATATTTGTTGATTCAAGAGGAGCAAAGGTTTTATAACCTAGTCCCAAATGTTGACGCAAAGGTTGATGTTAAGGCATGATATTCAACTAGGTTGGTTGTAGAGTTTGCATAATAGTTATGTTTGGAGGACATTATTATTACCATTATGAACTATATAGGGTTTGGGATGCATGCCAATTAAAAAATGGATGACACTAAAAGTAAGAGATTCAAAGGTTCCTACCCTATGAGAATCAAGCAGGCTTGTCAAGCCAACAAGGTGTGACAAACATGTTAATTGTGTGTCCATGAATTGTGTATGAAATAATAATTCTCTATTTTCATAATTGGCTTCGCCTAGGCTAGTGCATGACTGCATCTACATTCTAAAATGGACATTCTTCAGTGAAATGATTCTATCAACAAAGGTAATAAAATCTTTATCAGGGATTCTAAATAGACAATAGGGAAACCTATTGTTGTAATGTTTGTATACATTTTTTGACACCAAATTTATGACCATTGGCACACCAAACAAGTCTAGAGAACCATCATATCTCTATCTGATATCCTTTAACCATTTGGATAGGTAGTTCCATATTCATAACTTTTATGACGATGTTAGAAACAATAGGAAAATAATACACAAACATTTGTATGCATTGTATTTTTTAAATATTTGATATGCTTTATTCATATGCTTCTTTGAACCTACGATCAAATTCATTCAAAAAAACACATAGTTCCAATTAATGTTGATGAGTATGGGGATTCTTGTTGATAGTTGGACCATCTCGATTGATCACTTCAAAATTTTATTGTATACCTCTTGGAATGTGGTGGGGCATAAATTTTTCCTCCCACCAATGTAGGGACCTTCCATGGAGGGTGATTGTGAATTAAATAGTGACAAATTATTTATCATTGTGTTGGGGATACGAGGTCCAAGAATTTCTCAACCAAAAATGTATGTAAATGGCCAACTATTATGGTGTGATATAGGATAAATTGAGAAAGAGGGATGTTATTCACCGATATTTTTTTCCATGAATGAGGGTGCAACATTATTATGGTTGATAGTAGGGAGAGACATGAACAATGGAGTGACTACTTGACCAATATATAGTTTTTTTCTAATAGGAGCCATTGGAGCCACTATTGTGTGCATAGGTATAGGATATAAGGGATTATATAGACTAGATGAAGGACGTTCCTCCTATGGTGCAAGAATCACCATTTGAACAGGTAACCAACTTCTCAATAATAATTCCTAGATAATATTAAACAAGTTGTTCATTAATAGGATCAAAGTAGATAGAATTTGAATCCCAAGCTAAGTTACATCCAAGGAATTCATCAAATTCATAGAGAGAGTTGTAAATATTTGGATGAGGTAGTTGGGAATAGGGAAGGTGTTGTACAATAATCTTGTTTTCTTCCTCCTGGTGCTAGTAATGATGTTATTCATAAAACTCCATAGTTGAGGGGGAATACATTGATTTGAAAGGACAATACATTATTGATCTACCACCATGGGGCAACATACAAATCCATATGCCATAGAAAAAAACATCATTTTGAGAATAAAACAAATGTTAGACATGAAAGGGACTGGACCTACATATGGACATGCAAGGAGATCAAACTACACGCTACATACAATCAAACCCTTGTTGGTTATGGAACATAAATAACCAATGTTATAGTTTAACTAGATAAGATAACTAATCAACATAATCATTACTAGCCCAATCTAGTTGATATAAATCTCTCACTCGATTTCTTAAAACACAAGATAATCATGAATAAATAGTGATCTAATGTTGACACTAATTGGGTGTATAAGTTGACCCCAAGCTAGCATGCTACTTCAAAATATAGTATTTACATCTCATCTCATGAAGTATGATATAGTTAACATCTTACATGTTTAGCTCTATATATTCAAACTAGAAGCCTAAAACAACAAAGAATAGGGTGTTATAAATGAATTTGGTCACCTTGCTCAAGCATAATAGAGGAGATCAATCATCACTTCGAGCTTGGCAGGAGATCAAACTCTTTGTTGGTTTCACCAAAGGTTGTAGCATCTTCTTGGTTTATGTGTGTTCATTCATTTAAGGCTACCACACCACAATTTGTTTTTGTTTTACAAAAACTTTGTGTCACTGAAGCGACGTCCTCATTGTCGAGTTGAATACGTGAAAAAAACGATACATTGGTCTGACATCTCTTAAGCAACATCTTAGACGTCGCTATTATAGCACAAACATCAGTCCCATGTTGCTTAAACAACACCCTTTAGATCCAAGGTCGCTTAAGAAACATCTTAGATGCATATTACAAGTTTCTTATACAACATAAGCGTCAATCTAACATCGTCTAAGCAACATCCTTTGATTTTTCTTTCTAATTGCTTTGTAGCCTAGGTTTGAAAGAGGTTGGATACACGACGATCAAGGGATGATGTGATGTTGCAAAAGCGACATCTAATTTAATGAAGTAGACTATCTCAACACCATGTTCCCAACTTATATTTGATGAGATAAAAATTTGTATCCAATGTTTACCTGACATTACAAATGTCAAATTTCAACCCCAAATGAAATAATGGGAGAAAGAGGTTTCATTCTTGCAAGACTTTGTTGTTGAGATTTGTGAAGAAGTTTCTTCCCTTCAGGTAGATAATGTTCAATTATTTGATGAATATCAAGATTTAGAGAAATATTACAATATTTTGTTGCTTCATATGGCTGAGAAAGATGAGACTATTCAAGGATTGCAAGATTACAAACATGGTCTTTAGAACGAAGTCAGTGAATTGCAGATTGATGGTGTGTCTTAGACTACTTCTTTTGTTGTTGTGTATGATGTTGCATTTGATGGAATTGTTGGTAGCATTGTTTATTATATGATCTGAATTTATGAGAGGAACGAAATAAATAATAGATTGAATACAATAACACAGAGATACAAAGAACAACAATAGATATCCAGTGAACAATAACTTCTATTAAATAAATAAAATAGAATGAAACTGTAAAACTGCAGAACTGAAAACAACTTGCTCGAATGGTCGTAGCTATTCTGAGAAGAGATGTGGCTTCTACACGCATCTGTCTGAGAATAATGATTACAATGAGGCTCCAAAGGCCTTTCTAACATTACTCATGAATTCCAAAACCGTAGACATAAAAAAACCTAATCCTAGGAGATGAAGCACCAAAATTATGTGGGCCCCGATGGGTAAGTTGGTACCTCAACTTTACAGGGTTGTAAATTTTTCATACGACCTATGTTTTAGGTGCATGATAGCCCATTAGAAAGGTATTTTTGAGAACTACACATTATGCTTTAAAAATCTAACTTCGTCTACAGTTTGACTGTGGAAATAAAATAAAAAAACATTATTTAGGGCCCCAAAACGACCATGGAAGTACAAAAAAATGTACTGACATGAAAAATTCCAAAATAAGCCAATTGGATTAGGTGGGAGGCCACCAATATCCACCTGGAAGCTATGTAGGGCTTCATACAACCTCGAAAGTGTAGAACCCACAATTACAAAGAATTACAGAAGAACGTACTGAACTAAAACTGTCAAAATGAGCTAGTTAGAATAGGTGGGCGGCCACCAATATCCACCTGGATCAGTCCTCCCCCCTTAGGAAGAAACGGTCTCCATTGTGTTGAGTTCCCCCATCAGGTGAGGAAATTTCTACTGAATTTGGCCCTGGGTGAGCCATTTTCCTTGGTGCAGGAGCTGCCCTGCCTTGACAACTCGATAAAGCTGGATCCTCTACTGGCGAGTGCCCTTGACCTGTGTGTCTACTATATGTTCAGTGGATTCCTATTCCATGCAGTCAGGGTTGATATTTTTTGGTTGCAACTATTCTGCAATCTTTGAGGTGTCCAATAATGGTGGAAAATATGGTCGGAGGAGGTCCACATTTAACACTTGGTGCACACCAAGTAAGGGGGGAGTTTTGAGCTCAAAAACATTATCTCCCATGACCTTGGTGATAGTGTAAGGCCCATAGCGAAGTGGGCGGAGATTTTGATGGGGCTTTGTAAGGCGTTCTTTCTGCAAATGTAACCAGACCTTGTCTCCCATCTGAAACTTCTGTGGTAACCGGTGTTGATCATGGTGTTGCTTGTACTTAGCATTGGATTTCTGCAAAATCTCATGGCCCTATTGGAGAATGTGTTGAATCTGCTCAATGAATTTGGTGGCTTTGTCGGCCTTAGACTGAACATGGGAATATTCTGTCTGTGTGGTTGCAAGAGGTAGTGCAACATCAAGGGGACCCAAGGGTTGGAATCCCAGCCCCACCTGAAATGGGCTATGTCTGGTGGAGCTATGGACAACCATGTTATAGTTGTGTTGAACATAGGGAAGACTCACATCCCATGTATGAGGATTCTTAGAGTTATACATGCGCAGGATGTGCACAATCATCTGATTGATGACCTTTGTCTGGCCATCCGTTTGAGGGTGGAAGGTAGTGGATTTAGTGAGCTTGGTGTCCAACAGTGACCAGAGACTCGACCAAAATGTGTTGAGGAACCTGTTGTCTCGATCAGAGATGATGGTTTGTGGTAGCCAAAAATGGACACACACTCATTTGAATAAGAGATTGGCAATATCTGTCGTTGTGATTCTCTTCTTGTAGGTTGTGAGAATGGCCATCTTTGAAAATTGTTCAACCACCACAAATACACAATCATTACCTTGCTTGGTGGATGGAAGGCCAAACATGTAATCCATCGAGATAGATTCCCAAGGCCTCTCAGGAGTAGGAAGAGGGGTGTATAAGCCTTGCTTCTTGATGGATGGCTTGGCAATGACATAGGTATTGCAAGATCTGATATACTTTTTGACGTCTTGTCGAAGTTTTGGCTAATAAAAATGTTTCTCTAGAATGGCCATAGTTTTCTCCATGCCAAAATGTCCTGCCATCCGATTATAATGAGCCTCCCAAATAATCGTTGAACGCTTGCTTGCAGGAACATAGAGGTGGCCCAGATGGAATAACAGTTTGTCCTGAATGTGAAAATCGGTGACATTCGTGCCTATAACCAAGAGTTGATAGTTGGTGGCGAAGTGAGGATATTGATGATAAAGTTGGGGCCACTCAAATGCCTCATGCCCACAGGAATGGAGCATGGTGGTAAGTGCATCCATGGGAGGTCTACTGAGGCAATCAATGACACAATTTGTGCTCCCTATCTTATACTGGATGTTGGGATGGAACTATTGTAGGCACGTGGACCACTTTTGATGGCGGTCGTTCTGCAACTTCCCCTTATGTCCGTATGAACTACAGAGGCTTGTGATTAGTGTGGATGATTGTCTCCTTTCCTAGAATGTAATGTTTCCATTGACGACAAGATTGTACAATGGAATACATTTCCTTGTCATAGGTGGGGTATTTCCAGAAAACATATGAGAGTGTCTCACTATGGTATGATACCAGATGATCGTGTTGAGTGAGAACTATGCCTACAACATAGTTGGATGCATCAGTCTCAATATCAAATGGTTGTTGCATATTGGGTAAGGAGAGTACTGTAGTTGAGCACAAGTGATGCTTCATATCATCAAATGCTCATTGTTGTGCCTTCCCCCATGTGAACTTTGCCTTGCCACCACTCTTGGTCACTTGGTTGAGGGCCCATGAAATATGGGAGAATCCCAACATGAACCTCCGGTAGAAGTTGGCAAGTACCAAGAAGCTCTGAATCTTGTTTAGTGTGGTCGTGGCTGGCTAGTCACGGATGAATTGAATCTTAGCTGGATCCACATGTACCCCATGTTCATCAACAATGTAGCCCAAGTATTGGACCCTATTCATGTTAAAGGAGCATTTTTCCAAGTTGATATATAGCTTGTGTTGCCACAAAGTGCTCAAAACCTGTTGAATATGCTGCATGTGCTCCTCCCAAGTTCTGTTGAAGATGAGGATGTCATATAGATATACAACAAAAAAAGAGTTAGTGACGGGTCTCAACACATCATCCATCAACCTCATGAAATTTGTTGGTGCATTTGTTAGGCCAAAGGGCATGAGCAACCATTCGAAGAGGCCTTCTTTAGATTTGAAATTTGTCTTCCATACATCAGTTGGTTCGATGGGAACCTGGTGGTAGCCAGACTTTAGGTCAATATTGATGAAGAACCTGGCTCCCATGAGTTGGTCAAGAAGGTCATCAATTCGAGGAATTGGGTAATGGTTCCTAACTGTGATTTTTTTTAATGCTCTGTAATCAATGCAGAGTTGCCAGGCCCCATCTTTCTTCTGCACCAGTACAATCAAGCTTCTGCAAGGGGAGGAGTTGGGTATGATGTGCCCTTTTTGAAGCAGCTCTTAGATCTGACACTTGATTTTTTCATTTTCCATCAGTGAGCGATGATAAAATGGTACATTAGGAAGAGGTGCACCAAGGGTTAGATCAATTGGATGTTTGACTTGACAATGCATCAATACCATAATGGGTGAGGAGAAGATGTCTTTGTACTCTTCCATGATTCAGTCCACTTGCTTCGACTGCAAAGAGAGGCTCTGTGTAGAGGTCATGAATGTGGCAGTGACCTTCTGCTTACTGTGAGCACGGATAAAAAAGAAGAGGAACTTCCCGGTCTGTGAAATGGCCTTACTACATTTCTTAACAGAGATTAAAGAAACAATGATAGGCGAAGCTACCTCTGGTATCCTGTACAATTTTCTACCCAAAGTAATAATAACATTGTGGGGTCTAGATTCATACATAGCATGTCACTTCCACAAATATGGTTGTCATAAAAGAACATCACAAACTTCAAGGGGAGCAATATCACACAATACCTCATCTTTGAATGGCTTGATGTCATAGGGATGAAAACATTATTGGTTGAAGCAGAGATCACTTCCTTTCCAAAGTCAGCCGATGGTGTAGGGAAGCGGGTGTGGTGTCATCAATAGGTCCAACCGCTTGATGACCTATGATGAGATCGGGTTCTTTTGACTGCCACTATCGATAATGAAATGAAGCAGAGCCCCCTTTACCCACATCTATGAGTGAAATAGGCATTCCCCTTCCTCTGGTTTGCTTGGCTGGACTTTGTTGGTAGCGATAGTGGTGTTGGGTTCAACATCGATAATCCACTTCCCTCCTTCTGGATTTGATTCAGAGTCAACAGATTCCTCTAAATTGGAAGCTTTAATATCAACCACCAGTGACTTCTTGGAGCAAAATTCTTCAGTGTTGTGCCAAGGGATTTTATGGTATTCCCACCACTTTCCCATGTCCTTCTTCGACTTCTCATTACCCTTCTTGTGTTATGACTTGGACCAGTTGTCCTAAGAGTGGCCATATTTTCTATGTCCCTTTTTGTGTGGGTTGGGGCCACCTTTTCCTTGCTTAGACTATGAGGAGTTTGTAGATCCAAACTCTCACCTCTTTTACTTAAATTTTTTCTTGATCTTGACAACATATCTATAAGCCGTACCCAATGATGCAATGTCTAGAAAATCCATTTCTGTTTGAATGTATCTATGCAGAAAACCACGGTATTTGAGCACCAGAAGTCGTTCAGAGTCTTTGATACCCAATTTGGTGTGAAGGGTATGGAAAATATTGGTGAAATCTGGTACTGTCTAGTCCCTTTCCTGATGTAGGGTGGTCCATCTTGTGTACTGGTCCTCATCTCTTCCAACAGGGTAGTACTGTTCTTTAATGGAATCCTTGAAAGAATCCCGTGTGGGGGAGACCACAAATATTGCAGATTCCTCTATGTCCCTTTTCTCAGAGTAAGTATCCCACCAGTCCTTAACATGGGGGACGACCTTGAGGAGTGAAAAAGTAATATTTTCCCTATCGGAAAAATTGTGGACTGAAAAACACTCTTTGAGAAGATTCAATGATTTATCTACAACATCCACATCTATCAATCCTTCAAATAATGGAATATCAAAATTTACTTGTACCTTGAAGGGGATTGCATGGCCTCTTGATGAATATGTGTCTCCTGTGGGCAACCGTTGAAGGATCTATGCAAACTTGTCCATCATTTTGTTCCTTTGTCGCGTAAGGGATTCCTCAAGAAAAAGTTTAAAAGGATCTCCTACTCCATCATATTTCTTCTCGTCCCCCATGAGTTGTTGTCGGGCTCGGTATGACCGATCTTGCAAAGGCTCGACTGGTTCGAGTCCCAACTTCTTGTACCCAGATCTTGTCGGGGACATGCACGAAGAAAAATAAATGAAGAAAAGATCATTCTAATACCAATGATTTGGATTTATGAGAGGAATGAAATAAATAACATACTGAATACAATAACATAGAGATACAAAGAAAAACAACATTATCCAGTGAACAATACATTCTATTGAATAAATAAAATAGGCTTAAACTGTAAAAATACATAATTGAAAACAACTTGTTCGAATGGTGGTAGCTATCTCTGAGAAGAAATCTGGGTGCTACGCGCATTCATCTAAGAAGAATGATTACAATGAGGCTCTAGAGGCATTTTTAACATTACTCATGAATTCCAAATCCCTAGACATCCAAAAACCTAACCTTGGGAGATGAAACGCCAAAAGTTATGTGGGCCCCGATGGGTAAGTTGGTACCTCAACTTTCTGGGGTCATAACGTTTGCATACGACCTTTGTTTTAGGCGTGTGATAGCTCATTGGAAAGGTATTTTCGAGAACTACACATTATGTCATTAAACTCTAACTCTATCTATAGTTTGACTATGTCAAGCCAAAAAAACATTGTTTAGGGCCCCAAAATGGCCCTGGAATACATAAAGATGCACTGACATGAAAACTTCCAAAATAAGCCAGTTGGATTAGGTGGGAGGCCACCAATATCCACCTGGAAAATATGCATGGATTCAGAAAACCCTGAAAGTTTATAACCCACAATTACAAATAATTACAGAAGAACGTGCTGAACTAAAATTGTCAAAAGGAGACAGTAGTAATAGGTGGGTGGCCACCAATATCCACCTGGATCATTATAAGAAGGATGTTGATGGTTTAACATCTTTTAATGTCTTGTTAGCTACTAATGCTATGATTTATCCGAGATTTGAGAAACATACTATAGGTATTTGGCCTTGACTATTGAGTAATATGGGATATAATAGAGGTGGACTTGGGAAGAGTAGATAAGGTATTGTTGTTCCAGTTATTCCTATGTTCAGACCAACTAGAGTAGGTATTTGATATGATTGGATTTTATTGACAAATAGAAGTGACTCTACATCAACTATTGTTTTGTTTGTTGTAGGTGGATATCATTTGATTGAGTTGCAAGAATAAAAACCAATTGTTGATGATTCTGATGAGTTGATTGAATATTTGGTTGATCATAATATGCTAGAATTTGACATTTTTATTATCGATGACATTGTTATTAATGTGTAGGGATATCTTGAACCTTTGGTTGAGAAGAAAGATGAATTTGAACCTTTTGTTCAGTAGGAGCAAAGTTCTTTTCCATATCAACATCCTCATCATAGATATCCAAGGAATGTGTTCAATTTCCAAGAATCGACATCCTTGGAATGGTGGTAGTTATTCTTACAAGTATTTTTAGAAGAGGAGTAAGAGATAAAATTTTGACTTGGTTCCTACTACCAAGGTTGAATGTGGTTGTATTGATGAGTAGCCATTGAAACATTTGAATAGGTGCGTGCAGACACCTACAAATGTATATCATCGACTATACAATGGTATGGTTCTCCTCTTTCTTCTTGTTGATCCATTGGAGTGGTTGACTGAGGTTCGACTTGTTGTATAAATCAATTGAGTTTCAACTAAAGACTTTGTTAGACAATCATATTGTTTGAAACGTTTTGATTATGGTTTGAAGTCCTTGATGTTTTCCTTATGGATTGTTGTATTTCATTGATTTCTTGTTTTTCTTAAGGGGGTTTGTGTTGATGTTTTGATGAATTAAACCTAACTTGAGATGTTTATTTATTTAATCATGATCTGAAATGGATCTGAACCAATGAACAATTGTAATACTTAGTACTTGCAAGCCAATTTGGAAATTTATGAAGGTTAGCAAACTATGGAAAGAAATGTGAATGTAAAAGTTGAATAAGACAAAATTAAATTGAGAAGGAAAAATGGATTAATTTAAATATTAAAAAAGAAAAGTGAGAGAAGGATAAGGAATGGGAAATGAAAGGTCATGGATGCCCCACAACTCTCCCTATTGCTTCCTTCAATTTCATTATGAATGGGTATTTTGTCCAGGAGAGGAAGAGGTGTAGAGAGCCATGAAAGAATTGTACCAAAGATTGTTGAAAATGAGAACTGAGCCACCATTTGGAGTTGGTTTTCCCATTTGGGCTTCCAAGGTAAACATTGTGTACATTGTGATTTGGTTGTGGGGTAATTTATGTGTGTGAAATGTTGTTATTAGTTTTTTAATTCATTTTTATGAGTGTGTTAATGGTGAAAAATAAGAATGACCAATCAAATTCCTATTAATTTGATTTTAAAAAAAATTCCACTATCTTTTGATGAATTTCAACAACACCAAGATCATCTCCATCATGATTCCTCTCTGAATTGGAGATCCATGGATATTATCAATTGATCATTGCACTTATCTAGAGAGTTTCTATTTCAATTTAATCTGACTATTGGGCAAATTTTCTCACTCCTCCAGACTATAACTCTCTCCCCAAGTCAAATTTATCTTTCCTAGGTCGAATTTCTCTTTCCTGGGTCGAATTAGCACTTGCTTGGTCAATTCCTTATTTTCCAAGGTGAATTTCTTCCTAATTAGACTGATTGCTAGAGAAAATCCCTTCCTCCCCAGGTCATTTTATCTCATCCACACAACCATTCGAGTTGTATGTAGCTCTGTTGAGCGCCTTAATCATCAGATGGTCAATTTCCTCTCTAAGTAAACTTAAATTCCATTCCCCTCTAGCCGACGTGTCATAGTCTAGTTGAATTTTCCTTAGATTGGGTCATTTTCACTCACTCTCAAATAGACCACAACTTGTTTAATTACCATAGTTTGGGGAAGAATATACTTCACTTTACAAGAGTTTGACGAATGAATAGGAACATAACTTAGCAGTGAAACATTTCTTGATTGAAGGATGACTTGATTTCAAGGTGGTTCTCTTTGTTCCAAGAGGGAATCGTTTGATCTCCTTGATAAAAATAATAAGCTAGATAACATCAAGATCTATGTTAGGCATGTATTCATCATGGACAGATGTGAAGAGTTGATCTCAAAATATCCTTTCTTTGTCTTTCAATCTGTTTAGAGTTTAGAAGATGGTAAATTTTAGTTGGCTCATCATTA
>ML783229.1:81723-165197 GCA_009831015.1 Picea engelmannii | reverse complement strand
GAAAAATTCTCCATCATTTCGTCCCTCTGTCGCGTGAGAGCTTGCTCAAGCAACAGACTGATAGGATCGTCTGCTCCATCGTTTTTCTTTTCTTCCGCCATTGAGGGTTTCTTGGGTGTGCGAGAGCAATTGTCCTCAAGAGAAATAAGCTCGAGACCCAACTTGCTATACTCAGACCTCATCGGGGACATGCACTGAAAAAAATGAACAAGAGCAGCCTGCTCTGATACCACTGATCCGGATTATTTTCGGCATGAAATGAGAGCGGAGATATAATAAATAAATGCTCAAAGATATTGCAGATATTCAAGAATATAACAGAAATGTATCAGAGATGCAACCATAAACACAGATATACATTAATACACGATTTCTATTAATCAAAGAAATGTACAGAGACTGTAAAAATACAGAGTGAAAGACTCGCTAGAATGGTGGCAGCTTATCTCGGAGAAGAGATGTGGCGGCTACTCGCATTCACAAGAAGATGGTTACAATGAGGCTCTGGAGGCCTTTTCACAATAATCGGGAATGCCAAAAGTCCTAGACATCCAAAAACCTAACCCTAGGAGATGAAGCACCAAAAGTCATGTGGGCCCCGTTTGGGTAAGTTGGTGCATCAACTTCCCGGGGTCGTAACTTTTGCATACAATCTCCGTTTTAGGCGTGTGATAGCTCGTTGGAAAGGTATCATCGAGGAGATTCATTTTGGGGGCTCAATAATGTCTTTGGCTATCATTGAGAACCTAGATCTCAAAAAAAAATCATTTAGGCCCTCAAAATGGCCCCGGAAGTTAAAACCTGCTAAAAATAGTAAATTGCCAAAATGGCCAGAAAACTGTTTTGAGCCATTTGGAAAAGGTGGGTGGCCCCCGATATCCACCTGGATCACCTAGGCTTATGAACCATTTGATAGATTATTGACACCCAGACATAGAGGCCTTCATGCTAGAATACCAATCAGTGACTTCGATGACTGAGGATATATAGTTTTTGACCGACCTCTCTAGGAGGGGGGAACTAGTTAACTTGAGGACCTCTCCTCCAGGTCCACACAACATAGAATATTAAATTGGCATGTATTGTGAGGTTGGCACTGAGAAAGTAGGATATCAGGTGCCAATTGATAATATCACAAGCCTCAACCTCTAGATAGTACTTTACATGATTGGGAAGATCACATGATCTACAACACTTCATCAGACTTCACATGCACAGATGCATTGTGCAAATTGGTGTCTATATGCCACTATATTTGAATGGAGCACTACAATTCTCACATATATGAAAATAAAATTGACTGACTGTCGAAGAAGAACAAACAAGAACTTCGGGTTTGGGACCATGTTGTGTGATTTGTTTTTCGATAGAGTGCCAAGTGTTATCATTGAAATTTCTTCAACAAATGGTTAAATGAATCCAACATCTCCAAACACCTATTAGTTCACCCACATCTTCAAAAATTCATTTCCAAAAAGGAACAAACTATATAACTGGTTAAAAAATTAACATGCACAGAAGAACTACAGGGCGCGTGCGCAGGTCAAAAACGTCAGAAAAGCACACATGCGCCCGACATCCGACTGTGTACGCAAAAATCCGTGCATACCTGAGAATGACACATTTATGGTTCTTGTCAGCCCCTCACCCACTTCTGGTTCATCTCCCAAGTCGATTTGACACTCAAATCCGAGTTGAATCTTAGTGGGGGGCTGGTCAAAGACCTAAGGGTGCCCTAAAGAGCCCCTTGTTCACACTAAAGACTAGTTGGATAATGCCTCAAAGATTTTATATAAAAAGAGGCCATGGGTGTACTATATTTTCAAGAATTTATTTGTATTGTTATGCTACCTCTATTCTCCTGCAAGGAACCTCTTTCCTTCTTGGAGCATACTAGCACCATTTCATTGAGCCATTTTCTTCACCTCTTGAGGGATTGAGCTTTGGATTTCTTCACCATTTCCTTTTTAGTTTACTATTTGTAAGAAGAGCTCTCACATAGGGGATTCAAGAGCACTCCCTTGGAGGAAGAGGGGACCCATAAGTCTCCCTTTCTCTTTGGTGTTTTCCCACTAATACAATCTATCCATTGGTCGCATGAATATTGGTCAATTATTTGGTTGATTTTGGTTCTAATTTCCTTATGCAATTTAGTTTTGCTTCTTTAGTGGTTATTAGCTTAGTTGTTTATTTATTTATTGTGATTGATGTGTCTAACTCTTTCACTCACTTTTGTCTCATTCAACTGACCCAACTGGACTTGCAAGTGTCCCTCTTTTACTCATTCAAGTGACGAAAATGATACAATAGATTGGTGACTGTACTGGGGAAGGTATCAATTTCCTCCCTATTTGGGTTGTTTGAGCACTTCTTTTTTATCTGTTTACCTTGCAGGGATAATAACCGGCCCAAGTCTACCTACAAAAAGCCAAATTCGGAGCTGGAATAAGGAAATTTCATTCAAAATTTTCTTCCCGGCCGTGGATCAGAACGTGCGTGGGTGTTTTAGCCCACAGTCGCGTCTTCCGAACACGTGCCCCAACAATACTGTGTTTCTCAGCACATTCTGCACACAGTGCACCAACATGTCATTGTTTCTTCATGCATTGGTGCCACATGCACCTTTGTCTACTTTGTGACCCGCGCATCTGTCCAAAAATCTAACATTGTAAGGGTTTTTTGTGATATTTTGAAGGCCCCTAGCCTTCTAAATATTTCTTCTATGCAAATTATAATATGCCCCACACTTAGATTCCTTCTCCACATGAAGGGTTAGTGAAAACATAGGCACTTAGGAGGTTAAAAACCATATTTTCCTCTTTTTCTTTGATTTTCCACATGGATGGCTTGTTTTGATTGTAAAAGTTAAGTTGGAATCATTAACTATCACATATATAAACACTTGCATTGGGACTAGAAATCAAACTTCAATCATTGAGTATGATCTTCTCTCACACCATAGAGCAATCTTGAGAATCAGAAAGATGATTGAGGGAAGATTTCATCTCCCTTAAAAAAAAAAATATTTAGGAGAGGACAAAGCCCCCCTACGGCCCCCTCTTAGTTTCTTTTCAAAACATCTTAAATTTGTAAGGGCCCATACATGCCGACACATTGCAAAGATAGGATAGTTTGAAGCCACTTTCTTAGTTTACATCACTAGGGGAGTTTAAAGATTATTGTAACGGGCCCATACATGCCCACATGATTGCAATCTAGGATAGTATTTTGAATATTTCTTAGATTAAATCACATTAGGGAGTTTAAAGGATTGGTAAGGACCCATATGTCCACATGCTAGTTCTCTAGGGACTTTAAAATTCCACAAGGTTGTACCAATGGCATCTGGTAATATAGGTAATCAAGACTTGTAAGGACCACACGAAGTCCACATGCTGCAAGGTGACACCTGACTTATTAAAAATTTGGCACACTTTATCACTTGCTCACACACAAAGTCACTACTCACTCACATAATTTCATCTTGAATTGTGGAGGTTGAAGTAGGTTTCCTCCAAATGGATTCCAAAACGTCCCACTTTTTCTTGAAGGAACTATCCACTCCCACTTAATTCGAATGAGATTGGTTCACACTCCCAATCTCTCAAACAACCACATCCAATTTTTTTCTAAAAAGTCACTAAGTTTTCCTCCAAAGGAGGTGCCAAAAGAATTTTTTTAGTTTAGGTAGGATCTCGGGGATAGGCATCCAAATAAATCTCTGTTATCTGGTTCTGACATCTTCAAACATTAGGAGTTGACAAATAGGGAACTTTAAAAATTCTCCAAGTCAAGTGTTCCTACACCATAAGGCAGGGAGATACTCATGAAGGGTCGAAAGTAGAGGTCTGGTTGTTCTGTGCATCCCCCCTTGAGGCACCCACCTCTTGGAAGGGATCCAGTCCATGACCCATTTCTGAGGTCGAAAATCTAAATGTCGCACTTTGACCAAGGTACCTAGTGACCAAATTTTAGGACATCTACCCAGGTGGAAATTGTGGGTTGCAATTGCACCTTGATCAGAGTTTGTGTGGCTATTGGGAAATATCACCAGCCTTTTTGGGATATGCACCCTCTACCCCTCATTATAATTGATTTTTTCATCCTTCACTAGTTCCTCTTCTGGTGGCTTCAGACCCCACTGTTGAGTGCTATTGGAAGGTCCAGTGTTATTTTGAGAGGAAGGATGTTACGTATTTTTAGGACATAAGCATTTGTTTTCTTTTTTCTCCCATGTGGAAAAAATCCACCTACCCACATGTATGCTTCTTTTCAATTGATTTATGTATGATTCTCTTGTGACTACATGCGATTGTGAAATATATTGTGAAGATCCAAAATTATAACAAAGACTCTTGTTCATTTTATTACTCTCATAACACACATACACACATACACTTTTGATAGTCAGACATCATAGGGGACCCACAGAATCCCCGTCATTCCAGACACTTGTAGAACCTCCCTCCTCTTTTAGGAAGAGTTCCTAGTCTCACCACCTCATCGGCCCAACCCTCTCACACCCCTGTGAGTGCTACTATATTGGGATCAACTTTTCTTGGTTCAAATTTACTTGGGTCCACCTCCCAAAGTCAACCATCCACTAGCTCTCCTTTACAAGGAAGCAAGGGGCAAACTTCTTCTCAAGGGGGAAGTACAACCCCACCTAACCCCCCTCAAGGGTCAGGTACACAAACCAATCACACCATGGTTGGAACTAATCCTCCACCACCACTCCAAATGCCATACTTGGTTTCCCTCAACATACCAGATCTGAGTAAGCTCACCAACGATCCTATATTGCATGACCCCACATGGCCGACAATGCCTACCAAACTATATTCAGACATTCGCAAGTTTGAAGGAAAGGCAGGAGAAGATCCTACCAACCATGTCATGACCTTCCACCTATGGTTCTCTTCAAACAACATCATGGATGACTCCATCCAATTAAGGTTATTTTAGCACACACTCACCAGTCCATCAACCAAGTGGTATGTCGACAAAAAATCAGGGTCCAATGTGACTTTTGAATCATTGGCCAAAATATTTTTTACCTTCTTTCAACTACCAATTCGCCACGACAATGGTCTAGAATTTCTCTCTGAGTTTAAACAAACCTCAGCCACATATCATTGACCACATTCATGAATGGCGTCGGTGATGTGGTTTATGCAAAGTAGAAACCGCCAAGCAACAATGCCTCAACTGGTTTCTCAGATCACTCGTTCCCCTCCTTTCCAAAGATGTGGTCTCCACCTTCCCCCAATGTGAATAGGAAACCATCAGAAAGGCTCAACAATACGACCTCATTTACTCACAGTCAGGATACTTGTACACAGTACTACCTGACACCCCAATACCCGTACCATTTGGTCAGGACAAACCTAGGATGTCTCACTCAGCAGATGGATTGATTTTCACCAAAACCCACCACAACCATACATCCAACCACCACCTATGTACGGTACACCCCAACATCAACCAGTGTATGGAGGCCCCCCTTATTACCCTCCTCCCCCTTATTAGCCATCATACCCGAATGTTCCCCACCCACCCATGAGTGGACCCGCGTCAACACCCATGATGCACTAGATGACTCAACCAAGCTCTGGTACCCCATCTACCTCAACTTACACCCTGAGCACTAGTGAAAGCACTATGCCTTCCTATGTACCCTATGGATCATTGCCACAAAATAATCCATATTTTCCATTTCCTAGCCCTCCACAACCCATGGCTCCACCACAAGGACAACCACATGCTAGGGTTAATTTTGTTCATCCCTCTCCCATTAAAAAATTTCAAAATTTTGAACAACTAAATACAGCAAATCCGGCCCATCCATCTAACAATGCCAAAAATAAAGGAAAAAAACTAAAACAATAATAACCCAGGACTAGGGGGAAACAACCCCCAACATAACCAACCTGTTGGGGGCAATCAGAATAAGGGGAACCAAAACCCCCAAGGGGGAAATAACAACAAATGCCAAGGAAGGAACAACAAAAAACTCCGAATGAACTTCCCTTGTTCCCTTTGTGGTGAGCATGGTCATTATACTCACCATTTCCCCCAAATCAATGACTTCAAATGGATAAAAGATTCCATGAATGTGCCACGTCCTCCAGTGTCGCCTACCCCTCAGTAGGCCCCACAAAAATATTTGCAACAGCCACCCCCGACGATATTGAGAAACCCTATTCCACATCAAGGTGTGATGAATACCCAACAAAAAATGCACCCTGCCCCACCACAAATGGAACAGTACCAAAACCCTGGGAATCCAACAGATCACACTATCCTCCTCATTAGCGAAGAAGAAATTCTTCTACAAACACGTAGTTGTCAATACAACGCACCCTCTGAATATACTCCCACCACTTCGGAATCAGTTCCATTTTCAGTTGGACAACCTTTGATGATTCCATGCCCTAGCACTGAACCACCCCTTCATATTCCTTGCATCCCGTTACGACGGAATGTCAAAAACCCTCAAGCTAGGGTGGCACACAATTACAATCTGGTCGATGATTTGGCTCAATCTCTTGTAGCCATGATAGTTTTGGAAGTCCTCCAAACCTATCCCACTCAATGGAAATCATTTCTTTCTGCCTTCGGGGCAGTCGAACCTGCTGATACTAGACTCATCACTTTTTATCTAGATTGTGGGGAACCCCGTCTCCCTGCTTTGGTAGCTTTCCAAATACCAGTTAAAATTCGGAACATCACAGTTCATCGATGCATCATTGATGAAGGTGCAACCACATGCATCATGTCCAAAACCATATGGTAGAAACTTGGCTCCCCTGAGCTAATACTATTCGCCATCACTTTGAGAGCTTATTATGGATGACCATCCTCTCCTCAAGGGATCTTTCAAAATGTTCCCATTGAACTCAGGGAAAAAACCATTCTCATTGACATTGAAGTTATCGATGCCTCGCTCGATTATAATATCTTGTTTGGACGTAGCTACATGTACGCTATGAAGGTTGTGGCCTCTTCTGTGTTTCGAACGATGATGTTCCAACACAATGGGAAGATCGTCACCATAGACCAATTTTCACATTACGAGCCCAAATCTTCCTCCAACATCGATAACATCCTACCTCTTGTCCAAACTAATCCTGACACCTACACACTCATCAAGATGGGCCCCATAATTTTCAAGGACCCATCCTTGCTAGGGACATACCATGGAGCACCACCGCTCATACATCTCTCAACACAAGTGTGTGTCATATCTTCCGATGGAATGGAAACAAGAGATACCATTCCTCCCATCGACGCTTCTTCACCCCCTAACGTCCCACTAGTCACATACATCCCACCTCACAAACCCCCTGAGAACCCTACAGCACCACTTGTCCCCATTTTCACTCTCCCCCAGGGTCAAATCCCAGTTTGGGAGACAGTCCCCAAGCCATTACGCAAATCCCCTTCTTCAACCCCCCACCAGGTGTACAAGATTTCTAGGTAGCCGCAATGCTTACCCTTCCTAACATGGTGCTTTCCATTCTAGTATGGTATCTACATCCACCCACGATGGTCCCTCAACCATCCCTCCCTTCCCAAACCGAAGGAATCCTGATGCAGATTCCATTACTTACTCCAACTGCACCACCCTCACCCCCACTTTCTAGCACCATCACTACAACTGGGGGTAGACAGAAGAAGAAAGAGCCCACAGCTCCACTTACCCCATGAGTTCAACCTCCTTGCGCACTATGCGAGAGATAAGGACACCCCACAAATCGATGTCCCTCTCTCCCCGAGTTAAGCAATCTGATCCAACTCCCCCAAAAGACCACATCATTCATCGCTTCTAGTACTACCACCACATCCCTTACTATAGGTAGAAAAGGGTTGCGAACCAAATTCACATGTGGCATCTATTTTGACTATGGCCACTACACCCACCATTTCCCTACGCTACCTCAATTTCGACAGATGCTAACGAAAGTACGTCAAATATTTCAGCAAGAACACACTCCATCCACGTCATCAAGTACCCATGTCACTAACATCCATTATGTCATAACCTCAGTCAATGAGCGGAGGGGATTTCCTTTCTCTCTCTGTGACTCACTTGATCATTTCACCTACCAATGTCCCATGATTATTAAATACCGATGTCGTCAAATGGCCCTTACCCAAAATCCTCCAACCACCCTACTTCCGATGATACCGGTGATTACCCCTACTCCATCTCTAGATATTTTTTATATTATCTCTCCTGAGCCCGAGGCACTTCCCACTCCTCCATGGTTCATGGATAGCCTATATGAGGATTTTCCCCAATAACCCCCCAAATTTCCGGTTTGTTTTCCCACGAAAATATTACGCCCGACCACAATTTTTAACCCACAATATCTCGACATTTGGTTCATGTCAAGCAAACCATCGCAACCTACTTGTACCACCCCTGATACATCTTTTCCACCTGAAGACAATCACACGGTGATAGTCACCAATGCTACTTCCTCGGATCCCCTATATTCTCGCATATTCCACTGCGACGAAGACATCCTTGAGGAATTAACTACTCTCGATTTCCCATGGAATGTGCTCCACCATAGAGTGCTCTTTCGCGCACAGGAAGCCTTCGGCCTTCCTAGTCTAGCCTCCATATGTGTAATCAAATCTAAAGATTTCAACCCATCCAGGCATATAGACTGGTTCAACAACCCTATCCCTACCCCCGATGCTTTTGAAGACGACAACATGGACAAAATTCCCCCACTGTCAAAATCGACATTTCTGTGAAATCAAGAATCATAGAGGAAATCACCATTTGTGTTGCATGCTCCCCTGAATAACTCACATGTTACAAAGCCCTCTTCCAGGAATACCGAGACATTTTTGCCTGGTCATACACAGAGATTCTCGGCCTCAATCCTTCTATTGTCGAACATCGTATTGACCCATGGCCATATATCATCCCTGTTTTTCAAAAGAAACACCCACTACACCCATCCAAAGCAGCGGCCATCAAAGCAAAAATTGACAAACTAGATGTTGTTGGGTTCATATACCCCATCCCTGTTAACAAAAAACAAGGCACCAATCGTGTCTGCACCGAATTTCATGACCTCAACCATGCTTGTCCCAAAGACAACTTCCCTATGCCTTTCATTGACCAAATTATAGATGACTGTGCTGGACATGAGACCTTGTCCTTCATGGAGGATTCTCTGGCTACAATCAAATCCATATCCACTGAGCAAATCAATATAAAACTGCATTTACTACCCCATGGGGTACTTTTGCATACTGTTTCATGCCTTTTTGACTCAAGAATGCCAGTGCGACATTCCAACGAGCCATGACCTATGTTTTCCATGATCTTGCTCACATCATCATCGCCTACTTGGATGACCTCACTGCTTGATCCATGAAAAAAACACAACATCTAGATGAATTATGCATTATCTTTCAACGATGCCATCAGTACAATATCCACTTGAACCCCCTCAAGTGTGTATTCTGCATCACCACTAGGAGCCTCCTTCGATTCATCATTTCCCAACACGACATCACAGTGGACCCCCTCAAGGTCCAAGCCATCATATAAATTCCCCTACCACAAAATTTGTGCCAACTGCAGAGCCTATAAGGCAAAGCCAATTTTTTATGACGCTTTGTCCCAGATTATGCCACTCGCACACATGGTTTCCTTCGCTTGCAGCGTCATGATATCCCATTCCGATGGGATGAACATGCCCAAACTGCTTTTGATGATTTAAAAGAGGCACTCTCCAACACCCCTTTGATTAGTCCACCTGACTACGATCGCAATTATATCCTCTACTTGTCAGCGTCCACCGTATCAATAGCAGGAGTTCTCGTCCAACTAGGGGATGATGGCCGAGAGCATGTAATTTACTACATCAGTAAAAATCTTTTAGGGCCTCCCCTGAAGTACAACCATGAAGAGAAACTCGCCCTCGTAGTCCAAAAACTGCGTCACTATATCTTGCTTTGCACTACCAATGTCATGGAAGATTCCAACCCCATGCAATACTTGCCAAGTCGATGAAAAATTAATGATAAATTTACACAATGGATCATCATCCTTCAGGAGTATGACCTAAATCTTTCCACTCCTAAAAGTAAGAAAGTGCTCGTCCTCGCTGAAATCATCATGACATTTCTCTCAGATGTTGTTAGTTCACCCATCAATATAGACTTTCCCGACGAACACCTCTTCTGCATCCCCTCGGATGACCCCTGGTATGGCAACCTTCTCATCTACCTTCGGACATAGAATTTTGGGTCTCACCTCTCCAGAGACGATTGTTGGTGCATTCACCATCAGGCCCCTCGATATCTCCTTATCAACGACATCCTATATTGACGTGGGGTTGACACCATACTCCATCGATGTTTGACCATCGACGAATCTGATAGAGTCTTGAATGATTTTCACAGTGGCGCCTACAATGGCCACCTCTCAGGGATGTCCACCTCCCATAAAATCATTCGAGAAGAATACTTCTGGCCCACAATGTTCCATGACTGCATCCACACTATGAAGCGATGTGACAAATGCCAGCTTTATGCCAACAAAGTATGAGCACCACCTAATCTTCTACACCACGTCATCACTGTTGGCCCCTTTTGCAAATGGGGCATAAACTTCATGACTTGCAAGCCTCCTTCTAGCAACGGACACAAGTACATCATTGTGGCAGTCGATTACTTCACCAAATGGGTCGAAGCGATGCTCACCTTCAACAACACTGCTAACACTACATCACGTTTTTTCTTTAACCAAGTCATTTCTCTCTTCAGATTCCCACTATAGCTAGTCTCCGATCACAAAAAACACTTTGAGAATGAGATCTTCGTCGAACTCTCCTCAAAGCTAGGCTTCTCCCACGAGTTTGCCTCCCCATACTACCCCCATTCCAATGGACAGGTAGAGGTGGTCAACAAGGTCCTCAAAACCATGTTGCAACGCATTGTTAACAAACATAAGACCAATTGGCATCATATGTTGTTTCCAGCACTATGGGCTTATTGCACAGCATTTAAAACTGCCACTGGATTTACACCATTTCATCTTGTCCATGGGGTCAAAGCCACTCTACCCATCAAGTGTGAATTCCCACATTGTGCATCGTTATTGAGCTATTACCTGACACTACTCCAATGGAGCATTGCTTGTTGAACTTAGAGTCACTGGATGAAGACCGTCGGTCTTCATTACAGAACAATGAGGTAGCTAAAAAATGGTCGAAGGCCACCTTTGACCACCATGTCAACCTTCACTCATTTAACAAAGGAGACCTCATCTCATCCTTGCCTACGATATTGCTCACGATACCCTCAGCCATGGAAATTTGAGTCATTATTTCATGGAACCTACATCATCCAACACTACCTCACTAAAGGTGCATACATCCTAGCCTCTCCCGAAGGCTACCCTCTCAAAGAACCTGTCAATGGGTTGTACTTAAAGAAATTTTACGCCTGAGCATAGTCATTCTACACTAGGATTTTTCTTTTGTACATGTTTTGTAGAGTTTTTAATATTCTTTCCCCCCCATGCCTTATGTCTGATCTACCATTTGTATTATTGACAGATGCCTCCTCCATCGGCCTACCACATCGGTTACGCTGATGGAGCAAGCCGATGGACACAGAATCTCGCTTTGGCCACTTGGGCCCTCTATACCCCCTCACATGAACTGCTCCACTCCAGTGGCATATGTTTGGGCTCGACAACCAACAATCAAGCATAATACACATCCGTCATTGGCCTCCTTGCAGAGGATATCCATCTCCATATTCGCCACCTTAGCGTCTTATTAGATTCCTAGCTTGTCGTCCTGCATATCAATAATGTGTACCATGTTCATGATCCTTGCCTCTTCCGCAAATACCTGCAATTTAGACTCTTATCTCGACATTTTGATTCAATTACATTTACACATATTCCATGACAATTTAATCAAATAGTAGATAATATGGCTAACCTAGTGTTAGATTGGCATTTATCACATCAAGACACCCTTTCACATACATAAATCATCAAAATTATGTCACAACATATAGATTAGACATCATCAAAAGCATCATCAAACATCATCACATGTGAACATCACAAAGATCCCAAAAAATGTATATCCATATATATATATCGATCAATGTGCCATCCATGTTTACAAAAATAGTACAAAATGTACATCACCCGTAGGTAGGTGAACCCCCTCATCCCTATAGGTACAAAATAGGTGTCACACTACCCTATACAAACATAGGCTCGCAGGCCTATATAAATACATAAAAACAAAAACATCAAGCACTCTGGTGCCGCTAGAGCACCACCACCAGGTCCTCTATCAGGAGGAGGTTCCCCACCGTCCTCCCGGCCCAGGCGACAATCACCCAGTCATCACTTCTACTGCCACCGTTTCTCTACGGATCAGGGTCTGCAACTTTGTCGATCCTCCCACGCACCATTCCAAGACTCCCTCATCCTAGATCTGAGTCCACATGCCCTCAGGTACTTCCTGTAGCACTACCTCCAATCAGCAGAGGAAATCCTCTAACCCTCCTCCAGCCTCTGCCAGAGGAGAATGTGACGGCCCTACACCAGGGTCATCAAACCTATGTCTCCTACCCACTCTCTCATCATCGACTGGCCTGCCACCAACCTTGTCTCTCCATATTCTCTCTCCCACCCTCGGTTCTCCCTACGGTGGTCTCACGGGACCCTGGCGAGCAGGCACTCTGACCAACTCCACCTCTTGCCCTCGTGGTCCCACATCTGCACACACAAAAAAACAAATATAGCATCATCATCCATCCATACATAAAACATATGCTATACTATCAAAATCACAAAACCCCACCGTACGGCCATCGTATGACCCTGCCCCAAAATAAAACTCCTAATTACTATGCAGGAGGATATGACCACTAACTTGGCACTCGCTAATCCTAGATCGGCTGGCTCGCTCTCCCGAAATATCCAAATCTCCTCTAAAACCTCTCGTCCACTCACTATGGAAGCAAGTACAAATGAGGTGGCAATGTGGGCCCTACAACTATATATAGTCCCTTTTTGCAAACTTCCATGCTCAATTACAACAGCTCAGAGCATTTGTTTTTTGATCTGTCTTCAACCAAAGGATCAAGATCCCGCCACCTACATAGTCACATTCCCTGAGTCCCCATCCATCCTTGGCCCTAGAGGAGAATTTTTTCACATCACGCCTAGGTAAGCATGTTCATGTTCACAATTATTGAATAATTGTTATATGTTTTTTATCTTAATATATTGTTCACGTCGGGTATTCAGTTTTTATGTGTGCAGGTACTTGGTCATCACGCATCAACGCAACCCCTTCAGGTATATGATCAACACTGACATGTAATTATTCCCTTTGAATATCAATTGCATCTCCCAGACACACCCTCTGACATTTTCCTCTAGGATCCTCCCATCTGACTCTGCAGTAATATCACCTCCATTGCATTTCAGTATTGTCACTTGATTTCACTCTCACCTACATGAGTTGTCTCGATTATAGTCCCCTTTGGCACTTTGACACTCATGCTTCTTTCACCCCCTAGGGATGTGAGTCCTGATAGTCTTACACATTTTCGATAATCAACCGCATACTCCTTCTCCTCATTTTTCTATCCTTCCCACATGGACTCCCAAGTTCTCTCATCATGGTTCACATTTGACTGCACCTCCACAGTATCATTAACACTCCATTTCATCCATAATCAATTTTCCCATCTGCAGATTCCCCTCCATTCATTTACCTCGTACAAAAACCCACCTATGGGGCCCCCACCCTCCACTAGTTTTCCACACAACCTACGCCATTATAGGCCAATCCATCTTGCACCGGGGCACCCATTTTTGTATCTACACACTTATCACAAATTATTCTTTATTTATTTGGTAATTGTACAAAGCCTTTGTTTCCAGCATTTACATAGATTTTGTTGTCACCATTAGCGACCCTCCTTCCTGACAAAGAAACCCTGGTCACCCTTGGTTGGGAAATTCATTACCTTATACTCTTATTTCCATCATCCATAAACCCTGAGTATCCCACAGTCCACATCCCTACGATCTCTGAGTTTTTCCACTTTGTCACGCATCTAGCACAGTTTAACCCATGTCTAGTCATCCCCCTGATGTTAGATTCAGTTTCACGGTTGTTTCCACTCATACTTCACATATATCCCCAACCAAGGGTAGTCTTGAGCCTCACCCCCTCCTAACTTCGTCCATGTTCCTCATCAGTTCCTGATCTCATCCAGTGGATTTCATGAATCCCTTTTCTTCTTGGAGTCATGTCTCCTTTTTTGTCGACACCAACATAGTTTCCAGAAGGGAGAAAATATCTTGGTTCTCATTCCCTTTACAATGAGGAGTCTCATACGGCACAGAGAGAACCATCATTTCTCTCTGCTGTCGTTGACCCCCATGGCATTCGACTTCAACACAATCTCATGTTACAATGGGTCTTACTTTGCGACTATTGCAGTCATTTTATACTAGCCGAAGACCTCTAAAATTTGTTGGGCCATCAATGCCTACGAGTCATCGACACTTATTACAGGTGTCATTGCCTCTTTTCAGAGTATGTTCACCATCAGAATTGTCATCTACCATTATCAAACCTCCCCGGAGGGCGTTGCATTTAACTACATTAGCATCTAGCTTCAGTTATTGTCTCACACATTTGAGTTACATGACACGAGCATGGGGCATGCTTGCCTTGTTTGTATACAATTTTTATTTTTCCACACCTCAAGAATGGTTTGGGTCCCACAAGTTCCCCTCTCCCTCCAATGGGTCACTCTTGCAATTCCTCTCAACACTCTCTCTTACAATGGTACTCTCAGTAGAAGAAAAATTGATGTATTTCGGCTATACGTATGCTCCTAACCTCACACATCAGGGGGCATCTGTTATCACTGAAATTTCATCTGAAAATGGTTACAGGAATCTAGCATCTCCAAACACCTATTAGTTCACCTACAGCTTCAAAAATGCATTTCCAAAAAGGCACAAACTATACAATTGGTTAAAAAATTAACATGCGCAGAAGGACTATAAGGCGCGCATGCACATGCATAGGTCAGAAATGTCAAAAAAGCGCACATGCGCCCGACGCATGACCATGTACACAAAAATCCGTGCAAACTTGAGAATGACTCATTTATGGTTCTTGTCAGCACCTCACCCACTTCTGGTTCATCTCCCAAGTCAATTTGACACTCAAATCCGAGTTGAATCTGAGTGGGGGGTTGGTCAAAGACCTAAGGGTGCCCTAAAGAGCCCCTTGTTCACACTAAAGATCGGTTGGATAATGCCTCAAAGATTTGCTATAAAAAGAGGCCATGGGTGCACTATATTTTCAAGAATCTATTTGTATGGTTATGCTGCCTCTATTCTCCTACAAGGAACCTCTTTCCTTCCTAGAGCATACTAGCACCATTTCATTGAGCCATTCACTTCACCTCTTGAAGGAATGAGCTTTGGATTTCTTCACCATTTCCTTTTTAGTTTACTATTTGTAAGAAGATCTCTCACATAGGGGATTCAAGAGCCCTCCCTTGGAGGAAGAGGGGACCCATAAGTCTCCCTTTCTCTTCAGTGTTTGCCCACTAATACAATCTATCCATTGGTGGCATGAATATTGGTCAATTGTTTGATTGATTTTGGTTCTAATTTTCTTATGCACTTTAGTTTTGTTTCTTTAGTTGTTATTAGCTTAGTTGTTTATTTATTTCTTGTGCTTGATGTGTCTAACTATTGCACTCACTTATGTCATGTTCAGCTGACCTAACTGGACTTGCAAGTGTCCCTCCTTTTCTAATTCAAGTGACGAAAAGGATACAACACCAAGCCTTAGCCCGGGAGAGATAGTACGAGTCCATATTGCCTCCTTTATGGCCTTATGCAGGTGGGTAACTTTGTTTCCTTGACAGGGTGCAGAGAGAGTACAGGAGGCCTTCAATGAAAAACTCTTTGACTGGTGGGCCCATCAAATTCCTGTGATCGAGGACTACCCCTATGTAGGGATCAGTTTCATGAGGGATCTTGATAGGCCTATGCCCCCTGGCGAGGAACATGGAGAGATAGGTACACACATCTTTTAGAATTATTTTATTTTTAAATTTTTAAATGTTATCCTTTTTATGGTAATGTCAAAGTACTAATTCAATGATATATTATATACAGACATGGGACTAGTACAACCAACCGACTTTTCCAGGATCAGGTGTTGTCCTCGAGTGGATGTCGAACCAGCAACAACAGGAGGACCAACAACCACAGGATGACCAACAACCGGAGAAGCTGAGAGAGTACTGCGACAAGTAGAGAGGAACCTGACAAATCTCACTCGTGCAGTGCTGATGGCAGAGATAGATGACCTTCCTATGGCCATGCAACCGCATGTTGTAGGGGTACCCAAGACTTGGGTTCAGTTGTTCTGGCATCTTGCGAACGTCGTAGTTCATCATACTAGGGCCAACATGCCTAGGCCATAGCTATTATTGGACCACATATGTGCCAAGGGCACCTCTGGTACTCTATTATATAGTGAGGGCTTGAGACCAACGATGTATATTGGCTCTATTTGAGGCTTTATGGCCCACTTTTGTACTTATTACATTATTTTTTGGACACATTATTATATATATACATCTTTTTTCCTTATGGATAAAATTTTTGTACAAATGTATTTACATATGCATGTATGTGTGTGATTTTACTTTTATGTGTGGGCAATATGCCAGTCTAATACATGATTAGCCAATGTATCAGTTAGTTGATTAGATCTCCTAGGAACATGAATATAAGTAATATAATCAAAATAACGTTCTAAGAGACATACCCTAAGGAATTGTCAGTGAAGGGTGGGATCGTAGACATGGTATATTCCATTTAACTGAGACATGACCAGTTGAGAATCTAGATAGACTCGGAGGTGAGAAATACCATGTGACAAGGAATCACATAGTAATTCTATTACAGAATTGTACTCGACAACATTATTGGTTGCTTCACCCAGACAAATACCTCGAGAAGAAATCAACTGACCAAGGGGTGTGAATATCACCTAAGTTGTGGAAGTAAGCCTCTGAGTGTGTTGGATAGCACCGTCTGCAAACCCAACATAGACCTCGGATTCACTTGACATCTACCACAGTGAAAAGAAACACAATAAACTACATGTACATAAAACAAAATGATAAAAATGTGAAATAAAGATATACATTATATACAAGAAGTCACGCCCAGGTGACTGATCTAAGCGTAATAATTCTTAAGGTAGAGCCCATTTCTAGTCTCCAATAAAGCATTACCCTCAAAATCAACCAGTTGATAGGCACCCTTTTCTAAAACTTTCTTAACAATGAACGGTCTGAACCACATGGGTTTAAATTTTCCTTCCCCCAAGGGATACTTATCTTGGTCATAGACCAAGACAAGATCACCTTCAAAGAAAAATCAAGGGCAGATGGACCAATCATACTGACACTTGGCACATTTTTTATGAGCCTTGTTGGCCAAGGTTGCATCTCGACGTTGTTCATCAAGCTACTCGAGATATAGAAGACACTCTTTAAGTGGAGTAGTATCGGGCAATAGTTCCACTGCCAACTTAAGATAAGGGATTTGGAACTCTGTGGGAAATACCTCCTCCAGACCATAAACGAGTTGGAAAGGGGAAAAATCGGTAGCAGTTTTGACTGAGGTTTGATAAGCTTAAAGTGTCGAGTACAACATCAAATGCCAATTCAACTTAGCTAAATTGATCGTCCATTAAAGAATTGTCTTGAGAGATTTATTAATAGCCTACACTTAACCATTTTCTTGTGGGTAGTAAGTTGATGAATGTGCTTTCTTAAACCCCAGTTTTGATGTTAACTTAGACATCATCTTGTTCTGGAAGTGACTTCCATGGTCTATGATAGTGTCCTTCAGAATACCAAACCTCGCTACAATCTGGTTAAAAATAAAAAGTGCAGTCATTTCTCCATCATTGTTGAATGTCAGCATAGCCTCGACCCACTTAGTGAAGTAATCTATTGCTACGATGATATAGTGATTCCCTCTATCTAAAACTAGGTGGCATGTAGTAAAATCAATCCCCCACTTGGTGAAGGGACCAACAACAATAACTGGAAACATGGGAGCAAGGTGTACCTGCATCTTCCGAGAGAAGACTTGGCACGGGTTGTTAGAAAAACAAGGTCGCGGAGCAATAAAATAAGAGAAATGTGGAAATAAAACACATAAGATACACAATACAATAGAGACACAGATATAAGTGGTTTACCTAGTGTGGGTTACATCCACCGGATAAATTGTCAGGTCCTTCCTTTTTATCATCTAGAAAATGAAGGGATACAACCTACAACACACCCATTGTAACTTCCTCGTCTTTCTCTCACAGTCTCCTCTATCATAATACAATATTCACAATGATGCAAAGCCAAAATACATTTCCTTCATAAAAGAGGGTTTCCTTCTAGGCAAAAAAACCCTAACATAACTTCTACCATTAGATTTGTGACCTTATAATGAATGGTCCAGATTTACTATGAAATTACAATATACATTTACAAGGAAATGTTTCCTTCGGGGGCCCACTTGTCCCTGGACCCCATAGGGGGGGAAATCTCCCCTACAACCCCCCCGCGTGGAGGGGTGTACAATATTCTAGGGTGTACAATCTTCATGGGGTGTAAAATAGCTGAAAACAAAGACCTATGAAACAAGAAGATAATCAGGCTCCACAACCAACACATGTGACACTTCTTGACTGCCTCTACACAATCTTTGATCAATGAGAAAAAAAATTATCCAGTGCGAAGAATTTTATGGGTTGTTTCCCACCCAGACAGGTGACCACCACATGCTTCAATGTGACCTTCATTCAACACACATTTTTCCTCTTCGTGAGTGAGACAACAACAGAGAATGCAATCTACTCCTCGATGATATAAAGTATCATCGATGATAAGATAGTTCTGCACTTGATGGTGTATTCGTTGACGCTCATCATGAGAAGAAGAAGACGAAAAATTCAAAGTCTAAAGATACACAATTACATCTCCATATCAAGGGTCCAAAGATTCAATAAAGAAAAGATCACCATTGATCAGTGACTCTTGGGAAAATCATTACCACTCTTGACCGAAAGTTCTGAAATTAGTTCAACAAAGACCAAGGACTTTTTAGAATTCTCTGAAACAATATCCAAGTCAAATTCTTGTAATATGTCTATCCATCGAATGATTTTCCCACCGATGACCTGTCATGTTAACACATATTGAAAAGGGTTCATGACAACTACGACGGTGGTCTTGCGAAGTAAGATGTAATGATGGAACCGTTGGACATCATGAACAACTACCAATGAAAGTTTCTCAACATGTGTGTAGTTGATTTCTGGTTCTACCAAGCCTCAGCTAAGATAGTAGATAACATGCTCTTCGAGCACGTCATCTTCTTGGACCAAGACCATGCCAATAGTAGACTCTGCAATAGCCAAATACAACAAGAAATCCTTACCATAATCTAGATCACTAAGCAGAGGGGAAGACGTCAGAGCATGTTTCAACGCTTTGAAAGATCATTGAGCCGCTTCATCCCAACAGAATGGGACCTCTTTCTTCAATAGATGCATAAACCCTTTAGTAATATTGGCATAGTTAGCAACAAAACACCGAAGAAAGATGGAATTCCCTTGTAGACTTTGAAGATGGGGAATTGTGTGTGGGGGAGGAAATTGAAATATTTCCTCAACCTTCATAGGATCGACCATGATCCCTCTAGTTGAAACAATAAAACCTAACAAGAGACCTGATGTTACAAAAAAACTACACTTATTTGAATTATGGTGAATCTGATAGTAGCGACACCACTCAAAGATAATTTGTAAATGAGCGGGATGATCGGATCTCTTACGAGAATGTGACGACAGATCATCAAGATATGCCTTGTCTATGTGTTTGAGGTCATGGAAGGCAAACAAAATGGCCCGTTGAAAAGTGGCTCCAACATTCTTAAGGCCAAAATGCATTTTCATGTATGAGAATTTACCCCAAGGACATATAAACGCCATTTTATGTTGGTCCTCGGGCTTGATCTGAATCTAGTTGTACCTAGAAAAACCTCCCATAAAAGAAAATAGCTCACAATCCACACATTCATCAACAATCTAGTCAATGAATGGGGTTGGGAAATTATTTTTCGAGCAAGCTTTGTTCAAATCATGAAATTCCATACACACATGGATCATACCTTTCTTTTTATTAACATGAATAGGGTTCGACACCCATTCTGTCAATTACACTGGATAGATGAAACAAACCTTGATGAATTTCTCTACCTCAGCCTTGATTGTCGCTTCCTTATGAGGAATGACTAGGCGAAGCTTCTGTCAGTCAGGCTTAACATCGGGGTAAGTTGTGATCTTGTGTTCAACTATACATGGGTCAATACCTGGCATCTCCTCATAATACCAAGAAAAGACATTGCGAAACTCTCTAAATAATACAGTATAGGTCGAAATCTCTTCGAGGGAACAATCTACTCCAACGAAAATGTTTTCCACAATGTCATGGGTTCTAGAGATGTCAATAGGAATTGTTTTATCTATACGTTCCATGTTTCCCTCGGCATAGATTATGTGCGTGGACAGAGGGTTAACAGGACAAGGGGCATCTCCATTCACAGTCATAGTGAACTCTCCTGCCTCTATTCTCCTCATCTCGGGTAAACAATAAGATCTATGTTGAAGTTCATCCCAAGGTTTATCTAGCCCAGTCATTGCCTCCAAAATCGCCTTGTCATAGGGAAATACTAAGTCCAATGGAGTGTGAGTGGAAAGCGAGTATTAATCCCAAGTAGGCTCAAGAATGGGATCTATCTCCTATGGGGGAGCCAGATCAAGGTTGCTCGAGGCTTGCTAGACAATACTATATGCAACCTCAGCAAGGGATAAGGGTATAGCCATTCCAGGGTGCCCTACAGCTTCCATCAAAGCCGATGGGGAAGGTAAAATCCATAGTTCATTAAAGTAACTCGTTCTAAAAGAAGCAACTTGAAAGATCGCAGACTTCGGCTAGTCGGGGACAACCGAAATAAACTTGACATCATTGGCAGGAGGTGGATAATCAAAAGTCCCCATTAAATATGGAAACAATATGGCAACTAATTTGACGATACCTGGTTACGGGTTATCAATCATTGGGATCGTGGATGCCCCTGATGAAGGGTCAGGGTGGGAAAAGGATAATTGATCAATGGTTATGATCAGGCCTTCATGAGGAAAACATAAGACCTGAAAAATGGTGGATACAACCATTGTCATAGCGTAGGTCCAACTCCGCCCTAACAAAATATTGTAGTTGAGAGGCGCATCGACTACTTCTACCTCGACACACACGGTTTTTCCCTCCAACAGCACAGGGAAGGAGGGAATTATGCCATTTGGTCTAAAAGATCAATCGTCAAATGAAATTAGAAACTTGGGCGATGAAGACAACTCAGGTTGGCCAATGGCCTTCCAACATGCCAATGACATCAGTGCAAGTCGAGGCACATTCACCAACCATTGTACAGAAAATGTTTTGTGTCAATGATTTTGTGGCATATACCACTATGACTTGAAAAAAAACGTGGTGAGGAAGACGAGGTTTATAATCTGTAGGGTCAAAAATAATAATTCTCGATTTAGTAGTCTCGACCACTCCCAAGGTAGACAATAATGCTTTCCTTTACGAGGGGCAACTCTAGAGGACTTCCAAAGTAAACATTGCACAAGGAGTTTGTGATAGATCCTCCACGATGAAGTAATTTTGAGAATCCCTTGCATTTGAGTTGTGGGAATCCTTTGTAAACGTACCCTTAGGGATGCGAGTCATATGTTAACCCATAGTCTTCAGAATTTGAAGAGGAGGTGGTGGGTTGGAGGCTTCTTTTCCCTTCTTAGCAGATTCTAGCATTCTTTGATTATGAGCCTTGGTTTGTAGATGTGTTGGCGGGTGAAATTGATCGTCTGTCAACTGGAAAAACGAGTCTGGTCCAGGGTTGTCTAAGTAACCCAAGATGTTTGGTGTAACTTGTTCTGACAGGTTTAATGGCTCCATTAGCCAATCTAAAATCCTAAAAAAAATAAAAACAAATAAAGGAAAGGAATAACCAATTAATTGTTAAACATTATATTATATATGTACATATACTCTAATATAACTATTGTAGGAATATTTAAACATAAAATATACAAATCTCACTTATGTACATCATTTACAAATTGCAATTTTTAATCGAAACTTACGAAATTAATTTGAAAAATGATTTCTTTTAAGGAGCAAATAAAGAAAGCACATTTGAATATTTTTTGTTTTCTTTTATAAATCTAACTATTCTGGAATTGAATAAACTATGGAATGCATACGTGCAGGTAGTCAAAAGCTGAACCAAACATTCTAGTTTCATTAATATGTTAATGACAGAAGTTGAGAAACACAAAGGAGCTAACCTCTTGTTAGCTAGTGAGGTGTATCCAAGAGTCTGTATGAGTGAAGAACATCTGACTACCACGCCGAAGAGAAAAATCTGCAATAGACTTTATGACTGTTCTGAATAAATTTAAAACCTGTATTGGCAATTGAGGTTTAATGACAGAGGAGGAAACACAAGTTGAATCCTGTGATCTTATAATTGCACATAATTACAACAAGATAAATCTTAGTATAACTTATTGCATTTCATCATTCAACTAAAATTCAAAAATAAATCATATCATTCGAATTGGAGATATGATCACAGTATTTATATCTGGAGCAACAAATTATAGACGATATTTTATAACATAAGTATCCCAATCATAATAGATCATTAAGTCTAAAGCTAATTGAACTATTAATATATCATGATTAACAAAACATAAATGAAAACATCATTTACAAAAGGCTAAAGCCAAAATGCATATATGTTGTTTCATTAAGTCTTGGAATCACTCGTCCATATTTTTCCCTAGGCCAAGATGATTTCCTTTACAAAATATAGAGTATTTAAAGAGTTTATGAAATCTAAACTTCCTATCTTCTAAGATAGGATCAGATCTCAAAAGATCTAAACATTACAAATATAGAGGGCCTAAAGCCAGTCATGATCTAACTATATCTTCAAAATTTATGAAAGTTTTCTCCTATTTACAAAATAAAAAAAAGGAGATAGCTAATCAGCTAAGTCAAGCATGTTCCATCCCATAAGATCAACACCAGATACACCTTGTGCTGAAAAAACGAAATGGGAGCAAGTTAAATATTTTATTAACTAACAATTTCTAAATTTTATATGAAAAATGACTTGGCTATAGAATCTCTCGATTCTGTAGCCAGTCTTATTATTGGTAACAGAAATCCAAATTGATCCAATTTGATTATAAAAACAACAAAGAAAGAATGTCTGTAACAAAAATCAATCTTACCATTTAACTAATAACAAAAAATGGATCATGATATCTCATAATTTATCACGGCCTTTACACTGTCATCATTTTTTACAACAATATTGTCAGTCCTTTTTAGACGCTTTGTTTGTCTCTGTGCATTTGCCTTGAGTTCACGATTTTCATTTGCCAACAATTCATTGTGAGTCATGAGAGCTTTGATCCTTGCTTGGAGAATGGGGATATTTGTATAGTACTTCCCTATCCAATGTAAGCAAACTTCACAATGCTCAGTAGGGGTGATCTGTTGAGAAATCATATACTTGGGTGCCAAAACATCAACGCTGCCCATTGTCGGCCTTTGACCGAGCTTAATACTAGTAAAACCTTTGCTATATTTTAGACATGGTGGGAGATTATTGACATAATTTAATGGTTGATTAGTATCTGATTTGGGACAATTCAAATCTTCCTCTGCTAGAAACCTTTCAATCTCGGAGTCTAAATCCTCATGGATCTTGTTCGAATCAATCAAGCTCACATGAGGCTTGGATTTATTATGCAGACTCCTTGAAATGAGTCGACCAGCCCTCTTATTACGAAACCCTAACATTGCTTGATTCTTTTTTGACTGATTGCGAGGGTTTTTACTGTCGGATTTTATAGTAGGTTTAGGGCAGACAATCGGTTCATTCACAGGAGTTTCTATAAACTCAACACTAATACCCTATTGCCCACATAAAATTTGATCGGGTAATGCCCCTTCACAAGGTTTTTTATCCAAAAACTTTGGCTTCCCACTTGAGAAATCAAGAGGTTTTTCTATCATATGCTTATCCATCATAGGGGTTTCTATAGGATTTGTTGTAACAAAACCATTTCAAGCTAAGAACCCATTCCAATCATCACCCAGGGTTTTCAAATGATGAGCCAACAGTAATTTAATCAAACCATGGTGAAAGAGGCTAGAATATAGGTTCTGCTTCTTGCATCTCTTCAACATTTTATACAAACTCCTTAACAAGTATAGCAACACATTTAAATGGAAGCCAATAAAATGCATGAGCAATCACACATGGTAAAGGAAAACCAGGCCATAATGACCTTCATAGGTAATAAATTATTTTAAAACTGCTAACAAACCATACCATCTAACCTTGAGCAGGAAGACTGGAATACCTTTGTCACAGCAGCCAATCTTTCTGGAGGTGACGAAAATACTCCAAGGTACTTCGTCCAATTTCGATTTTTTGAACCACTTTTGACCAGTGAGAGGGAGCCTTGTTGCTTCACTTAAAAAATCTTTAGTGATCTCCAACTGCAAATCACCAACCTTTTCTCTGTATCCATCAAACATTAGGGTGAATTCTTTGGCCACTTGCAAGTTATACCCCTAGAATGTCTTAAGAAACATATCCCAACCTTGGCTCTTCAAATCCTCACTCGCATCATCATAAAGCAACAATGTTTGAGATCCATTTGGCTCTATTCAGATGACAAGGCCATTAAGGGTTTGAACATATTGTAACAAGGGTGACCCAAACTAACTGTGGGATTAGGAGGTACTAGTAAAAGAGGCAAGTTTGAGTTGATACGATGGGAACAAAACTAGCAACACACCAGCGTGATCATAACATAAGCATAAGGGTTTCAGTCATGAAATTCGGGTGTTTTTGGTAATCAACGTTTTGAGTACAAAGGATAACACAAGACCTTAGCTCGTAATGAGAGGCATGTCAATTCAACCTACTAGCTAAAACAAAGTACAGGATATGATCCTGGTGCATTTAATTCTCACGACATGTAATGGGTATTCTCGTTTTGCAAAGGTTAGGAATGGATATGTTTTTACAAACCAAAAGCAAATCGATTTTTGGTATATTTACAAAGGATCCAAAAGATTAGCTTACAGTCCAAGATCAACTCAACATAAGTATTTCATCGATATATGATAAGCTCAAAAAAAAGAAAAAGCATTAAAATGAGGTAGATGTAAGCACACTGACCCATTTTTTTTTCAACAAGCCTTGGATAGAATTAAAATGCGAAATCAAGTTTTAATGCTTGATTCATGCTTATAGTCATGAATCAAGCATGAAAATGCAAGATAAAAATAAAACAAGAATAATTAAACATCTTTTTTATAACCCAATAATCACCCTCAAATAGTGATATTTACAGGATGAGGTGAAGGCAGCTACAAGAGGTGGCATTTGTCGTTCACAATAGAAAAAACATGTAGGGATGCCAATAGTGGCGACTTACTGGGAGAAGAAGTTATCTTTGCATCACCAATGAGTTCATGTTAATACTGATTAGAATGATTAAAGATCAAATAATAGTTGAAGGAAATCAAGCATCTCAATCAAATTCCAACAATCATTACACAGTCCAGCTTCAGATGTCTTTCTGTTCAAATGAAATACGGTGACAAATTTTAATTACGAGAGAAACAGTATTTAATCTAATGGCTCTGATACTGTTGATAGGGCCACTGTTGCCAGCAGGCGTCCATAGCCTCGACAGGGATGTTAATTAACCCACTTTGACGCCTCTACCCTATCCAAGAAATTTCAATTCAAAATGAAGGGCACTTATGACCAATATCAAAATTTATACCTGATAATTTTCTTGAACCCGACATCACTTCGCTACCAGCAGGCCTGTTCAGTACCCCAACAAAGTTGTCTTGGCATCATGCATGCATTTACCCGCTGCTAGCCGACCTGTTCAGTATCTCGGTGGGTTTACAGAAAATTCCCACAACTCTCTGGAAATTATTTACAATCTGACATAGATTTAATGATATTCAGAAGAGCAGGGTGATGCTAAAAAATTCAGTTTTTAGAACACTTGACTTTTTCCAGCCTTTAATTTTTCACTTGATAACCTTCATTATGATCTGAAATTAGTTTTTTGATGAAACTAATTTTTCAAGGACATGAAGCATACTTGATTTTCTTTCTTTAAAAGCAGGGACAACATAAAGAGCTTTAATGATGGTCATGTTTGCTCATAATTATAAAGTGAAACAAGAAAACCTGCTTCGAACAAAAAGTTTCTTTAGCTAGTCTGTGTTTCAACAATTTATAGCATTGATGTTCTTAAAAGACCTTGACTGTTTCTTCATAATGAGGCATTCTAGTTTCCCTTCACGAACTAAAAGGTGACACAGACATCAGTTTAACCAGAAAGCAGCGAAAACAAGAAAAATGAAAAGAACCAAAATCATAAGTCAAAAGTAAATCAAAACAGAAAAATATGTACAAAAGGTGGATCTGGAATTATCAAGAAAAATACCTTTTGAGAGCTTTGCCATTCACCAGGAAGGTGTCTGGTTGTCCCTCCAAACTATGTAAACGGAAAGAGCTAAGACCTAGTTTTTCAGCGATTACAAAAGGCCCCAACCACAGGTTGATGCAGCCCCCCCCCCTACGGGGTTCTGTGACCTCCCGGTTTCTGGATCGTTCATTTTCCTGAGCTAAAATGGCTCTCTGGTTCCAAGATGGAACCTCTATTAAATGAATCCATAAGTCCCTTTTTATTGAAACCCCACCTACGCGAACATGCATAAGGCGTGAGATCCACCTTCACATGATCACAGGTCGTGACCACGGGCCTTACTCAAAAGGCGCTTTTCAGAATTCACGTTTCGTGATTCCTCCTGTGAGTCCCCTCGACTCCTTCAATTTCCAAACCTCGAAATAGACTAATCTCCTTGGATCCTCCCTTAAGCCTTCTTTGTATGACCCTGCCCTGTGGCCTAGGGCTACTCCTCTAAGTGCTTTGGTGTTCACAATTTGGGAAATCACGAGGAAAATCCAACCTTCTCTCCTTGGGATTCCCGAAATCTGATTTGGAGCCTAGCTCATGCTAGCCCTCGACATTATGCGCTCAATGTGACCTCCTTAAATTATTGGGTCCCAACTCCTTCTTCTTTCAGGGTTTCATGATTCACAAAAGTCCACGAAAGGATTTTCTCCTTCCCTTTTGAATCCCCGATCCCCGGAGACCCGATACCAACCTGGATCTATGGTCCAAATATTTTCGTAGAATCAATGGACTAGATTCTATTTCGGTGATCTGATTACAAGTGTTTGGGAAACCTCCCTTCCAATTTCCCGGTAACCGAACCACCAAAAGTTCCTTGTCTTGACACAGATCAATGAATTTCAATGCACAAGATCTGATGGTCACTGGATACTCCACACGAATCAACGTTTCACGTTTTGGGGATTTATAACCCTTGCTCTCGGCCACTGCTGCTCTGTTTCCCGGGTGTCGAAATGGCGAAGTTCCTCCTCGTGATCAATGACTCTCATTGATCCAGATCCAACGACCCTGATCCTTTTGCGATATCTCCTTTCACGATATTGGGGAAGTCTTCCCCTCTAATTTCCCGGTGGCCAAAACTCCAATGGGTTTAGATCTCTCATACCTGTCCTCTAGTGATGGATGGTCTTGATTCTTTCGGTACTTCCAGGACTTGACGTGTCCACTCTCCTCTGTTGTACACTGCTAAGGGTTAAACCTCGTGTGTCTTCTTCCATATCCGATGACTATCGATCCTCTGTACCAGATCTGATGGTCTAGACTTTGGACGATCAATGCTCCAAATATTATCCTGATCAATGGTCAGGAACTAATCGCAAACCTTCCTTTCACAATTCTTGGCATGAGAGTCGAAAGACTCTCCTCTTTCTTCTCCCGGTACATGAAATGTCGAAAACTTAAACGATGCACACCTTACCTCGAGATCAATGGATGTTGATCCACGTCTCCAAATTTGACGGCTCAGATTGGATCATCTCCTATGTGCACTCCTCTGTGTCTAGACGTGAGTTCAACGGTCCAGATTTTCTTCTCTGCAGCTGATCTACGACTATTGCGCTCTTCCTCTTGATCTTCCTCCTATGCTCTGACTTAGAAGATTTTCTAAGTCTCGAAGGTCCTAACCTTCGACTCTTCCTCTTGCGAACCTGGTTCCTTTGGGTCTCACCTGCATTCTGAAAAACACTATCTCTCCTAAGCTTTGTCAACTTTGAAACCTCAAGGGGTTTCTCAACCTTCTACCCCTTATGTTGTTTCTCTGTGTCCAAAGGCACTATTCCTCCTTAGCTTCTGAACTTGAAACAAGTTCACTCTGTATGCATTTCTTGCACTTTAACTTCTCGGACCTCTAAAGGTGTTTGTCTCTTCTATCCCTCAAAGAAGTGAAAGTGCCCTCCTGGCTACTTCCTACTCAAGCACACTTTGTTGAGTTTATAGAGTCTTCAGTAACTCTGTAGGTGTCTTTTCTACAGACACTCCTTGTTTCTCAAAACTCAAAAGAGAGTTCTCCTCATGCACTCTTTTCACCTACTCGATGCCCACCTGGCAGAGCTTCTCCTGACAAGGTATTCAGTAACTCTATTTCTTCCTGAACTCGATAAAGAGTTCTTCTGTGCACTCCATGCACTCGCTTGATGCCCGCCTGGTAGAGCTCTACAGAATCCTCAGTAATTTTGTCTTCTTGATGTTCCTTCTTCTGCACAATCTTCACCTCCAAAGTATTTAGTAACTTTGAGGTTTCTACCTTGAGTTTAAGAACTTTTCTGGTGTGCCCTCCTGGCACGTTCTATCCTAAACTTGGATAAAGATTCAGATGCGCACACCTTGCGCTGGCTACATAACCTTCGTTGTTCTGTTGTGCACTCCTTGCACAACCTAAAGAACCCAGAATTATACAACAAACTCAAATGAAGATAGTAAAGTCTATCTTCCTACTCTAAATGGAATCATCATACATCTACAACATTCATCCATGGAAACATGTAAACACATAAACACATAGTATGCAGAAAATTACTTTTGTATTAATCTGAATGTCTATACAGATGTTTACAATAACTGGGCTGTAACAAGTCTCAGTTTCAAGTTCTCTCACCCTCAGAACTTCTGCTTCCTAAGGTCTCTCTACCTAGACCTCCTATCTTCTTTCCTACTCTTATATTGAGTCTCTCACAGACTCTCTCCTATCCTTGAGTCTCCCTCTAAGACTCCCTTCCTACTTCTCAAATTTGAAGCAATATTTCATTACAAAAGAGGGGCTTTGCGAGCTCTTCCTCTTCACCTAACTTTACATATTGCATTGAAGGCTTCATAAATGTTTTACCCAGACCTGTATACAATCTGGGCCTGCTATGGGCCTTCTACAAGCAACCCTTTAAGACAATTTTTCCCCTACCTGTACAAAGGCATGGCTTGTCATTAAAAGCCATACAAACATTTAATTTCAAATTTTTGAAATGTGAGAGGACTAGCGCCTCTCCTCCTTGAATGCACACTTTGAATTTGTTGTTGGATGGTGCATTGTTGGCGCTTTTGCTGAGTTGGAGTGATGTTCCTGCATCACAGGTTCTGGAACTTGGTGTGTTCCCCTTTTCCATCATGAGGTTTGTCCCATTTAAGAACCAAATCTCCTACCTCAAAGTTCTTATCTAAAGAAGAGTTTGAATCAAACCATCTTTTTACAATCTGATGGTGCTGGTCCATCTTCTTCTTTGCTTGTGCTCTTACATCTTCTAGTTTTAATAAGGCATTAATTTGACTTTCAAGAGGAGGTTATTCCTCTTCCTGAACTTTCTATGACAATTGTAGAGAGGGAAGCAGAACATGAGGAGGGAGAATTGCTTCTCTTCTATAGTGTCCCCAAGGCCGAGCCTCGTTACAGATCATGATATATGCAATGAATTGTAAATGTTCTCTATAGGCTGGTGAGCCAAGTTTTGTATAAGATGGAAGGCTTATGTGTTTGTTAGGCCAGGAAGCCTAAGTGTTTGAGGGCCAGGAGCCTGCTGTTGTACTTGTATGTATGAAAAATAATCAATAACATATAAACACCGCTAGGTGCAGACTGACCACGATGAATGAGTGAAGGGGGACTGAGTGTCCACGGAGTGGGCAAGGAACTAGGGGCTGGAAGGTGGGAAAGGGGCTGAGTGTTGAGCCTAGGGGTTTAGGCCTAGAATAATATTTTAATATTATTTCCTAAAAAGCCATGTGCATATTATTTTATCCTAAGTTCCTAGCAAAAAGGAAAGGCGTGTACAGGGAGGCATGCGGATGGAACGCATGCAGTTTCCAGGGTGACAAATGTCCACCCTGATGCATGCAAATAAAATAGAAAGGAACCGCCATGGGGGGGGGAGGAAATCTCTTGCATTCCATTCGAACCGACTGCCCTGAGGAGGATCCATAGGATCCAGTCTGCAGGAGACCTCATGTATATCTATTACAGAGAGGAAGCCTGGGTTGAGTGTTGAAGAATGTGTGTTTACCCTTGTTCAGAGCCGTGGATTCTGTCTATGAGAGAAAACCAGTGTGTGCATTCCCTAAATGAAATGTCCATGTCAATTTTGGGGAAGAGTCTCTGTTTGCCCAGGAAAAGCTGAGCGAGCTTGTGCGTGGAACCCTATTCTGAAATCTTGACCGAGAGAACATCCTGTGACTGCTGAATTGGTTCTTGGGAAGCTTGTGTCCATTTTTCCTGTGTTTTTTGTGGCGCACAGTTCTGGACTGTGTGAGGCTTGTTGGCCTGTGAGCAAATCCCTTTGGGTGAGAGAGTGCGCAGAGGAAGGAAAGAGCTCTTGGAAGAAACCCTGCAGCTACCAAAGAACCCGAAGACTTCCAGTCCGGTCTATTCCTGTCTCAAGGTAAGGGAGACTGGCAGCCAAAGGACTGTCCAGGTGACAGAGAAGGTGCACTCTCCTGGGGTGGAACAGACATGTGGGGAATGAGGGTCTGTGGGCAGTGAGCATGGGAGATTCCTGGGAGAGCATTCTTCTTGGTGGTTGTGTGTGACTGAATTCCCTGTAACCTCAGCCTGAGTCTGGATTCCTTGCCCTGGGGTGGAGCTCAGTCCTAGCTTGGGGGTGACCCACTGTTGAGTTGAGGAGCAGTGCAGTCTACGGCTGGGAGGTTCATGGAAGGCCTGCATTTGGTTGCTGGATTTCTCCACTGTCACAAGATAAGTGTTTAATTATATATTTTTTTACCACATTTTATCATGACTGTACTGGATCTGTTATCATGTTTTCCGCTGTGTAAATGAATTACTGTTCAAAGCTATGGATTGTCTAATTTTAATAGTAACTATATGTTTATTCTGAGAATTAAAATGTATCTCTTTGTTGTTATGCATGTGATTATACAATTATGTATGTTTTATGTAAAAGTCCATGTACAGATTGGTTAGCGAGAGGTTTGAAAGCCTCGGTAGTGAAAAGTGACACTACATCTTCCGTAGACAAGAAAGAAAGGGGAATTTCCAACAGAGGTTTTTGGTGTCACCCTATCATCCCAGAATACATTAAAAAGCGTGTTGTGCCAATTTTTGTGGTTTTCATAAACTGTCCTCTTGATGATTTTTATCAAATTTTTATTTGTTGATTTTGCTAGGCCATTTCCTTAGGGATAGTAGCTGGCGGAATACTTCAGTTTGATCCCTTTTTCTAAAGAAAAAACACTCATATCGAGGGATGAAAAGTAATAAGCATTATCAAAGACCAGACATTCGGGAATGCCGAATCTAGTAATGATATTTGTGTTAAGGAAAGATACTACCTGATTAGTGTTTACCACTTTTAGAGGTGCAACCTCGGACCATCTGGTGAAATAATCTATTGTTTTAATGATGTATTTATGCTGCTGTGAAGAAGTGGGGTTAATTGGCCCTATGATGTCAAGACCCCACTGCTGAAAAGGTGAATCCACCGAAATGGGCTGCAAAGGGAACGCTGCTTTTTTCACTCGTCCAACAGCCTTTTTGTAGATTATGCATTTACGACATAATGCATGGGCATCTTCAAACAATGTGGGCCAATAGTACCTTGCTCTTAATACTTTGTGAGTAGTGGTGTCTCCACCGAAGTGCCCACTATCCTCACCTTAATGACGTTCAGATAGTACTTTCTCTGCTTCATCCTTTTCCAAACAACACATGAGAACACTATCAAAATTCTTTCGAAATAATACGTCATTTATCAACTGGAAAGGTGCAGATTTTAGTTTTAATGCTCTTCTCTTTTTTGGGTCAAGATGGTGAGGGGAAGAACCGTGTGTTAAATAAAACTTAATATCATCAAACAAAGAATTAGCAACAACTTGTGTACAACTGATTTGTTTTCTGTCATGTTGGTTTATAGTTAAGGAATTGATTTGACTTTCTTGTTCTTTAACTGAATCAACAACTAATGTGCATAGGCCTTGACCCCTGACAATTTGTGCATGGGATATTTTGAGGTCATACTGTTGTAATGATGTCATCTAGTTTGCCCACTTTTCACCCAATTCTTTTTGGACTAACAATTTTCTAATGGCAGGATAAGGAACAATGACTTTAGTTCTGGATTTCAGATAATATGATCGGAAGTGTTTCACTGCTTTAAAAACTGCATAAGCTTGTTGATCTACAGCTAGGTAGTTAAGCTATGATCCTTTGAAATTTGAGATCATGAAGGCAATGGGGATTTCATTTATTCCACCATTCTTTTGGGTTAACATAGCAGCATAAGATCGGTCGGAGGTGAAAGTGTAAAGAGTGAAATCTTGCGAGAAATCAGGACTCATCAAGGAAGGGGCTTCTACCATGGTTTTTTTTAAGGAATCAAAGGCTTGATTTTCTTGTGGTCCCCAATGATACTGAACATCCTTTTTAATTAAATTATGCAATGGCCTTACCATTTCTGAGAAATTTGGGACAAACCTTCTGACAAAGTTAATCTTGCCTAAAAATGACTGCATGGCTTTCTTGGAAGAGGGAGGGGAAAGTTTAGCAACATCTTGGGTTCTTTCAGGATCAATAATCATTCCATGTTTGGACACTATGAACACAAGTAATTTGACTTGCTCAATTGCAAAGACTGATTTCTTAGGATTAAGAGATATGCCATACTTGCGGCATCGTTCTAGGACTGCCTTGAGGTGAGACAAATGATCTTTCTTGTTTTTAGAGAAAATTGTTACATCATCAAGATAGACCACTACTTATTGATTTAGGAGACCATGAAAATCAATGTCCATTGCTCTCTGGAAAGTGGCCCTGAAATTTATAAGCCCAAAAGGCATCTTTCTATAGGCATAAGTACCCCACGGGGTATGAAAAGTGGTTTTGAGTTGGTCTGAGGGAGACATGAGGACTTGGTTGTATCCCTAAAAACCATCTAACAAAGATAGTCTTTCGGAACTGGAATCTTGTTGAAGTATCTTTTCCATTGAAGGAATGGGATAATTATCTTTGTCTGATGCTCGATTTAAGTTAAGAAAGTCGACACAGAGTTGAATTTCGCCACTTTTCTTCATAACAGGGACTAGATTAGATACCCATTGTGTGTGTCTCACTAGGAAAATTATCTTTGCATTCAATAATTTATTTAGTTCTTTCTTGACAGTGGGTTCCAACTTAGGCTGCATATTACTTAGCTTTTACTGAAAAGGTTGGTTCTGGGGTTTCATGGGAATGACATGTTGTATGATGTTAGGATCAAACGTCTTCAAATCATCATATGTCCAGGAAAAAATGTCTTTAAATTCTTTAAACAATTTTTATAAAGGCAGACCGTTCTTGCTCAGAACATCCCGTTCCCAAATTAATGTTTTCCAAATTTTCCTTAGTCCCTAGGTTGACTGTTTCATAAATCAAAGAAGAACTATTCATTTTATAATTTACCGACCCTCTAAATTTATCATGCAGGTCATAAAAATTTTCTAGTCTTACAACAGATCCGGGGATAGAGTTTACCAGGTCCAATGTCGATTCAGGAGATCTAGGATATGATATTATCGTGAAGTTGCAGAGGTTTTCATCGTGACTACCTTCATCGATAATTGAACCTTGGAAAGTGTCCTCCATATGAAAGAAGTTGATGATTTGTTGATCATTGTTGAACACTCTCCAGTTGGTGATGTTGTCGGGGGTTGACGGACTGAACAATACATCAATCGAAAATCTATTTGGAGAAAGACCTTCTGTGGGTGAAAGTTTATAAGCGACATTAGCTAATAAATCAGCCTCCGAATTACTTAGTCTAGGAATGGAATTGATGTTAAATGCTAAAAACTTTCATATCAAACTCCATACCTCGGTTTGGTAACTTTTTAGATGTGGTGATAAGCAATGTATGGAGTTTCCTACCTTCCTGACCATGATTTATGAATCACTAAACACTATTAATTTTCTCACATCCATATCCAAAGATTTCTTAAGCCCTTGTAGAAGTGCTTCATATTCAGTCGTGTTGTTAGTGCACTCGAACTATAATCGATAGGAAATGAAAGTCTTATTACCTGCAGGGTCGATGAGTACACATCATGCACCGCCTCCTTCTTTGGATTTGGATCTGTCAAAGTATAGTGATCATATCTGAGCTTCATCAGCAATGTTTGGCACATTTGGAAAAGCTGGTGACTGCATACTAGTAATGAGTTTTGATTCTTGCCCAAGATTGGTGAAGGGGGAAATTTCAGTGACGAAGTTACCAAAGAAGGTATTCATTCCCTGCATTTCAAGTGAATTATTAGATGCAATAAAAGGTTCATTTGGATCATTTAGATATGTCACGGTGTGCTTGAGATAGTGTTCACAGTTAATCCTAATTCTATTTGGCTGTCCATTTTCTAGCAGCCAAAAATGAGACCAATCAGTTGCAAAATAACCATGAAGTTTCTCGGACCAATCCCTGCTCAAGAACAAACCATAGACTTCAGGAATGTCAACAACAATGATGTCAATAATTTGGTGAACCTTAGGATTATAAGATAGCCTAACCAACACATTCTTAAGTTCACCAATTACCTTAACGTTCATCTGATCAAGCTAAATGATTTTGAGACTATAAGGTTGAACTTCTGTGTTAATTTTTTGGCAAACAGATAAAGGCATAACATTTGATGATGCGCTGAAATATACCATGCAATTATGTACATTTCTATTGAAAATTTCAAAAGTCTTTAAGAAAGGTGGGACATTTTTACGAGTATTAACAACAGAATTCTCCTGATTTTTTGTCGCTGTCCCTAAAACAATTTTATCTACATTTGATACATTTTTTCAAACGAATCCCTTTTATCAGGAAGTTCGAGCGTGGTTTTAGTAGGGATCTATTTTGTTGTTTTAGAAATGATTTTTGTAGTCTTCTTGCTGCTAGGATCGTTGTTCTTGTTTTCTACAATATTTTGAAGCATTTTCTGCATAATTAGAGGAAATTTCAAAAGCTCATAAACAGAAATATTAGCTCTTAGCTTTTTTAGATATTCAATCAAGTCATATTCTAAGACTGGAGCTGCTAAACTCTATTTTATTTCAGCTTGCTTAGGCTGTTTTGGAGGCACATTATTACTCATTTTGGAAGATGGTTTACTTTGTGTTTTGATCCTTGTGTTGTAAGGGTGGACAGTTTCAAAGTTTGCTTGGAAAATACTATCAGAAAAGTGTCTAAAGATATTGGGGGATGACTCCTCTTCTTCAGCTACTTCTTCCTCAACTACATATTCAGAACTCTGAGAAGGGGCAGATTTATCATGTGCTTCCAGAATAGTTTGCAAAGCGTATTGTAAGCTTTCGAAATTGAGACCTTCAGTGGTTGGATTTGGCCAATTGGGAAGAAAAGGCTTTCTGAAAGGAGGTTTAAAACTTCCTTTTCTTGAGGATGCCTCTTTGGCCAATCTCTTCAAGTCTACAACTTGATTTGATAATTTTTGGACAACCTTTTGCAGGCTCTCTAATTCTAAAATTTCTGTTTGGCTTTTGGCTTGGGGAGGCCTAGTAAGGATTTCTATTTTCTTCTTAGAAGATGGGGCTATTTCGGTTTCACTATTGAGATTATCTTTCAAGCTTAATATATCCGTTTCGATTTGGCTTGCCTCATCGAAAGCTTCCAGTAATGTAGACTTATTAGACCGTTTAACCCAAATTGCTATATTATTATGTAGAGCTTTAGTGTAATATGCAACAATAAGACTTTCAGTCGGCATTGAATTAGTGAGAATTCGGTTTTTTAACGTAAGGAACCTTTGGTTAAAATCATTTACTTTTTCCTTAGGGTTCATTTTTAGGCTGGAGAGTTCCATAACCAAAACTTTAGGAGATTTTTCATCTCCAAAATTCTCTAAGAAATAGGTTTCGAATTTGTCCCAAGAGACAATGGTTTGTGGTTGTTGGGAAAAATACCATGTAGAGGCATTTCCCTCGAATGTATAAGGAAAGAGTCTACATACTACATCTTCATGTTCTACACTTCGGAGTCTAATGGCCAACATAAACTTCTTTATGTGGTCTTTGGCAGATTTCTTAGAATCCAGGTCAAATTTAGGTAACCATTTCTCTGGGTGCTTTGGTAATGGGTGTTGGGGTCCGGGTACAACCACGTCATCTTGATCGAGCCAAGGTCTGGTGGGATTATTTTGGTTTTTCATGGGTGTAGGTGGTGTCGAAGGTTGAGATGGTTCAGATGAGGATCTTCCTTCGTCAGAGGATTCTCCTCCTAAAGAGGATGGAGATGAGTGAGGTGGGGAAGGTGGAATACCAGATCCCCCAGCTCTGAGAATAGGTGTAATACCAGATCCCCCAGCTCTGAGAATAGGTGTCTCAGTAGGATTGGTAGTATTATCTTCTAAAGGGTTTAAACGCAGACTAGTGCCTTCAAGTTGTTCCCTGATATCAAAGAAATATAAAGGTTGATTAAGTGGCCTACCAGGTTGTCTGATGTGGGCCAAGGCACTATGTGTCCTTATGAGTGATTGTCTAGCAATTTCTTGTACATCGCCCCCTTGAGGATTTGGTGTTACCGATTCAACGAGAATCTGAGGATTTTCGTTCGAGGTAGTTTTTGTTTCAAAAGTAACGTTGTTGTTTGAGTGACTTCGTGTTACTGTAGGGGAGCGAGTGTGTGGGCAAGGAGTCTTGTGACTTCCACGTGCCATCAATTGTATTCAGGCCCTTCTTCTAGAGCCATTTTTTGGCAGTTGAAATTGACCATTCGTCAACTGGAAGAATGAGTTCAGTCCGGGGTTGTCTAAGTAACCCAAGCCGTTTGGTGTAACTCGTTCTAACGGGTTTAATGGCTCCGTTAGCCAATCTAAAATCCTAAAAAAAAGGAAAAACAAACAAAGGAAGGGAATAACGAATTAATTTCTAAACACTATATTATATATGTACAGATACTCTAATATAATTATCGTAGGAATATTTAAGCAAAAAATATACAAATCTCACTTATGTACATCATTTAGAAATTGCAAGTTTTAATCGAAACTTACGAAATCAATTTGAAAAATGATTTCTTTTAAGGAGTAGATAAAGAAAGCACATTTAAATATTTTATGTTTTCTTTTATAAATCTAACTATTCTCGAATTGAATAAACTATGGAACGCAGACGTGCAGGTAGTCAAAAGCTGAACCAAACATTTTGGTTTCATTAATATGTAAATGACAAAATTTGAGAAACACAAAGGAGCTAACCTGTTGTTAGGTAGTGAGGTGTATCCAAGCATTTGTATGAGTGAAGAACATCCAACTTCCACACCCAAGAGAAAAATCTGCAATAGACTTTATGACTATTTTGAATAAATTTAAAACTTGTATTGGCAGTTGAGGTTTAATGACAGAGGAGAATACACAAGTTGAACCCTGTGATCTTATAATTGCACATAATTACAGCAAGATAAATCTTAGTATAACTTATTTCATTTCATCATTCAACTAAAATTCAAAGACAAATCCTATCATTCTAATTGGAGATATGCTCACAGTATTTATATATGGAGAAGCAAGTTATAGACGATATCTTATAGCAGAAGTATCCCAATCATAATAGATCATTAAGTCTAAAGCTATCAGACCTATTAATATATCAGGATTAACAAAACATAAATGAAAACATCATTTACAAAAGGCTAAATCCAAAATGCATATATGTTGTTTCATTAAGTCTTGGAATCACTCGTCCATCTTATGCCCTAGGCCAAGATGATTTCCTTTACAAAATATAGAGTATTTAAGGAGTTTATGAAATCTAAACTTCCTATCTTCTAAGATAGGATCAGATCTCAAAAGATCTAAAAATCACAAATATAGAGGGCCTAGAGCCACTCATGATCTAACTATATCTTCAAAATTTATGAAATTTTTCTCCTATTTACAAAATAAACAAAAGGAGATAGCTAATCAACTAAGTCAAGCATGTTCCATCCCATAAGATCAGCACCAGACACACCTTGTCCTGTAAAAATGAAATGGGAGCAAGTTAAATATTTAATTAACTAACAATTTATAAATTTTATATGAAAAATGACTTGACTACAAAATCTCTCGATTCTATAGCCAGTCTTATTATTGGTAACAGAAATCCAAATTGATCCAATTTGATTAGAAAAACAACAAAGAAAGCATGACTGTAAAAAAAAATCAATCTCACCATTTAACTAATAACAAAAAATGGATCACGATATCTCAGAATTTATCATGGCCTTTACACTGTCATCATTTTTTATAACAATATTGCATGTCCTTTTTAGACGCTTCGTTTGTCTCTGTGAATCTGCCTTGAGTTCACGGTTTTGGTTTTCCAACGATTCATTGTGAGTCGTGAGAGATTTGATCCTTGCTTGGAGAATGGGGATATCTGTATAGTACTTCTCTATCCAATGCAAGCAGACTTCACAATGCTCAATAGGGGCGATCTGTTGAGAAATCATATAATTGCGTGCCAAAACATCAATGTTGCCTGTTGTCGACCTTTGACCGAGCTTAATACTAGTAAACCCTTTGCTATCTTTTAGACACGGTGGGAGATTATTGACATAATCGAATGGTTGATTAGGATTTGATTTGGGACAATTCGGATCTTTCTCTACGTGAAACCTTTCAATATTGGAGTCTGAATCCTCATGGATCTCGATCGAATCAATCGAGCTCACATGAGCCTTGGATTTATTACGCAGACTCCTTGAAATGAGTCGACCAACCCTCGTATTATGAAACCCTAACATTGCTTGATTCTTTTTTGACTGTTTGGGAGGGTTTTTACTGTTGGATTTTACAGTAGGGTTAGGGTAGACAATCGGTTCATGCACAAGAGTTTCTATAAAATCAGCACTAATACCCTGTTGCCAACATAAAATTTGATCGAGCAATGCCCCTTTACGAGGTTTTTTATAGAAAAACTTTGGCTTGCCACTTGAGAAATCAAGAGGTTTTTCTATCATAGGCTTATCCATCATAGGGGTTTCTACAGGATTTTCTATAACAAAACCATTTCAAGCTAAGAACTCGTTCCAATCGTCACCTAGGGTTTTCAAATGATGAGCCAATAGTAATTTAATCAAACCATGGTGAAAGAGGCTAGAATATACGTTCTACTTCTTGTATCTCTTCGACATTTTATACAGACTCCTTAGAAAGTAAAATGACACATTTAAATGGAAGCCAATAAAATCCATCAGCAATCGCACATGGTAAAGGAAAACCAGGCCATAACGGCCTTCACAAGTAATAAACTATTTTAAAACTACTAACAGACCATGCCATCTAACCTTGAGCAGGGAGACCGAAATACCTTTGTCACAACAACCAATCTTTCTGGAGGTGACGAAAAGACTCCAGGGTACTTCGTCCAATTTCAAATTTTTGAACCACTTTTGACCAGTGAGAGGGAGCCATGTTGCTTCACTCAAAAAATCTTCGATGTTCTCCAACTGCAAATCACCAACCTTTTCTCTGTATCCATCAAACGTTAGGGAGAATTCTTTGGCCACTTTCAAGTTATACCCCTAGAACGTCTTAATAAACATATCCCATCCTTGGCTCTTCAAATCCTCACTCGCATCATCATAAAGAAACAATGTTTGAGAGCCATTTGGCTCTATTCGGATGATAGGGGTCATTAAGGGTTCAAACAGATTGTAACAAGGGAGACCCAAACTAACTGTGGGCTTAGGAGGTAGCAGTAAAAGAGGCAAGTATGAGATGATACGATAGAAACAAAACTAGCAACACACCCGTGTGATCATAACATAAGCATAAGTGTTTCAGTCATGAAATTCAGGTGTTTTTGGTAATGAACGTTTTGAGTACAGAGGATAACACAAGACCTTATCTTGTAATGAGAGGCATGTCAATTCAACCTGCCAACTAAAATGAAGTACAGGATATGATCTTGGTGCATTTAATTCCCACGACATGTAATGGGTATACTCGTTTTGCAAAGGTTAGGAATGGATATGTTTTTACAAACCAAAAACAAATCGATTTTTGGTATATTTACAAAGGATCCAAAATATTATCTTACAGTCCAAGAGAAACTCAACATAAGTATTTCATCAATATATGATAAGCTCAAAAAAAAGAAAAATCATTAAAATGAGGTAGATGTAAGCACATTGATCTTTTTTTTTTTTTAAACACAAACCTTGGATAGAATTAAAATGTGAAATCAAGTTTTAATGCTTGATTCATGCTTACAGTCATGAATCAAGCATGAAAATGCAAGATAAAAATAAAACAAGAATAATCAAACATTCTTTTTATAACCCAATAATCACCCTCAAATAGTGATATTTACCGGATGAGGTGAAGGCAACTACAGGAGGTGTCATTTGTCATTCACAATAGCAAAAACATGTAGGGCTTCCAACAAGATGACCATCGAATCTCATCATATACGCGTTTGCAGCTCCGTTATTATCATTAGGCATGGGGGATCCCTGATTTCCCCCAAGAACATTCATGGATGAGGAAGCTTGTGCCATATTTTTCCCTTGTGTAAAATGGTTGGTTAACACGACAAGTTGTTGTTGTGGCAATAGCTTTTGGGATTCCTCAAGTCGAGGGCATTGGCAAGTCAAGTGGTCGTCCATGCAAATCTTACATGGAAACTTCACCTTCCTCTTTTCATTTTTACCCTCGCCGTCATTATTCACAACCTTATTATCCCCCTTACCCTTGTTGTTTTTATATTTTCTCTTTCCCTTGGATTGTTGGTTACCGTTGGGATTCGTCAATTGCACATTGTGTACTTCCAATGTTTGGGTTACGGGGGCAACCGAACTAGGAGTTTATTTGGCAATATTCTGTTAAATCGATAATTGATGTAACTGATTAGTCAAATGATCTGTGGGCTTGCTCTATGTTGAGACTACTATTCCATCGACATGAGGCCCATACTTCTATTTGGTCTTGTCGAAAGTAGATTGTGGTGTGTTTGACAAGATCTTGTACATCATATTGGATTGAGAGTAAATCAACTCTAGTTTTTGGGCTCTCATGATAGCCTCTTCTTCGGAAAAACCCCTGAATGTCATTATGTCTTTGGATACACAAGGAACCAAGGACTTTAGGAACCACTCGAGAAAAAATGTGTGAGGTACCTTAACTTTGATCAAGCTCTTTCCTCGATGCCATTCTCGGCTGTGATCTGAGATATGGATGAATTTTTTTTTTCTTGAAGTTGGTCAGCAACTCAATGTCGGCATCGTATCTTACCAGTAACTGGAAATCATTTAAGAAAACCATAGTTGGGTCATTAAAGTAAGCTTACTTCGAGCTATCAAGCTCGATATACCATTTTTTGACACCCCCTATAAGAGTGTGTTGAAATAAACACAACTGAATGGATTCATCCTTTAACGAGTTGGATGAGAACTATAAATGGAATGTCGTAACATGATCACCTAGATATTCATTAGGCTTGCCTTCAAACTTAGGAATGTCTGAGGGAAACTTAGTTGGCATGAGGGGCCAATGCGGATCATGATAGATCAAGTCATTCAACAGCCTCGACAAGTATGGAAAATGCAAAGTTTACAGGAAATGTAGTCTAGGTTGTGGTGGATTCAAAGGAAAAGAGGGGTTTGGATTTTCACTGGCACAAGGTTTCCAGGAAAATTTTGCCTGCTGGCCAGGGTTTTGGTAGAAACCATAGTGGCCCTGGCTAGTAAAAGGAGTTTTTGCTTGATTTTGTATCGTGGGATGATTCACGTAGTTGGATGACATGCCTTCTGTAGGTATTTATCCCTGTACGTTATTCCAAGGACCTTGGTTGTGGATGCCCCCAGCTGACCCTCCTGGCATATGTAATGAACCCTGCCTGGGGTTCCACTGAGTGTGGGAGGGGTTTCCCCCGATCAAATCCCTTGCGAAGGAAACAAGCCCTACCATGGATTTCTAAGACCTTGTGAGGAGTAAACTCTTTACATCGCTCCCTATGAAGGAATGAAGCCTTGCATAGGGTTTGCTTGAACAAAGACGGGGTTTCCCCCTACTGAGAAAGCGGACGATGAGAAAGAATTATTTCAAAACAAAGTGAACAAATAAAAAGGGATAGACCCTATCAGAGTCATATAAGATTGAGATCCAATAATCCCCCCACTGAACAAACTAGAGCTGGTGTTAAGCTTGATTGGCTATTGGAAAGCACCTCTAAGTGAAGGGGATGGAAGAGGGATATGATCCCCACTGTAAAGGATAGCGTTAAATGGGGAAGTGGTGCATGTGACATATCCTTGTAAGGGAGAATTAGAGCTCCCTTCCCTCAAACCAATAGTCTGTAGAGTAGAGTAGGTTAAGATTGAACTATATTCGAAACCCAGCATCCCATACGAAAAGGGAGTGCCATACATGTTCTGGATAGAGGGAACAATGATCATGGTCATTGAAGGGAATGTGCCACTGCCCGAAGTAGTGGGTGTCTGGAGAGTTGTAGTCCTGATAGGTGGAGGTGGGGGAGGAGGCACGATACCCTTTCCTATGGCAATCGATATGGGATTATGAAGACTCCTAGAAGAAGTAGCACTAGTTGCTTCCATCATCGCTCATCTAAAAAAATGGTGTTCAGGTGAATTCACCTCAGGAGGGACTATCTGAATAAGAAGCAACATTGATAAGTTATTGATCAAATGTTTTGCGGGCCTAAATCCTTCAACTTCAAGGTTAGAAAAAGTGGACTCCTCTGGTGCAAGAAAGTTTTCTCTAGAAGTTGTCTTAGGTACGGTTTCCTATGGCCCAATCACTTCAAATGAACCCTCTTGATCTAGCTTGCGCTTCAACAGTGGTAGAGGTGGCTCCAAAATAACCGGTGGCAGACCCTGAAGCCTACATGAACAACAAAGTTGTTGATATTCCACCTTGTGAAATGATCAACCAACACTCTAAGGTGAAGCTAGAAAAAAACACAGAGCACCCACTAAAAAGTTCCTAATGGAAAATCAAGCAAACAATTGACTGGCAAGAAGAATAGTTACGTCAATTGACACTAAAAAAACTTACCGGTGAAAGTGTAACTAGAACATGGAAACACCTTCTAGGTATAATCTACAAAGTGTGATCTGACGTCTGCACTAGGTACCATGGTATACCCCCGTAGTCACCCATGTAAGTCCTTAAAAACATGAAACTATATTTCCATCTCGCAGTCAGTCACTAGGTGGGTATAGTCGACAGTCGGGTTGATCGTAATGAGTAGGATAAAAACGTTTGAAGCCTTTCAAGGGTACCAAAGGCAAATGGTCTGGAAGAAAACTAAGGATATTGAATGGATTCTAGTTCCATGAGGCTCCATAGTCAAATGCGATCAACGTAAATCCCAAGAATGACCCTCAATATATGATCCCCACTATGCTCGGTCCGTCTTTGGAGGGGTTATCTAATCTGCTTTTCCTCAAGTGACCTCGTGTTTAGCCCATGTGTTAGAGGGGGGTCCTGGTTGACTCTTACGAAACTGGACTCTGACACTCCCTATCACAAACTCTTATGTTTGTCTAAGTGACCTTGAAGAGTTTCCTCCCCACACCTATTTCAAGGCCCTAAAGCCTAGACTACTTGGTGAAACCTATAAACAAAAGTCTAGTTGATTTTAAGTGTTAATCGTTGATTTCAAGTAGTTTGATTTACTCAAAAGGGTACAAACGTGCAACTTATGGTGTTTTTAAGAGACAAAAGAGAAGCAATAAAATCATTAGAACATTCGTGCAAAAAGCAAACTAGGTTCTAGAACTGAGAAATTGCTTTTAATCTTTGTAAATGCAAAAATTTCGAAGTATAGTCCAAGATCCCAAAATGCAAAAAGTTTCCTAGAATGTGCTTTTTGTTTTACAATGCAAATAAAAACTACTAAACTTTCAAGGAAATAGCAAAGAAGGAACTTTAGAAATTGAACTCTTTTCTTTTGTAATAAACATCCTATGCTACAACTACCAAACAAAAGTGCATAACTAAATGCAACTACATTTTTTTTTATTTTTGAATTCTTATAAAAGCAAATCACAAGTAAATGATATTTTTTTGTTTTTCAAAGCACAAACAAGGTAAAGAGCAAATAAACCCAAGACTAACACATATCCTAATCCACTACTTGAAAGCAGGGATTCGCTGGAATCCACAGGAGGATCTAACACTTATAAGTTCACCCTAAACACTAAAAGCAAACAAAAGAAATAAAGAAACAACAAGGTTCTTTACAAACTATAAAATAAACTGAATCTTTAACTCAACCAAACAAAATCAACAGAAGCCCTGAAGAGTTCAAGAAGGCCTGAGAAGCAAAGAGCTTCTTTCCAGGAAAGAAAAAGTCCTTTTAAAAACCCTTCCAAAACACAGAGACGTGTTTTGTGCACGAGAAGCCTGCGTATGTATGTGGGTTGTATACTATGAAAAATGTGTATGTACACGTGCTATACAGAGGACACAACGCATACACCTCTGCAAATTTTCAAAAAAGAAAAATGTTTGGACAGACAGCTAGGTAGGGAAGGCTGGTAGGAACCTGGAAGGTGACTAGACACCCTAACTGACTCAACAAACTTAGACAACTCAAAAATAAACTGAAAAAAAAAAAATTAAATCAAACCAAAATATCTCACTAAGACCCTAAAGAGACTCCCCAGTGGAGTCACCAATTATGCTATGGGGAAAATCCCCCTAAATTGGGTCTGAGGAATAGGTAGAGCAATAAATCCCTTAAAAGACTCATCTACCTTTAATATACCCAAAAACCATCTAAACTAAGTGATAAGAGAAAGAGGAAAGAGAGGGTTAATAAGTGCACCTTCAATCCTTATAGTTGGTGTGGACCTCTTTTTCTTGTTGTTGCCTCCTAGATCATAGATTACCTCCCAAAGATGACCTACAAAGGGTTAGGAATACAATGCAATAACATATACAATCTCTAATAATCACTTTAAAAGCATAAATAAATATATATATATATATATATATATATGCTCAAATTAACAAGAACATGTAAACATAGGGGTTTGGGACAAATATAATCTCTTTCATTCAAATTCAAGATAAAAAAAAGGTTACAACCTTCATTGGTGACCACTCTACGAACCAAGTCTGGGATCCTTTGTCATGGCTCCAAGTGCATCAATCCCACATTATATTATCACAACCAACATACCATCAAGGGAAGGAGGAAGGGTTGCATAGGGAGAATGGTTGGATGGGAAAGTTGAGGCTAAAACTCGAAGCAAGATGAAAGTATTGGGAAATGAAAGGGAAGGGATTTTGGCAGAGTTTTCTTATCCTCTTGTTCATGTGTCTAAATGACTCCCCAAGACCTTTTTTTATATGAGAAAAATATGGTTATTGGGTTTGGGGATGGGATACAAGGGATAAAATGGTTAGCAAACCCTTCATACTATGTAAACTTCGTTGAATTCCGCATAGTTTTATATTTTTTGCAAATTTTGGAGGTAAACGCAGGGCTAACTAGCATGCAACACACATGTGTACGCAGGCTAACTAGCATGAATCACACATGTGTACACAGGATATTAGTGTAACATACCCGGCCACCCAAGCTGGGTCATGCCACCTAAAAACTTCCATGCTCTGATATCCATATTGTAACATACCCGACCTTCTAGGCCGACCATGACAACTCCATAAAAAAAACAATACCATCTATATATATATATATATATATATATATATATATATATAACTTAAGCATACAAACATTTTCTGCAAACCCATAGATTCATGCGGAAATAATTGTAAAATATACATGCAGCATACACATGCAAAACCCAGGAACATAAACACATGTATAAATACACCGCATGTAAATTAATACACAATTGATACTTATCTTTCATAGAAGACAACCAACTGCGTGCAGACCTTCCACGATCCTCCCATCCTTATACCACGCTGCTCAGGACTCTCAGCAGTGGGTCACCCTCGAGCTGGGACTAAACTCCACCCGAGTAAAGGGATTCTTAGGTTAGGTTGAGACAATACAGAAAACAAGAAGAATTTTGTCCCGGGAGCCAACTTAAACTACGAGCCTACAGTCTCACATTCCCCACATGCCTGTCCCACCCTAGTAATTCTACCCCTTCTTTGCTCAACAGTCCTTCGGCTACCCCACTTCCCTTCCAGGGCTTCAGTAACATGTCGAACAGGAAGTCTCATAGCACTGTAGTTGCAATTGGGCTCCCTCAGGAAATCACTTTCCCAACAATTCTCTCACCTAGAGAGAGTTTCTCATGGGCCTAAAAACCTGGCTCTTCAATCCACGGGCCTAGAAACTCGCCTCTTCAATCCCTCAGGCATGACAACTTGTTTCTTTAGTTCAGTGCTTAAGTCAACCAGTTACAGGGAATGGTGAAGACAACAACAACATTTAGTTAAGGCACAAGTGATGGAAACAATAACTTTCAGGGCATGGGACAGATGTGGCTCACAACAAAAAGGTACAACACTGGCTCAGGTAGGTACAAGAGCGTTGTACATCCCAGGAGGGATACCATTTTCTGTTGATAACAGGAAAGTACAAGTAACACAAGAGTGTGTGCAGGCTATAGGAGTGCATGAATGATGCAGAGGTCAACTCATGGAGAGCATGGTTGAGTGCATGAATGGCTGAGTGAGTCAATGATTTTGTCCCTGGGAAATGAACTAAATTCCCCCACACTTATTTGCACGCGCCCTTGATGACACATGGTTGTCAAGGAGCTCGCTTATCTCCACTTGGGATTCATGCTCTTTCCCACAAGAACTTAGGATAAAATAATTATCCTCACTATAGTATTTAGGAATAATATTATAATGTTCCTTTGGCAATAAGACCTCTATATTATCCCCCTTTCCTAAGCTCTTAGCCCCTCCCTTTCCCTTCCCAGTGGAGTTTAGTCTCCCATACTCTTTTATCATGGTTGGTATACATGCAACGATGTATTGTATTAATGATATGAGTGTTTACATATACAGAAATAGGCTCACTAGCCTTTAGGATCTAAACTCTCTGGCCTAATCATCACATAAGCCTTCTGGCCTATAATAAACTGGATCACCAACTTATAAAACATATTTACATTTACAATTGGGGCTCGGTATTGGAGTGTTACATTTCCCTCGCCTTATTTATGCCTTTTCCTCAGTGAATTATATACCATGTACAATTAAAATTCTTCAAAAAGCTCCAAGTCTTTGCTATTGGAGGCTTGTTATCCACCTGGTGCTCTACTTTCAAGCACCAATTCTTGTATTCATACTACAGCTGGAAATCATTTGCTCTATTCCATATAGCTACTTCAAGAAATGAATCAGTTCATTGTTCCATTTGACATACCCTCGTTATGACAACTACCATGCCATAAGCACTCCTAAGTTGCCTCTTCCTTGTTGAACTCACCCTTCTAGGCTCATGCATCCCTTCACTTCTACACAGTCCTTTAGCGATCCATATTGCCAAGGCTTTCACACACAAGGAGAGTGCCAACCCATTATTAGAACCCCACCAAGGTTATACATTTATAGGGCTCCAGTGTCTTCAACAGTATTTTTTCTTTCCAAGCATTCCAACTTTAATCAATTTTACCTCATCTCCATCACACAGATGCAGTTATTATGGGAGAACATTATAAAAAAAATCGTTTAGAACCCAAACGTATTTCATAAGAAATTCAAGTTTTCCCAAAATATGAAATTCTATTTCATAATTTTTCATGGTTGTTGCAATAGTAGGATGGAGTCTTCCTTCTGGCTTTCAGCAAGCACCATACTAAATACCATTTTTCCTGCAATGCTTCTATCTTGCATTCATCCAACAGATTGTTAGTATTTCCTGTACATCATACTTTCATTGCAATATGTACCAAAACCTTACGAAGTGATATTATAATTGTCTACAACTAAAAATTCAATCACAACTACCAAACCATTTATTAAATAGAACAAATTATCATTCTATGCATATGCATGTTCACCATTAATATCAGTAAGTTACTTACTCTATTTTTTGAACATAAAATTTCTTGTAGTCAATGCTCATGTGACTACTTGACTTGCAACTTTCATGTTGCAATGTCCTAATAGCTCTTGAAACGTTCTCAACTCCATGAGTTTGTAACATTTCAATTGTTAGTATAATTAGTTCCATTAGATAACATATATGCATGCATTCACAAAAAAAAAATGCATTCAAGCATGACAATTCTATCATGCATAAGTGCAACTCTACTACTTACTATGCATGAGTGAAACTCTCAATGCACATCTATTCAATGCACTTTTTCATTGATTTTCATGATACTCTATATCTAATTCATGCATCTCACCATTGGTAAATTGGATGTCTATCCAATTCCTTGACACATTCTCCATACACTTCCTATTGTCTTCTCAATTATTTGGATGCCTTGCTTTTCGACCCGAACACTACACCAAGAATATAATTTTGTGGTGTTCATTAGTGTTAGCAAAAAGGCTGCAATCCAAATATTATTTAAAGGTAGGAATTTCATTGAATATGTGTGTGGTACGTAGCCTTTTCATATCCATACCTTGACATAACCAACCATGTCATGGTCTCATACATGACTAGCTTTCTTGGCATCCATTCCTATAAAAGGTTCTTACCTTTTCTTTTTGTTTTGGTTATTACCTCATAACCAAATTAACATGACATGCTACCATGTCAGTTTGTGCATTCAAAAGATAAGAAGTTTTGATAATTATTACAGACCTCCAGCCTTTACCACACCTAGTGGTATCTTATTCCCATTAATGCATTCAAATAATACAATCATGTGATTTTACAAAATAACTTTGGTTGAGGAAATTCTTACCTAAATTCCCTTAAGCAATTATGCAATAAGAGTAAATAAAACTCATACATGTATAGCTTCCATTAAATGAATTTGATGCTACCTGATTAGTTGATGACAATAGAAGCTCCCACGCCTCATTTATCAGTCTTATAATCAACACTTCATCTTTATGTTGCTTCCTTCCATATCCAACAACATCATCAACAACACTTGAAAACATGCAGGAATTCTCTCTTTCTGTGTATGGTTGTCCAACAAGCCATAGCATAATTTTTGCTACCGTAATTGTAGCAACCTCTTTTTCCCTATATCACGTTTCCTTGTTGATCCCAAAAGTCTTCAATTCTTCCTGAATTTCTGAATCTTCTTGTGCTCTCACTGTAATCATTGTACAATATTATTTCTTCTCTGAGCACTTTCTAGCCAAATCACTCTTGGATGCTTTTTCATTTCCATCTAAATACTATGTTGATATTAACCTTCAGTATTCATTTATTTTCTGGATCCATCTAACCCAACTCACACTTGGACAAATTATAATTCCAATCATGTTGTCTTATAGACTTTGGATCTTAAACATCCATTTACTTTTTGGGACTGAACTTCTTCAGCCCTTTCCTGACTAAATACTTTAGCACTTGAGGTATATTGCACCATTCTCTTCTCTTTTCTTATCCAACTAGCTTCAAACTTGACTTGCATAGCCAATCTCTAGCATACTATAAAGATGCACATATACCTTCCTCGCTCGTTGCATAGAATTAATTGGAAGTAATTAACATTGCTTTTAATTTACCATCATAATTTCCAGTGATACTTCCAACCTCCGGGAATGTCACTCATGGCTCTATACTACTTGATATGGATTCTTGTGAGGTACCATATCCTTTTCATTCTATACCAAGCGTAGAACCATTTTCTTCTTCATGGTTCCTTATTGATTTCTCTTTGAAATTCATTTCATTTTCAAGTTCTTCTTGATTTGGTATCTCCATGCTATTGTGGAAATACCTTCAACACTTTTGGAATGCATCAAAAATCCTCTACTATTTTAGTTGCCCCTCTTGGAGTGTTGTCATGCATCCCTATTAGCTTGATATCTACCTCATGATTTCTTCTTCCATTATTTTAATATGTTCAGGGACTTGACTCCATCCTCGAATCTTTCCTTGTTTACTTTGCATACTTGCAACCATATATTATGTTGATATTAATTTTTATCATTCCACTATTACTTGGTTCCCTCCGATCCAACTCCTACATGACCAAGTTACTTTTTCGGTCATTATCTTCGGATTAACCTTGGATATTTAACACCAATTTCTTTCTTGAAGCAATTTATTTATCCCTTCCTTGACTGAACATATCATCACTTGGATTTGCTTAATGAACCATTATTTCCTCCCATCTTGACCCATCTGATTTTCAACCCGACATGCATAATCAACTTCTATCATGCCATATTTGATTATCTTCATGCCATGCTTCCACTGTGCACTCTGATAGAAATAATGGAGGTGCTACCTCCAAACTATAGGACTGATCCTTGGAGATGTTACATCTTATCTCCAATATACTCCTTGTTTCTCTTTATCGGAAAAATAGAAATTTAACCCATCAATCTTTTAGAGTAGATATGCCCACACTCTACTGCCTTATCTGTACATTGGCATCCTTTAGAGTGAATGTATTTTCATTACTTTATTCACTAAATGAGATACTCTTATACCAAAATTCCATTGAGCACTCTGATTAACATGAGTGGATTTCCTATTGTGGATTTCCAAAACTTTATGGTTTCACCTAGATTCATATCTTAACATTCTTCAATCTTAGACTTTGATCATATTGTGGGATATTCATGACATAACATTATGTCCTCAAGTTCCTCAGCTCCTTCTTGATACCAAGTTCAAACTCTTTTATATTCTATAAAACCATCCTTCCTTATTCTCATGCTTTGCATCTCCATATGAATCTAGGGTACATGCATTATCGTGTATTGCAAATGGATTTCCCCACCTAGCATTCACATTTTGATGTGAAAAATTATCATCTGGATTGTTTTCCCCAAACAAGAATTTCATTAGGGTTTTCCATGTTGCTTATTGAACCCAAAATATGGTCCAATAATTTCTTAAAGATCCCAAATGTACAATGAAGAATTGTTTATGTTCTTATTTCTTCTATAGGTAGACACCTATAGCACTTTTTCTGTTTAATTGTAACATAACTTCAAAAACAGGCCTACAAAAAAATTTCTTAACTAGAACCACAATATACAATGTTTTAACATATGCACAATTTTTCCTTTTAGCTCCTGTAGTCAACTTCCACTTCAATCATATGTGACTGAAACTCGTCTTGCTTATTGTCCAGGGTTGTATAGATCCTAGGTACACATCTGCCCATGTCCTCCATTACTTTATCTTGTTGTACACTATGAACAATTCTCACTTTTTCACCCCTGAGAGGACATTCTCTAAACATATGATCTTCCCCACAACCCCAACATTTAATATGTGGTTGTCTTGGTCTTTTCCCCCCTGTATCAATCATTCTCGATTAGATAATGAATCAAGACTCTTTCTTCTGATTTTTCCTGAAAATTTCCTTCCCAAGTCAATTTTCTAAGTGAGTAGTCATATTCTACTTTTCAAGATCTTTCCAACACCTGCTTCCATGCTCAATTCTGAGTTTTGAGAAGAAAGTTATGAATGTTTGAAAATTATGCTTCCTGGTAGGTAATCCCTATACAATTGTTCTCCTTCTTCAGAGTCGAATTAGCTCTTGGACCCATGCTATATCCTCTCATAAGTACACATGCCTTATTTACTTCTTTAGGTGCATGTTTGTACAATTTAGAACCCTATAGACTCCTTCTTTAAGCCCCTTTCTATCCATAAAAACAATTTTCAAGCACTAACCCTTTTTATTCAACCCCAAATCTCATGTGACCATGGGATATGAACAAGCGCTCAATTGAAAGGTGCTTATCTAGAGCTTCAGGACTTTAGGGCTCTGAAACTTTGGGCTTCAGAGGTTCTTACTACCTCACGTCTTATTTCTCCTGAACTGGAAAACTCATGCACGGTACATATTCGAAGCTTCAAGGCTTCATTGCTTCAGAGCTTCGAGGGTTATTTCTATATCACACCTTATTTCTCCTGAATGTCGAAATGGCGAACTCCCAAAGAGGCTCTCGAGTGCTTTTCACTTTGGATATCTTTACAACTTCACACCTGAAAAATCTTGAACGTCGAATTTTCAAACTGTCAAGGTATTCTTAGCACTGCGCACTAAGGGTGTTTCGTGTCAAAATATTGAGATGACATGTGGCCCAATCAATGAGTGACACATGTCGAGTTCCAACTAGAACATAAGGTCGATAAAAGGCATGAATCAATATGACACGTGGCAAGCATCAAGTGGGTCCACATCACCCTAGGTGACGCCAGCAGGCCACATAACTCCAATGTTCCATGACTTCGAAACTCCTTCAAAATATTTCACACCAACATAATTTATAACTCCTGAACGTCAAACTTTCGAACATATGTTCCCTGGAGCATCGGGACTCTAACGTGATACTTTGGGACTTTGGGCTTTGGGAGGATTTCACACTAAAACAATTTAAAACATCCAAACTCTGAACTGGCAGACTCTCGAACTGTCGCTCTTCGGAGCTTCAGGACTTCGGGCTTCGGGAGACTTCACCACATAACATTACAAATCTCCCAAATTATCGAACTTCCGAACTATGCTTCTCCAGAGTTTAGGGACTCTGACACTTTAGGGCTTCGGGCTTTGAAAGTTTTCGCTACTAATCACCACCCCACCCCCGAACTACCGAACGTAAAAATTAGAAAAACTTGCTAATCTATGGACACGTGTTGCCTAACCGCAAATGGTCCGGATTGACTTTGGACTTTAGGACTTCGGAGAAATATTCTCCAAGTGACACAAGGATGAAAAATCCCAAACTTTGAATATTTGATAATCTACAGAAATATGTCCCAGACAAAGGATGGTCCATATTTACTCCAAAGTTTGAGACTTCAGGATATTTTCATCCTGGCAGCTTAAGGACTCGCTTCTCCTAGAGTGTCGAACCTTTGAACTGTCGTGAGATCTATGACTCACACTCACTCACGCGCAGATCTGATGGTTGGAATCTGATCTTTTCCACTGTGCCTCATCTCATGATTTGTGTCTGATCCAATGGCCCAGATCTGTCCTTGGCCAAATCCAATGGTCAAGTACTCCTCCCACTGATCTACAACGTAGATTCACTCTGGGACTTCAGAGCTTCAAGGATTTTACCTCCTCTTCATCAAACACTTTAAATTTGTCGAAGCAATGAATTCCGAAGGACTTGATGGGTTAACCATCATGCTTCTTTTCCATATCTGACGGTTGTGAAGGATTTGATCCTTTCCCAAACAGATCCTATGGCCATTATGGTTTCTGAAATTGCTACACCTCATGAGCTTTCAAACACAGTTAAGGTGTGATCTCAACTCCTTCTTGGCACTCATAGATGCTCTGTAGCTCAAAATTTTGTCCATCTCGACAACAAATCTCTGTGAAAATTTTTCTTAAATTTCCTCTTACATGGCCCATCTAGGCTCAGTGTTGAAATCTGGAGCTCTGATACCAATTTGTAACCTACTCGGCCACCTAGGTCGAGTCATGCCACCTAAAAAATTTCATGGTCTGATATCCATATTGTAACATACCAGGCCTTCCAGGATGGCTATGCCAACTCCATAATAACAAAAATAACATCTATATATATATATATATATATATATATATATATATATATATAAAACTTAAGCAAACAAACATATTCTACAAATACACATATTCATGTGGAAATAACAGTAAAATATACATGTAGCATACACATGAAAAACCCATAAACATAAACACATGTATAAATACACTCCATGTAAATTAATACACAATTGATACTTATCTTTTATGGAAGACCACCAACTACATGCAGATCTTCCATGATCCTCCCAGCCTTAGACCACACTGCTAAGGACTCTTAGCAGTGGGTCACCCCTGAGTTGGGATTAAAATCCACCAGGGTAAAGGGATTCCTAGGCTAGGTTGATACAATACATACAACAAGAAGGATTTTTTCCCAGGAGCCAACTCAAACTACCATCCTACAGTCTCTCATTCCCCACATGCCTGTCCCACCCCAGGAAGTATTCCCCTTCTCTACTCAATAGTCCTTTGGCTGCCCCACTTCCCTTCAAGGGCTTCAACAATAGGCCAAACAAGAAGTCTCAGAGCACTGTAGTTGCATTTGGGCTCCCTTAGGAAATCACTTTTCCAACAATTCTCTCACCTGGAGAGAGTTTCTCATGGGCCCGACAACCCGCCTCTTCAATCCACGGGCATGACAACCCACCTCCTCAATCCCTCAGTATTGACAATCTGTTTCTTCAGTTCAGTGCTTAATTCAACCAATTATAGGGAATGGTGAACACAACAACAACGTTCAGTTAAGGCACAGGTGATGACAATAACGGTTTTCAGGGCATGGGACAGATGTTGCTCATAATGGGAAGGTACAATACTAGCTCAGGTAGGTACATGTGCGATGTGCATCCCAAGAGGGATTTTGTTTTCTGTTGATAATATGAAATTGCAGGTAACAAAAGAGTTTGTGAAGACTTCATGAGTGTATGAATGATGCAAAGGTTGACTCATGGAGAGTGTTATCACCATAACGATTTCCCAGAATCTGAGTCTTGAGACCTGGTAGAATGATAGATAAATTTAGAGAGGGGTTAAACTGTCAGGCTGAAACCCATTTGGCGAACAAGGTTTAATTGGCAAGAAAACGGATGTGGTAGGACTGAACGGTTGGGACCCGTATCGGGCGGTGAAATAGGGTGGTACTTAACTGATCAAAGGCGGGCTGGGGAAAACCACCATGGTGTCATTCATGGATGCGTGGCGCCCTCAGAGGCACATTAGGGTGAAAAGCGGTCTGCCTAAAACCATTTTCCCAAAGCCCCAATGTCACATGGTCTAATGCATCAAATCAAAGGTTCGTGTATGGGAGGGCGGTGGCTGGTCAAATCACCACACACCACTCGTTTGGGTACTTCACGTCTGTGAGATGTCAAGTGAATGTCATTGGATAACGAACTGAAAAGATAATTATTCGAAATGGATTGGCCAAGCATGGTAAATCAATGTACCTGCAAGTAATTATGTTAGCATTTTATGATTTGAAATCGAGGACTACCGATCTTCGGGTATGGATGGCATTATTCTGCTCTAAGAAATCATTGTCTCATTCTTAAGTAAAGAAGTCTCCAACTGGATCGATTTTCGAGTTTCTCTAAAGTTAAGGAATGCCTTGTTGTCCACAAAATTGAAAGACATGGACGGAGACAATCAAACAATATCTAGTGTAACAAGGTTTTCAAATAACAGGGAAAGTTTTTCAACAAGAAAGAAAGGTCGATTGCACAAATATTAGCGACAAATTTTCACACTGAACTTGCGACAGAGCCAGAATTAGAGGTCAGAATAAATCCTTTCATGAGGGATCTAATCTTCAATGGGCATGTGGAAAAACCCTGCAGGCAAGCTATGAAAAAGAAATAGAGCAAACGATAGAAAACAAAATCCAGAGCTGAAGCGATTGAAAGCGTCAGGGAAAATCAACCAACCTAGTTGGACACTCTAAAGGAGGAAATCGCTAAGATGAAATAAAAACTCTCAAGTAAAATTGAGTACGTTCCAGCAAATTTTGGACATGTGGCGATCAAAGAAAAATCTTTAGAATTATGGGGAAGCTTAATAATTTTGAATCTCAATGTAAATCCTCTATATATACATCATCCTGAGGATATAGAAAGCATGGAGAAAAGAGGATCCTGCCCTCTGAGTAGGAAAACTTTGTAAAACTATGGAGTTACAATGAATATGCAAATGCAAAAGTGGATTGTTGAACTGTTTATGAAAAGATTCTAATTGGATGTGATATGAGTTCTGTCTTGTTTCATAGTACGTAACTCTTGTGATATTTATTTCATTTACACTTTCATCTGTCTAAATTGGAGAATCAAAAGCCTAGAATTCATCTCACAATGCTCTTGGCTTAGCAATTTAGACTACGTGTATTTCTTCTTGACCAATTCAGAATTCATTTTAATATGCTCTGATGTAGTTATATGTTTCTTTTTCCTTTGATGCCATGGAAATTTCAAATATAAATGCACACTCATCACCTCATTTAGCCTTTTCTTCTTGATAGTTTCCATGATTTGTTAATGCATTGTTCATTCCTGACTCCATAGCCCAAATGCCATCTTCATTTCTTCAGCAGTTTTATAAAAAACCCCAAAACAAACCAAATCTAGCCACTGTTCATTAAAGAAATATCAAGTGACATGAGAGAGCCCTCTCTAAGTTGAGCAAGCTAGTGCCTAGCTCTGAATTTGGTTGAAATAGTTACCTCTGTCATTTTTCTATTCAGCCGGACAAAATTTACAGAGTGCTAACATTTTGGCATCATTGCCAAGGATGAAATTTAAAAATTTTCCCTGGGAAAGAATGACATGGTTGAGTTCTAAGGTCTAAGATCAGCAGACACTTAGGCACATATTGGTTGTATTCCTGCTCTGGCGACTCCACACATCAAAAAATCAGTTTGAAGGTGATTCCACTAGTAGAAGGATCAAGAAATTTAAGTTTTCTCTGGCGACTCCACTCTCAATACAGAGTCCAACTTCCAAAAAAATATTGGTGACTCCACTCAAGCTTCAATTCAGAGACTCCATTGGAAGATGAGATACCTTGACATGGGTATGAAAAAACATCATGGAAGAAAACAGGTACTTAAAATGGGATCTCCTCCAAAGCATTTTACTATTTGTTATAAGTTTCCTCTGCTCTTTCCTAGAACATGCCAAACAAATTTTTCTTTACCTGCTGCATTCTAATGATAATCATGAGAAACTTGCAATTATTTATCCTCCTCTTAAAGTTGTACATGCATATCCTCATTGTATCACTGATTTCGATAAAAAAAATCCACCTGGGCCATGTGATGACCATGATCAAGTTGATGAGCCCCATGAAGCCAAGGATGATATTTATCCTCTTGTACTTAGTCCAACATCCTCCAAGACCCAACATAGATACATACCCTTCAAGATACCCCAATTCCTCCACGATTTCCCTCCAAAGCACTATGAGTATCTACCTATGTTTGATGGGGAACCTAATGGCATCTCAGCTGAAAAACACATTCAAAGGTTTGATCATTTTATAGATTTATTTGAGATTGACCATGATGATGTTTGTATGAGGGACTTCTCTCAATCCTTGAAAGGGGACACCAAATATTGGTTCAAGCATTTGCATCCAGAGACAATTAGCTCATGGGAGGAGTTGAAGAATGTCTTCTTAAAGTTTTGGGGCAAGAAAAAATCTTTGGATTTACAACTTACTGAATTCTATGCCTTGAAAAGACAGGGAAATGAAACTATTTCTATATTCAGTAGAAGTTTTTCCAGTATCTATTATAATTTGTTTGAAGAAATTCAACCCACTGAAACCACTGCCATGCTCCATTATGCAACTACTCTTCATCCATATATGTCTTTCCTCCTAATGGAAAGGAGACCTAAGTCCTTACAACAAATGTTTAATGATGTGCAAGACATTCAACACAATATCCAAGCATGCGAACAAAATCAAGATGAGAAGTTGGATGCTAAAGGAAATAAAAGTGAATATGACCAGGAAATAGTTGATTGGAACCTTGAGCACAGAATTGACCATATCATAGGTCCTCTTGAATTTCCCAATACCAATGATTTTGCAAAGAATTATATCCCACTTGTTGAAAGAGAAGGTGTTGATTTAGTGTCTGATCCATCCCATGATAAGTAAGGGGGTGATTATTTCATGTATTCATTTATAGACAGTCAAGAAGAGGAGTGCACAAATCAGTTTGTCGAAGAACATGTTGATATGCCAAGTTTGTTCTTGTTATATGACCTTGCATATGTTAGTGATTTGCCTATATATGACAAATATGAAGATGATTATAATGTCGGAGATGGTCTTTTTCAGCAGTATAGTGAGATAAATCAACCTACATATCACAGTTACAAAAAGCAAAGTATTGGGTTAGATGAGGAGAATTCTCTACCTTTGTGCTTTGTTGCATTTAAATTGTTGAAAGAAAATTCTAAGATCATTATGGAGGAAAATGAATTTGCGTTGATGCAAAATCACAATAAACCAATGGAACCGATTAATAAGATATTGCAACACTCTTCTCATGTGTTTTCTATCGGTTCAGAGGTGCAGTCATTACTTGAATGAAAAACTGAAAAATGAGCATGTTCAGAAATATGCCCACCATGAAGAGAACGGAGAAGGTATCGAATCAGGTGAGACAACCTTACCACTATGTTTTGCTTCTTTCAAAGTGTTGAAGAAAAATATATGTAATGTATCAAGTCAGGAATCCTCTAGGCATGATGGTAAATACAAAGAAAGAAGTAGACTTGCAAGTAATAATAACCATATTGATAATCACATGGAAGGTTATTTCAGCTCAGATTTGCAGCTTATGCTCAGCTATCAGTCTAAAAAAGAAGAAGAAGTTGCTCAAGAGCTTGTTTTTCAAGGTAATTTACCTTCACCTGAAACTAATATGGATATTCAGTAATGTTTACATCATGACAAAGTGTTTCAAAGTTGTCTTTCTTCCCCTGAGAATGACGTGGTGGTCCAATTTCTAAACAGCATGGACACAGATGAGGGTTTTGAAAATATATCTATGGAAACTCTAGACTGTGAAATAGTTCATGACATTAGTTTTTCACTTTCACGAGAAGATTATGAACAAGAATTTATTTCCATCCAGTCATTTGAAATACATAATGATAGCCCTCAAGAAAATTTCCAGGCATTTAATAAAACCAAATCAAAATTGCTTGATGAACAAAAGGATAGCCTTTATGCACATAATATGACTGTCACAGTTGAAGATGTCCAAGACTGTATGAATGTTTTTGTAGAAAAACCTATGGTTGTCATATCATTTGAAAATATTATCAAAACTAAAAAAGTAGAGCCAGAGTAACAAGCACTTATGAAAGAGGCCTATCTTTTTGTTTTTGCTCATCAAGAAGAAATGTCTTTTCATGATTTTCAAGATCCTGTGGCCATCCTATTATAGTCTACAGTAAAGGAGGATTTTGTTTCATTCATAAGTTCAGGTTTTGGATTCAACTTATGTTTTCAACTGCTATCTCTTACATTCGTCTACCTGCTTAAAAAAGATATGATCAGAGAAAAATTGAGAAACCAATTGCTTGATTGGTTGCATTGGCACTTTAGCATCACTTGAATGAATATTTATTTCAGCATTTTAGGGTAGGTAGGAGTGTGTGAATAATATTTTTGGTCAAGAATTTCTTAATTTAGGTTTACATCGTTGTGTGCAGTCAGTTTCAATTGTATATTCAATATCCAGTTAAGAACAATATGCAAAATTTTGTTTTCGACAGACACTGGTGATAGGTTAGATCAGGGTACACACAAGTGTTTAGGGAGCAGCCCAACAAAGGAAGCACCGGGTCTACAAGTTCTTTTCTACCTCACTGGGAGGATAGCATCCGCAATAGGAGCCTATGTTATCACCATAACGATTTCCCAGAATCTGAGTCTCGAGACCTGGCAGAATGCTAGATAAATTTAGAGAGGGGTTAAACCGACATGCCGGAACCCATTTGGTGGACATGGTTTAATTGGCAGGAACATGGAAGTGGTAGGACTCAATGGATCATAGATCTTGGGGTGACCTAGATCAATGGTTGGGACCCATATCGGGCGACGAAACAATGCGGGACTTAACTGATCAAAGGTGGGCCGGGGAAAACCACCACGGTGTCATTCGTGGACACGTGGCACCCTCAAAGGCACATCGAGGCGAAAATAATTCTACCTAAAACCATTTTCCCAAAGCCCTGATGTCACATGGTCTAATGCGTCAAATCAAAGGTTTGTGTATGGGAGGGCAGCAGCTAGTCAAATCACCGCACGCCACTCGTTCGGGTACTTCACGTCCGTTAGATGTCAGGTGAATGTTGTCAGATAACGAACTCAAAAGATAATCATTTGAAATGGATTGGCCAAGCATGGTAAATCAACATACCTGCAAGTAATTATGTCAGTATTTTATGATTTGAAATAGAGGACTACTGATATTCAGGTATGGGTGGCATTATTCTTCTCTAAGAAATCATCGTCTCATTCTTAAGTAAAGCAATATCTAGCTGGATCGATTTTATGGTTTCTCTGAAGTTAAGGAATGCCTTGGTGTCCAAAAAATTGAAAGACATGGATGGATCCAATCAAACAATATCTAGTGTAACAGGGTTTTCAAATAACAAGGCAAGTTTTTCAACAAGTAAGAAATAAAGGTTGATTTCACAGTTATTAGTGACAAAGTTTCACACTGAACCTATGACAGAGCTAGAATTAGAGGTCAGACTAAATCATGTCATGAGGGATGTAATCATCAACGGGCACATGGAAAAAACCTTGCAGGCAAGCTGTGAAAAAGAAACGGAGCAAACAACAGAAAACAAAAACCAGAGTTGAAGCGATTGAAAGCATCAGGGAAAATCAACCAGCCTAGTTGGACACTCTAAAGGAGGAAATCGCTAAGCTGAAATAAAAACTCTTAGGTAAAATTGAGTACGTTCCAACAAATTTTGGACATGTGGTGATCAAATAAAAATCTCCAGACATGTCAGACATGTTCGTAACGATCCCCTTAAAGTAGGAGAACTGTCATTATATGCCTCCCCTTTTTGTAACTGGCCTCTATTTTTAGAATTATGGGGAAGCTTAATCATTTTGAATCTCAATGTAAATATTCTATATATACATCATCCCGAGGATATAGAAAGCATGGAGAAAAGAGGAGCCTGCCCTATGAGGAGGAAGACTATGTAAGACTCTGGAGCTAGAATGAATATACAAATTCAGAAGCGGATTGTTGACCTGTTTATGAAAATATTCTAATTGGTTGTGATATGAGTTCTGTCTTCTTTCATAGTATGTAACTCCTGTGATCGTTATTTCATTTACACTTTCATCTGTCTAAATTGGAGAATCAAAAGCCCAGAATTCATCTCACGATCCTCTTGGCTTAGCAATTTAGACTATGTGTATTTCTTCTTGACCAATTTATAATTTATTTTAATATGCGTTGATGCGGTTATATGTTTCTTTTTCCTTTGATGGCATACAAATTTCAAATATAAACTCAGACTCATCGCCTCTTTTATCCTTTTCCTCTTGATAGTTTCCATGATTTGTCAATCCATTGTTCATTCTTGACTCCATAGCCCAAATGTCATCTTCATTTCTTCAACAATTTTATAAAAACCCCCAAAACAAACCAAATCTAGACATTGTTCATTAAAGAAATATCAAGTGACATGAGAGAGCCCTTTCTAAGTTGAGCAGGCTAGTGCCCAACTCTGAATTTGGTTGAAACAATTACCTCTGTCATTTTTTTATTCAACCAGACATAATTTACAGAGTGCTAAAAGAGTGTATGGTTGAGTGTGTGAATGGCTGAGTGAGTCAATGGCTTCATCCTTAGGAAACAAAATAAATTCCCCCACACTTATTTGCATGTGCCCTTGATAACACATGGATCTCAAGGAGCCCGCTTCTCTCCACTTGGGATTCATGCTCTTTCCCAAAAGAACTTAGGATAAAATAATTATCGTCACCATAGTCTTTGGGAATAATATTATAATATTCCTTTGGCAATAAGCCCTCTAGCTTAGCCCCCTTTCCTAGGCTCTTAGCTCCTCCCTTTCCTTTCCTAGTGGAGTTTTGTCCCACATGCTCTTTTATCGTGGTCGGTCTACAAGCAACGATGTATTATATTAATGATATGAGTATTTACATATACAAAAATAGGCCCACTGGCCTTTAGCATCTAGGCTCTCTAACCTAATCATCACATAAGCCTTCTGGCCTATAATAAATTGTCTCACTAGCCTATAAAATGTATTTACATTTACAATTGGGGCTCAGTCTTAGGGTGTTACAATTAGTGCAGCAGGGCACGTACACTATCTAAAAAAATATTTTTTAGAAGGAAGCCTCAACAGCATTTTTGGAAAAGTATGCAAATGGATGGGCCAATTTCTTTGATGCATAGCTATGGAAATTTTGGACTATAATAGTCAGTGAGAAGAATTCTTCCTTGCGGGAAAAAGCGAGCCAACAACTAGTACTAGAGCCATAGCCAAGACCAAAGCTAGTAGCCATACCCATGAGCTAGAGTTAGAGATGTAGCTAGGAGCTAGAGTCAGAGCCACATTTTAGAGAAGCAGATAGTAGACACAATGATATAGATTGGTTTCCTTTGATCCTTTGGTGACCAAAAATCCTCTCAATGGGGAGGTGTGATATGAAATGGATCCAAACCATCGAATGGTTGTAAGACTATGTACCTACAAGCCAATTTGAAAATTTATGAAATTTACCAAACTATTGAAAGCAATGTAAATGTAAAAGTTTAATAAGACAAAATGAAAATGAGAAGGAAAACTGGATTAATTAAAATATTAAAAAAAATAGGAGACAAGGCCAAGGAATGGGAAATGAAGGTTCATGGCTATTGGACTTCCCCTTACCCCCCATATCTCTCTATTTCTTCCTTCACTTTAATTTTCAATGGGTCTTTTTGCCAAGAGAGGAAGAGGCATAGAGAGCCATGAAAGCATTATACTAGATATTATGGAAATGAGAACTGGGCCACCATCCTAAGCTAGTTTTATCATTTGATTTTCCAAGGTAAACATTGTATACATTGTGATTTGGTTGTGGGGTATTTTTTGTGTGTGAAATGTTGTTCTTATTTTTTTTAATTCATTGTTATGAGTGTGTTAATGGTGAAAAATAAGAATGACCAATTAAATTTCTATTAGTTTGATTTAGAAAACAAATTTCACTATCTTCTGATGAATTTATATAGCTCCAAGATCATCTCCATCCATTTCCAACTGAATTAGAGATCCATGGTTATTATGAATTGATTTTTTCAGTTATCTAGAGAGTTTCTAATTCATTTTAATCTGGATATTGGGTGAATTTTCTCACTTCGCCAGACTATAAATATCTCATTGAGTCGAATTTCTCTTAGTTAGGTCTAATTTCTCTTACCTGGGTTGAATTAGCACTTGCCTAGTCGATTACAAATTTTTTGGGGTGAATTTCTTCCTCACTATACTGTAAGTTCATCAATGGAATGAATTGTTTCCACCCTGGGTCATTTTATCTCACCAACATAGTCATATGAGTTGTATGAAACTCTGTTGGGCTCCTTAATCATCGAATATTCATTTTCCTCTCTAAAGTTGAATTAACTTTCATTCCCCTCTAGCCAACTTGTCATAGTCTGGGAGACCTTTCCTTAGACCAGGTCATAGATAAACCACACTCTATTTAATTACCATATTTTGGGGAAGAATATGCAACACTTTACAATAGTTTGACAAATGACCAGGAAGAGTGCTTAGTAGTGAAACATTTCTCAATTGAGGGACAAATTAAGTTCAAGGCAATTCTCTTTGTTCCAAGAGGGAATTGTTTGATCTCCTTGATATAAAGAAGAACCTAGATAACATCAAGCTCTATGTTAGACATGTAATCATCATGGAAAACTATGAAGAGTTGATCCTGAAATATGCTTTCTTTGTCTTTTAGTCTGTTTGAAGTTTAGAAGATGGTAAATTTTAGTCAATTCATCATTAAAACTAATCTGATTGATCTTATGGTCATTTCTCAAGTTCATCTCCAAGGATGAGGTCTAATTATATATTTTGAATCTAGATAAGACGTAACATGATTTTATTTGGAGTAGATGCACAAATGTTGGAGAGTGCAGTTGTTTAATAATTTTATTCTTTTGGAGGGTAGATATGACTTTGCCATGTGACTATTTTTATCTCTCTTGATAATGCTAATATAGTAGTAATTGGGACAAAATAATGAGCACCAACTATAGTTAGAAGTTTGGAAGTTAGAACACATTGGTAATTTCAATTATGTGCTATATACTTGCTGAAGAAGAGGATTGATTTCTTGATGTTCATATCTCCATGGTTCTTACTATTGAATGATGTTTTGAGCAAGATGATAGGTGTATCAATTAGTTGTTGAAGGCATTCATTGTATTTGTTGGTGTAGTTGGGTTGTATGTTGCATTCATGCAATTGAAAACAAGAACACATCCATTTTCCATTACCTTGGTAGCAGTTAAGAGACCCTAGAGATAAATATATGTGTGGAATAATTGCCTTGGAATTATAGTACCAACACGTAGAACCATCCTTCCACACCTCATGAGGAGGAGAAAGAAGATAATTTGCACTCTAAATTGGGTAAAGCATAGAAACTAAAACACAGAAGACCCCATTAACGCAATGGGAAACAAGGGTACATTTTATTATTTCAACAAGGTTACACTAGACAACAATAGGCCATTGGTTGATATATTGTAGGACTTACAACCATACGAAAAAGACTGAGACAAATCTCTCTCTATATAGTACTAAGAGCAGAGATTCGTGTACAAGGTAGATGATTTGTAAACTAACGTGGATATTCCATTGGAACAAATCGTCACAACATATCTAATAAATAAAACTGAAATCTATAGTATGAAGGTTAAATCCTTTAGATTCCAGAACCTTTAGTTACTTGTTTTTTTCGTATGCATGAAATAGTTAAATTGCGGAAAATAAAGAACAATAAAATACAATCACAAACTATCCATAAAATAACACAAAGTTTTGGATCTAGGAAACCCTTACAGAGGAAAACCCATCTAGAAGGTGAAGATGCTCTACTCTCTTTTCTTTGGTATGGAAATAATGCAAGTACACAAATTGTCGTGGATATTCCACTGGAATAGTTCATCACAACATATATTATAAATAAAACCAAAATCTACATTATGAAGGTTAAATTCCTTTAGATTCTAGAATCTTTAGTTATTGATTTTCTGCTTATGCTTGAAATAGATAAAATGAGGAAAATAGAGAAAAATAAAATACAATTACACACCATCCACAAAATAACACAAATATTTTCTTTGGGAAACCCTTACGGGAGAAAACCCAACTAGAAGGTGAGGTTGCTCTGCTCTCTTTTCTCATGTATGGAAATAATACAAGTACAAAGGAGAAGGCACTCTCTATGAAGTTATGAGACCTGTGGCTTGTTAAGATACTACAGAACATTAACCCCCTTTGTTATTCTCTCTAATTTCCCACTCCCAGTTGTTTTTCTCTGCTATGGAACAAAATACAATAACATAGAATGGAGCCCCTTCTCCTCCTAGTGGCATGGTATTTAACATAGCCCGATAGTCGTCTAGGTTTATGGTTTTGACTTCCTCAACCCTCAATTGTGATAATGTTTTTGACCTTCTAGAATGTTCTAGAAAATTCCATATGTGGCTAGCCCCACATGTTTAAATAATGGGGGCTAACGTGTTGGTTGTGGAGCCTCATTATCTTCTTGATTTAGAAGTCTTGTTTCAACTGTGTTTGGACCCCATTACCTAAAGGGTGGTCCAGGGGGGTGGTGAGAAATTTTGGAGCCCCCTTGGCAGGGGATTCGGGGGCAGTGTGCGCGAAGAAAATTTTTGGGAAAATTTGCCTTGTAAAATATTGTAATTTCATAGTCAATTTGGACCGTTCATTATAAGGTTGTAGATCTGATGGTAGAAGTTATGTTAGGTATTTTTTCCCTAGAAGGAAAACCTATTTTTTATATGACGAAATTGTATTGCGGCTGTGTGAGAGAGTGAATATTGTATTCTGAGAGAGGAGACTATGAGAGAAAGAAGAGGAAGTTACATCAGGTTTGTTGTAGGTTGTATCCCTTCATTTTGTTGAATAATAATAAAGGAAGGACCGGGCAATTTCTTTGGTGGACATAACCCACACTAGGTGAATCAAGTATATCTGTATATTTATTGTATTGTGTATCTTCTATGTTTTATTTCCGCATTTGTTTTATTTTATTGCTCCACAATCATGTTTTTCTAACATAACGTGGCATACATGCACACCATGGTGATCAATATGGTAGGTCAACTTGTGGGAGACATAACTTTCACATATGAACTCCAATTGAGGAAATTCTTGCACAATTGGAAAAGTATTGATGTGTGTAATATAGATGGTGGATCAATAGTAAGGTTTGTACCATAAAAAAAGTGTCATTTGATGCCTCAAAATGTATCTGAAATATTTCAGATGATTTTTTTGGACCCAAATTTCCAAATTTGGACCAGTTGCTAAAATGGCTTTGCAAGTTGATTCCTCCAAATTTGCTTCACCCATAAAGCATCGAGATAGATGAAAAATAATATAATGATCCAATCTAGATCATACCTCCCCAGTTAGAGAGGCTTTTGGTCCCTAAAATATTTACTGAATGAGGTGAGGAAATCTTTCCTCTACCTTCTCCCTAGAGTACCACTTTGCTTTGCTTGGAAGTTGTCCTTTCAACCCAATCTTCCAAAGGTCATGTTTCCCCTGTCTTGTAGTTATGGATCGCTTCTGAAAAATTGCGTCCTCTACCAACTCTACTTGTGCATCTGGTGTTAAATCCTCTATGGAAGGTAGTACCTACTCCTCCTCCTGATCCAATATGGAGGGATCATAGAGTTTGAGATTATCCACATTCACTACTAAGTAAATGCATATGTATGGGGTTAGAATGAGTTTGTAGGCATTATCTCCCACCTTTTCCAATACCTAAAAAGGAACATACTATATAGACTTGATCTTCTTACTAGGACCTTTTAGTATTTCCTTATTCAGCTATAACCATACTTTGTCTCCCACTCTGAATGTTCTCTATGTTCTATGTTTGTCATGTTTAGCCTTGTACTTTTCCTGTGACTTCTTCATCGTCTCTTATACTTTCAAATGGATCTTCCTGATCTTCTCAATAAATTTTCATGGTTTTAATGCATCTCCTATGAGGTCTTCCCTCACTCATCCTTGCTATCTATATACAAAATCTAAGGGTGAAGGTGGAAAATATCCAAATCAAGTTTCAAAATGTGACTTAACAATAGAAGTATGGATTGCTTTGTTATAAGAGTGTTGTATACAGATCAAATTTTCATCCTAGGTCTTTGAATGATTTCAATTTTCACTACTACATATGGGCAAAAAAACAGACGCCATACTTTGAAAGTATCGATAAAATCGAACATACTGTTGGATTTTATTATCAATTTTTGTATTTTTTTTAAAAGTGCCCGATGTTCATCGAATATCCGAGGAAAGGGACATAAACCCTCAAAAGATACACCAAATTCTTGTTAGCTACTTCTATATTCCCATCTTTCTATGGATGGAATGTTATATACCTCTTAATATTAGTGTCCATCTTATCCCACAATGTAGTCCAAAAGGCACTGAGAAATATGGTGTCCCTGTCTGAGATGATGCTCCTTGAGATCGCAAAGTGCACCTAGACCTATTCAAAGAACAATTTTGTTGCTTCCTATTGCTTGATGGTATTTTTACAATGCATTAGAATGCAAATTTTGTTGAACCTATCAACTACCACAAACAGATAGTCATATCCCTTCCTAGTTGTTGGTAAACCTCCCATAAAATACATCAAAATACTTTCCCAAGGTCAAGTGGGTACATGTAAGGGATGGTATAGATCTTGCTTCTTGTTACCAGGATTGTTGGTACAATGAAGTATACATCCTCTAATATATATATATATAGATAGATAGATAGATAGATAGATAGATAGATAGATAGATAGATAGATAAATCACTGGGGAAACCCATCGAGAACGTCCCCTTATTTTGAGAATGGTACCCGGGGTAAACCAGATTTTGTAGAAAGCCTAGGATTTTTCGATAACTTGCTCATTTAAGAGCTCAACATGTCACTTGTGACAATTGAACCTGGGCAGGGGAGCTGGGGGGGGGACACCCCTCAACATAAACCACTTCGAATAAACCCAATTGACACACATCCTCTAATATATTGTGCTACATATTATTGCATTTTGGTCTAGTACACATACCTCTGTAAGTTGGCAACTGTATTTCCAACATCAAAATATCATGCAACCTTGGAGGTGTGAGCCTCTCTAATAAGATGAAATCATTCACCTTTAGGGATGCAGATATTTTCAAGCCTATAGAGTAAACCATTCTGGAAGTGATAGCCATCATTGTTGTCATTTTCTTCTATATGAATTTGTCCCTGTATTTGTTGAAATACCTCCTTGAAGTCCTCATCTTTTCTGTATGCCTCTTTGTATGCATCATGGTTAAAAGGCTCCATGTGCATCAGATTTCCCAAATCTATAATATTGGATGTGGGTGGATGTGAAATCATGTCTACCAAAAATTTTGTGCTACCCTTATTACACTTTATGAACAAATGAAATTGTTGTAAGAACCCCATCCATTTGCATTGCCTAGTTTGTTGTAACTTACTCTGGGCCTGTAAATACTGGAGCGGTTGGTGATCTATGTGGATGATGGTCTCCTTTTCCATCAAATAGTGCATCCACTTTTTGACAGCTTGTACCAAGGCATAGAGCTCCTTTCCATAGATAGGGTATTTTAGGAATTCCCCATGAAATACTTCATAATGATAGCAGACAAGCCTTCCTCACTGCATTAGGAATACTCCCATGACATACCCACTTGCATTTGTATCCACTTCAAAGGGATTATACAATTTAGATAGCACAAGCATTGGTGCTTGATTGGTCTTTCTCTTTATCTCATTGAAATCCTTCTATTAATTATCCCCCCATTGGAAACTCTTACCACTCATTGTTATCGCATGGAGTGGTGCCACTATTGATGAAAATGAAGCTATGAACTTCCGCAAGTATTATGATTCCCCAACAAAGCTCCTAAATTTAGTGATAGTTGTAGGAAATGACCATTTCATGATGGCCTCCATATTGGAATTATCTATATTGATCTCACCTCCATCGATCACATACCCCAGATACACCAAATATTGTTGATAAAACTCACATTTTTTTATATTGGCCACAAGTTTTTTTCTTTTTCAAGGTATCTAATACCTGCATAAGATGAGATATTTTCTCCTCCCAGGTAGCACTGTAAACCAATATATCATCCAAATATACAATAACAAATGAATATAGATAAGGGAATAAAACATCATTCATTAGTCTCATAAATGTAGCTAGTGCATTGCGTAAACTGAATGGCATAACCAACCACTCATACAATCCTTTCCTTGTCTTGAAGGTAGTATTCCAAGTATTTTCTTCTTTGACTCATACCTGGTGATATCCTAATTTCAAATCCATCTTAATGAAGTAATTGGGATGTTGCAGTTGGTCCAATAGATCATCGATCCTAGGTAGAGGGTACTGATTTTTCAGTGTAATCTTGTTCAATTCCCTGTAATCGATACACATTATCCAAGTCTCATCCTTCTTGGCCACAATTATGATGGGTGACCCTGCTCCAACAACTATTGCAACTGCTTCTTTACTTTGTTTGATTCCAGAATGAATTGTCTTTACAACCCAATATTTGGCAAGGGGGAGTCTGGAAATAATTGGATTTTGTGCTACACTTCCCTCTTAGGTGGTAGCCATTTAGGCTCTTGGAACACTTTTATATATTCCTTTAGAAACTCCTCCAATTCATGTTTTTTCTCCTTAGTACACTCTTCCACAAATCTCTTTACTTTTAATGACTCTTCATCAGAATAACTTTCTCTTAGGAAAAGTAAAACATATTTCTTGCTATAACTGATCAATTTCTTAGCTTGATTAGCAATTACCAGTGAAATTTTTTATTTTCCTTTGTGCGTGTTGATGATGAAGTATCTCCCATCCTTGATGAGGCGGTATTATTTGGATCTCCACATGAATATAAAATCCCTCATATACATGTAGGGGATTCCAAACACTACTCTGCATACATACAGTGGTACTATGTCCAATTCTACTTCATCTATAAAATCAACACTTACAAGAAATTTTATCTTGCGTTGCTTTGTTACTTTGATCTATGCATCATTTTTTACCCAACCCAATGGATAGGGAATAAGATGATCATAAACCTCCAATCTAGGCTTTCCAACCAAATCCTATGCTATGAGATTATCCTATGAACAGAGTTGAACAAAGCATTTATCTTGGTCTTCTTGACATGAATCTTGATGTGGAAGAGCTTGGTCATATCCTTCTCTTCCTTATGATGAATGATAATTAGATTCACCTCCTTCTACATATATGCGTAGACAATATTTTCATCCACATCAGACCTACTTTCAACCTGATTACTTGAATATGTGGCTGGAAGGTTCTTTTTCTTTCTGTCCTTCTTGTGGTTCTTCGGGTTTATCTCTAGATGTAGTTTCCAACAATTTTCCTCAATGTGGCCATCAATGTTGCAATGATTGTAATGGTTGTGGGATATTTGAATTGATGTGTACCGGTTGCTATCTTCTTATCTTCCCCCCTTTCCATTTCTTCTTCCCCTCCTTGGAAGCTTCTCGGTGCTCTTTTTGCTTCAAACCACTTGGTTTCCCCTTCTTTTGTCCTATGTTTTCCAGGTATTGTGCCTCTACACATGCCTCATACAATGTACTTGGATTGAAGAGCATCACATGCTTTCATAGATGACTGCGTAAAACCCCCCAGATACTTAAGGATTACATCTGGGCTCTTGGGAGAGATACCTAGCATAATGACCATCTTTGTGAACTCAATGGTGTACTCATATACACTTTTCCCCTGTCTCTGCATGAAGTAGATCCACTAGATCCATTGGTCCTCTACATACCCAATATGGTAGAATTGGGACTTGATGAGGGTTTTGAAGTCCTCCCACATATTTACTAGTGGATCACCCTCTAGCCTAAGTCTTTTCGTATGCCTTTCCCACTAGGTTAAAGCATGGTCCTCTAACTTCAATCTAGCATGAAATCTTCTGCCCTTCATCTATATGGTGAATGCTAAAATAAAATTCTAGTTGTTGCAACCAATAATTCACTTTTAATACATCGATCTGATCTTGGTATGGATTTATGTCCACTTTCGCTTCCATATTGAATAGGGACTATGAAGGTTTAATGTAACTCAAACTCAACTTCTCTTTCTCAAGTTCTTTTTGTTACTCCTTTTATGGGTCTTTGTTATCTCTCGATTTCTTGTCTAATATGATCTATGATTTTGAGCCTCCAATGTCTTCGAATAGTCCGAGCCTGATTGCTAGGGCTGCCATGAGGAGGGACATATTGCGAGATATGTCAACAAATTTCTCTTCCAACATCAAAAATATCTCCTCTTCTGGATCTCAAGTGTTGTTATGAACAGACGTGTCAGCCATGGCTAGGGTTCTACGATTTTCTTCTTAAACTGATTCCTAGATCCCAACACCTTTCCACAAATACCCCAAGAAAACTACCTCTTATACCAATATTATCTATAAACTTCTGTGGATATTCCACTGGAATAGTTCATCATAACATATTTGATAAATAAAATTGAAATCTACACTATGAAGGTTAAATTCCTTTAGATTCCAAAATATTTAGTTATTGATTTTCTGCTTGTGCAGAAAATAGATAAAATGTGGAAAATAGAGAACAGTTAAATACAATCACACACCATCCACAAAATAACACAAATATTTGTTCTATGAAACCCTTAGGGGAGAAAGCCCAACTAGAAGGTGAGGTTTATCTTCTCTCTTTTCTCTGGTATGGAAATAATGCAAGTACAAAGGAGAAGGCACTCTCTATGGAGTTACATGATACCTGTGGCCTTTTAGGATTCTACATAAAATTAACACCCTCTATTATGCTCTCTAATTTCCCACTTCTAGTTGTTTTTCCCTGCTATGGAACGAAATAAAATAGCATAGAATGGAACTGATTCTCCTCCTAGTAGTCTGGTATTTAACATATCCCGATAGTCGTCTAGGGTTATGGTTTTTACTTCCTCAATTGATCCAGATTGAATCATTATATTATTTTTCATCTATCTTGATGATTTTAGAGTGGAAAATTTGGGTGAATCAGTTTGCAGGGTCATTTTAGTTGGGTTTTTTCCCATATTGGGTTTCCCGGGTCATATATTTTGTTTATTTTTGGATGGTGTGAGTGTATGGTAATGTTCTCTATTTTATGCATTTTTATCTATTTCATGCGTAAGCAGAAAATCAGTAACTAAATATTCTGTAGATCTAATGGAAAAATAACCTTAATAGAAAATATTTTCAATATTTTATTAGATATGTTGTGACGAACTATTCCAGTGGAATATCCACGGTATTTTACAGATCATATTGGTATTAGAGAAGGTTTTTATTTTGGGTATTTGTGGGAATTTTCATGATCCAAGAATCGGCTTAAAAAGAATTCGCAGAAACCCTGGACATGGTGGATGGGTTTGTTCATAATAACCCTTGAGATATAGCAGAAGAGAGATTTCATAGGTTGGAAGTGCAAGTCACCAACACCAGTCACAGTATGAACCTCCTCATGGCGGCTCTAGAAAAAATGCTCTGACTGTTCGAAGATGAAGGAGGATCTAACTCAGAGAATGAAACAAAGGGGAAATTGGGAGATCATGAAGATTCAAGAAAGGACTCATGGAAAGAATCTAAGAAAGAGAAACTGAGTTTCAATGCCATGAACCCTTCATAGTCCCTATTCAATATGGAAGTGAAAGTGGACATAAATCCATACCAAGGTGAGATCGATGCATTAAAATTGAATCATTGGGTTCAACAACTAGAAGTTTATTTTAGCATTCATAATATAGATGAAGGGCGGAATATGTCATTTGCTATATTGAAGTTAGAGGGCCATGCTTTAACTTGGTGGGAAATTCATATGGAAACACTTAGGCTAGAGGGTGATCCACCAATAAATAGGTTGGAGTACTTCAAAACCCTCATCAAGTCCCAATTCTACCCTATTGGGTATGTAGAGGACCAATAGATCTAGTGGCACTACTTTAGGAAAAGGCAGGGGAAGAGTGTAGAGGAGTACACCACTAAGTTCATAAAAATGGCAATTATGTTGGGTATCTCTCCCAAGAGCCCATATGTACTCCTCAAGTATCTGGGGGGTTTACACAGTCATGTATGAAATCATTTGATTATCTTCAAGACAAGGACAATGGATGAGGCATGTGTAGAGGCACAATACCTGGAAAACATAGGCCAAAAGAAGGGGAAACCAAGTGGTTCAAAGCAAAAAGAGCACCGGGAAGCTTCCAAGGAGGGGAAGAAGAAGTGGAAAGGGGGAAAATATAAGAATATTGTATCCACTACACAAAAGTGCAAAGATCCCAACAACCATTGAAATCATTGGAGGTTCACAATAATCCTAGCCACTATCCATTGGGTTGGGTAAGAAAGGATGCCAAGATAAAGGTGTCGAAACAATGTAGGATTAAATTTTCTGTAAGTTCTAATTTTATTGATGAAGTGGAATTGAATGTATTACCCTTTGATGTATGTGGAGTAGTGTTTGGAACCCCTTACATGTATATTAGGGATACAATATTCATGTGGAGAGCCAACTCATATCGACTAATCAATGATGGGAAGTCCTACATAATCAATGTCCATAAAGGTGAGTTAAATATCTCACTAATAGGTGCCAACCAAACCAAGAAGTTGATTAGTTATAGTCAGAAGTATGTTTTTTTTCTTAAGAGAAAATTAGTCTAATGATGAGTCAATGAGAGTGAATACATCCTTGGAAGAGTGTGATAAAGAGAAGAAACATCAGTTGGAGGAGTACTATAGGAATACAGAGGAATGTTATAGGATCCTAAATGGATACTACCTAAGAGGGAAGTGGAGCATGGAATCTAGCTATTTCCATACTCGTCATTGCCGAATATTGGGTTGTTTAGACAATCTATTCTAGAAGCTAATGAAGTGAAGAAGCAATTGCATCAGTTGTTGGAGCAAGGTGTGATTCAACCAAGTACCTCACCTTATGGCTCACCCATCACAATTGTTCCCAAGAAGGATGTGACTTGAATAATGTGTATTGATTTCGGCATTGAACAAGATTACACTAAAGAATGAGAACCCTTTGCCAAGGATCAGTGATTTTTTTGACCAGTTATAACATGCCAAGTACTTCACTAAGATAGATTTGAAATCACGATATCACTAGGTATGAGTCAAAGAAGAAGATATCTGGAATACTTTCTTCAAGACAAGGCAAGTTTTGTATGAGTGGTTGGTTATGCCATTCAGTTTATGCAATTCACTAGCTACATTTATGAGACTAATGAATGATGTTTTACGCCCTTATCTAGATTCATTTGTTATTTCCTATTTGGATGACATACTGGTTTATAATGCTACCTAGGAGGAGCACATATCAAATCTTATGAAAGTGTTAGATACTCTAAAAAAGCACTATCTATTGGCTAATCTCAAGAAATTCAAGTTTACTCGGTAGTCTTTGGTGTATTTGGGGTATGTGATCGGTGGAGGGGAGCTCAAGATAGATCCCACAAAGATGGAGGCCATCATGAAGTGGCCAGATCCTCTAAATGTCACTGAAGTTAGGAGTTTTTTTGGGGCAACACAATACTTGCAGAAGTTCATAGCTTCATTTTCAGTGGTAGCTTCACCACTCCACGCCATAACAACTAGTGGTAAGATTTTTCAGTGGGGGAAGAATTAGCAAAAGGCCTTTGATGAGATGAAAAGAAAATTCAGTCAAGCACCATTCCCTGTGCTACCAAATTTGTAGAATCCTTTCAAAGTGGAGACATATGGAAGTGGGCATGCCATGGGAGCAGTATTGATGAAGGGAGGAAGTCATGTTTCCTATCATTCTAAAGTATTTCATGGGGTAGTTCTCAACTACCCTACCTACAAAAAGGAGATTTATTCCTTGGTACAAGTTGTAAAAAAATGGAAGCATTATCTGATGGGAAAGGAGACCATCATCCACATAGATCACCAACCACTATATTATCTCCAGGCTTAGAGTAAGATACAAAAAACCATGCATTACAAGTGGATGGGGTTTTTACATCAATTTGATTCGGTCATAAAGTATAATAAGGGAAGCAAAAATAAGTTGGTAGACATGCTTTCATGTTCACCCACATCCAAGATTACAACTTTGGGAAATCTAATGCACATGGATCCTTTTACCCATGATGCATACATAGAATATGAGGACTTCAAGGAGGTTTTTTAGTAACTACATGGCCAAATTCATATATAATAAGGTGACAAAAAGGATTACTATCATTTCTAGAATGGTTTACTCTACAAGTTTGACAAGCTATGTGTTCCTAAAGGTGAATGACTGTAGCTTATTAGAGAGGCTCACACCTCCAAGGTTACAAGACATTTTTGTGTTGGGAAGATAGTTTCCAATTTACAAAGGTATGTGTATTGGCCCATAATGCAAGAATATGTAGCACAATATATTAGAGGATGTGTACTTTGTTGTACCAGCAAGCCTAGTAACAGGAAGCAAGGTCTATACCATCCCTTACATGTACCCACTCGACCTTGGGAAATCATTCCCTTGGATTTTATGGGAGGTTTACCAACCACACGAAAGGAACATGACTATTTATTTGTGGTAGTTGACAGGTTAAGAAAAATGTGCATTATCATGCCTTGTAAAAATACCATCAAGGGATAAGAAGCAACAAACTTGTTCTTTGAACAGGTCTGGGTGCACTTTGTGATACCAAGGAGCATCATCTTAGATAGGGATACCAAATTTCTCAATGCATTTTGGACTACATTGTGGAAGAATATGGACACTAAGTTGAAGAGGTCTACAACATTCCATCCACAAACAGATGGGTAGACAGAAGTAGTCAACAAGACTTTGGTGTAGCTTTTGAGGGGCTACAATCAAAAGAATCTGAAGAATTGGGATGAAAATTTTATCTATATACAACACTCTTATAACATAGCAGTCCACATAGTTGGAAATAATAGGTTTACCATAGACAATATTGAAATATTTTCACCCAACCATAGGATGAAGCCACCCCCGAGCACCTTAACCTTAACATGGAGAATAATTTTGGAAGCAAACCCTAGGTCCAAAATCCAATCAAGGTAGTGTAACACTCTCCAGAGCTAGCATACCAAGCCTAAAACCGAAAATACTAGTTGCAGTAGTTGCAACTGCATCTACTCTCTAGACTTACACACTTGTTGAATTTTTGCAGTGCACACTAGATTTCTGCAGTTGCGAGCTCTGTCTCTCAAATGAGCTCTGGCGTCCTGTATTTATATTGCTCCTCCTTAGCTTTCTAGGTCGACTTCTCATTCTGGAGGCTAAAAACTCAATATTACATATTTCCTTTAGCCGACTTGTCTTCTAGGGTTATGTCCAATGCTTTAGGGTTTCTTCTTTCTTCTCAAAATATTATATTCTTGCTAGAGTTACATGTGGAGTTTAATACCTCCCACAACTACCATAATATCAACACTCCCTCCTAGCTAGGGAGGTATTGAAAGCAATGGATTTGAGCACAAACATACCATTCAACTGGTAGCATCATCATAGCCACATAGGCTATCTCATGATTAGATCATGAGCACCATCATCACTATCAATATCATCTGATAGCATCAACTACATCATCTCTCGAATCCATACTCCATCTGAGTAATCAGGCATGATGTTGAATAAGTCACTCACTCCATAGAGTGATACAAGAACCATTCTTCTAATCTGTACATGTGTCCTATACGAATAACTATTTCAACAGATGTTGGAAGCCACGCAATGGTCTACAAGGACTATTCCTCTAATCTAGACATACATCCTAGAAGAATAAATGTCCTGGACCATTTTCCATTTGGAGAATGTCTATCCACCAGCACATTGACTATCCATCTAGCTGATAATCGTTTCCAACACTACTAATAGTCTACATGGAAATCAAAACAATGTCATTCAATAGAACACAATTGTTTCTATCCATAGTAGTACACGACTATTATCCAATGGTACACAACCAGACCAAGTAGCACGCGGCTACTTAATCAGTGACACATAGTCACAACCAATGGAACACATCCATCATAGTAGCATACGTCTATTGTCCATAGACATACAGTATCCATAGAAATCATATCATCTGATGTCAACCTGCATAAAACATTATCATGATATAAACTGAGTCATCTAAGCCATTATTCCACTCACATTTGTGAGATATGGAAGATCATCTGCCCTCATAAGGTAAAACATTAGCCATGGGATATCTAGACTATTCTTCTCAAGCATAGAAGAATAATTGTCCTTGATTTATGAGCTTGGACCATTCACCTAACTGGGCCATTCCTCCGTCACTAGTCATAGTGCAACTTGGAGAGAATGAGTCTTCCCTAGGGAATGCATGTCCCTGATTTTTGAACCTGGACCATTCACCTAACTGGGCCATTCCTCCAGCACTAATCATAGTGCAACCTAGATAGAATGAGTCTGCCCTAGGGAATGACTGTCTGAACCATTTCCTAATGGAAATTATTGTCCTGCACCAACCTCCAAAACGGGCCATTCTTCGAAACTTCTCACAACTGTGAACTTCAAAAGAATGACTGCCCAGTCAGGTGGACCATTCTACTTGACCACTACTCATAGTGACTACCAAGAAGAATGACTATCCTAGACCATTCACCCACACTGGCCACAAGGGGAATCGATGTTTATGGTACATCAACAATCTATCAAACCATTTTCATTACGAAAATGACTGTTCGATCTGGACCATTTTCCGAACTGGAAAATGCATGTCCATCAGAATATCAAACCACTTTTCAAACTACAAAGGAACTTCTCATCCTAGACCATTTTTCGAACTGAAAAATGATTGTCCATAAATAAATAACACATCAGTGCTCCCCCCCAACCTAGGATTAATCTCTTCCTTTTTCAATAAGGAATTCATCTCCATGAGCCCCAACTTGTTTCTTAAGTACGCAAACTTTTTCATCTTGGATAGAGGCTTTACCAAAATATCTTCTATCTGCTCATCTTTGGAGATATATTGGATAACCACTTCTCTTTTCTGGACTTCATCATAGAGAATGTAATGCTTGATCTCAATGTACTTTGGCCTGTCATGGAACATTGGTTTTCTCTAAAGGCTTCATATAGCTCTGATCATTACAATATATTATGGTCGAACTCGACACTTTTGTTTCCTGCTAGCTCATGACATCATGGCAAGACTCAAACTTAAACATATCCAAGGAGCACTTCTTATCTCATCATGAAAGTTTTCCATGGATTAGCAATCCATCATCCCAGACTTCTGAGTAACTATTCTGATACACTATCTTTGTCATAGAAATTTTTCACCACGCTTCTATTGTATATGAGATACTTTGCATCAATTTGTTTGAATTCATACAAGGTCTTCTTATATCTACATGCATGGGTCTCTTTCTGGTATAAGCTTCTTTCTCACTTGCTTTATTGGAAAGAACAATATTTAACATGTAAATTCCAATTCATGGATACTAAAAGAGGTACATATGGAACAAGTTATTGTCATAATCTTCTCCCTCCTTCTAGAATGATCTAAAAATGAAGACGTGTATTCTTGAAAATATTTGCAAGTAAATTTTCTGTGTTAAAATGCAAATGGATCAACTTTGCAACACAACTTTAATAGAATTTACTCATTCAAGATGAATATAAATAGCAGTAATAACAGTGAACAGAAAACACATAACACAACAAATGATAAAGGAGTTCATCCCTCTCTTGGGCTACATCTCCTGGTCCAGCTTCCAATGGATCATTTGTATTATTTTCTCAAAGTGCTAAAAAATGTGCTTTAAAATGCTCAAAATGCCAAATAGACTGCTCCAATGGCTTCAGAATGTCCAAAAACCCCTAGCTGGGCTTTTTCAGCACCTCGTTTGGCCAAAAATTGAAGAAGATAGGCTTTCTAGAAGTCCCCCTTCAAACTTGTTTTCTCTGCATCTACAAATCGCACCCTTGTTGGCTCAACCTAGCCCACACACATATTTAAGCATTAAAACTTAGCACCGGACGCAACCGCGCAAACCGTGCAAACTGTAGGATGGTTACGGGCGGACCTAGCCCCTAACCACTAGGGCTATGGTCGTATGACCCATATGACCGTCCACAAGTGCAAACATAGGCCCCCGTTTCCACAAGCCAATGGTTAAAGAACAAGTGGCAGGTCGTTTGTATAACCGTTGAACCGAATTCAAACCAAAACACATACCCGTGGGCGCACATATGGTAATACATATGGTCATATTGTTATAATGTATGTGATCGGGGGTTGGGGCTAAGCCCCAGCCCAAACCCCCGCGCCAATACATAACAAATCAAACTTAAATAAATATGAAACCATATATATAACAAGGATTATGGTATGGCGTGTTGGCAATGCAAAATTTGCAAAGGTTGTATTCGTGGGTGGAGGTCACGGGGTCGAACCCGATGGACTCCAATAAAGTTTTATACAAGCAACCAATAACATGGTGCCACGTGGCAGCCCATGACTGGGCCACGTGGCACCATACAACCAACCAAATACTGCCACATGTCACAATGTCATTCATCCACATCTGCCAACTGTCTGCCACTCAGCCCTGCCATGTGTCATACAGACTTCCACGTCAGCAGCCGTATGAACTATATGGACTGTACAGTCAGCATCCCTTTTCTTGCCTGTTTGTCATTTTGAAAGAACGCGATATCTCTCGCTCCCTACGTCCATTTGAACCCAAACAAGTTGTGTTGGGTTCGTAATGATGAGGCCTACGCTCCCATTCGATTTTAAGCGATTCCAAGCACTTTGAATTTTTGAGCAAAATTTGATCCTCTGGATCATAGAAGAACTTTTGAATCTTGCAATGATTCCATTCATAAGTATTTTTCACACTGTTCTTTATCATAACTTCCATTTCTTCTGCTCGATTTATTCTTAGTAAGTTCAAACTAAGATGGTAGTCTTGTGATTCTCGATATAATCACTAGTTGTTATGGCTTTTCTTTCTTTCTTGGAATCTTCATGTTCTTCCTCATGTCTCTCTCTAGCTCCTAGGTCCAGGGGTCTTCTATAGTTTTCATGCCCTGAAGATTCCAACTTCTTCCTTTCATCATAGAATCAAAGATGTATATGGACAATCAGGATAGTTTAAGGATTCTTTTTGAAGAAGACTTTTTCTAGAGTCAAATGGAACACATGCTTCTTTTCATGGCTGCTACTTTCAATGGGAACATGGAAAGATACTTCATAATCCTCAATGGATCATATTATTTAGGATTATCTCCCTCCTAATACTTTCTTCATGCATGAATGCATGCTCTTCTTTTGGAATTTTGTAATCATCTCCCTCCATCTAATATAGTCCACGCTTTTGTCTGCATTCTTATTTCCTTCTGCAAGGTGTCACAAGTATTTTTCTAATTTCCTCTTGGTTGCTGACTTCTTTCTATTTTGAATTCTTCTGGGTCTCTTTAGGTTTGATTCTGATTTCAGGTTATCTAGTAGTTGTTACTTATATAATAGCTTCCACATGAATTGTTACCAAAGATTGTCAACATACTTCATCTATTCTTGTGTATTTCTTGACTTGTAGTCATCGTGATAGCAATCCTTATCCTTTTATTCTTCCATGGGTATTGTTTCCCTTGAACATATTTTCTTCTAAGAAATAGATATAAATGATATGTATGGGAACTATGTAAACATGGTATGTACAAGAGATTTGAAGAATATTGTTACCTTGACTTAGAAGAAGAAGTATGTTTTATCATGCTTGACTTTCTTTGAAGGTTTATTTTCTTCGGCAACCGTTACTTCATCTATTTCCTTCCTTTTCTTTAACTCGCGACAATGATTCCTGTAGTGACTATTTTTTCGATAGTTGAATCATTGTATCTTTGACATATCCTTTTCTTGATTTGGTTTCTTCCTTGAGCCAAACTTCTTCTTATTCTTGAAATTCTTGAACTTTGTTGTGAAAGCTTGATCATCGTATTTCTTTTGGGAGAAGGTCCTGCATTCCATAGAGGAATTAGCACTAGATTCTCAAGCAAAGCTAGCCATTGAAATGTTTTTGCAGAAGCAGTCCAGAAGTACAAGACAAGGGAAACATGACCTTTGGTAGATTGGGTTGAATGAACAACTTCTATGCAAATAAAAGTGGTACTCCAAGGAGAAGGTAGAGGAAAAATTTCCTCACCTCACTCAGTAAATATTTTGGGGACCAAAAGCCTCCCTAAATGGGGAGGTATGATCCATGTTGGATCATCATATTATTTTTCATCTATCTCAATGCTTTTAGAGTGGAAAAAATTAGAGGAATTAGCTTGCATGGTCATTTTAGTGGCAAGTCCAAGTTTGGAAAATTGGTGTTTGAAACCTTCGGGAGCCATTTTGAGGAATTAATTGGGGTTCTTATGTCTAGAAATTTTGCACACACCCTTGAAAATGTTCTAAACTCCAATACATTTCCAACAGTGTAGACCGTGCATTAATTGGAGTTCATGTGCAAACGTTATGCCTCCCACAAGTTGACCTATTGTGTTGACCACCATGGTACGAGAGAATGCCACATCAACCCCTATTACTCACGCATATGGGGCTATCCACATGATTGATTTTGTGAAGATTCTAGAAGCTTAAAAGTGATACCATAATTGAGGGTTGAGAAAGTCAAAAACCTATCCCTAGATGGCTATCGTGCTATGTTAAATATTGGGCCACTAAGAGGAGAAGGGGTTCCATTCTTCTGCATTGTATCTTGTTCCATAGTTGAGAAAAACATCTGATAGTGGTATTCTGTGAGCATAAAAGAGGAGATGAGATTTTGTAGCAGCCATATAATCCACAGGTCAAAGGAAACTCCATAGAGAGTGCCTCTTTCTTTGTACTTGCATCATTTCTATACCAAAGAAAAGAGAGCAGAGCAACCTCACTTTCTATCTGGGTTTTCAATCGTATTGGGTTTCCTAGGTCATATCTTGTGTTTATTTGTGGATGGTGTGATTATTTTTTACTGTTCTCTATTTTCCACATTTTATCTATTTCATGCATAAGAAGAAAATCAATAACTAAGTATTATGGAGATCTAAAGGAAAAATAACCTTAATAGAAAATATTTTCAGTATTTTACTAGATCTGTTGTGACGAACTGTTCCAGTGGAATATTCATGGCAGTTTACAGATCATCAACCCTCAATTGTGATAAGGTTTTGGACCTTCTAGAATGTTCTATAAAATCCAATATGTGGCTATCCCCACACGTTTAAGTAATGGGGGATGACATGGCATCCACTCTCACCATGGTGATCAATATGGTAGGTCAACGTGTGGGAGGAATAACTTTCACATACAACTCTAATTGAGGTGATTATTGCACTATTATAAAGGTGATTATTGAGGTTATTATTGATGCCTCAAAATGGCTTTAAAATATTTTAGACGGGTTTTTGGTCCCAAATTTCCAAGTTTGGACCAACAAATAAAATGACTCTGCAAGTTGATTCCTCCAATTTTTTCCACCCATAAAGCATTGAGATACAAAAAAATTAATATAATGATCTAATCTGGATCAATAGAGGAACAAAGGCCTAGTGGCCTTTTAGAATACATAACCCTCTGTCCAATATTGCGAGAGAGAGAAAGAGAACAACTTTTTAACTTCTACAAAGGATCTATGTTGGTGAAGCTGGTGGGCTACAATTCCCTCATTTATGGATCAAATCAACTAGCACTTGTTGTTAATATTGACTAAAATAAGTTTCAATGATTTGTTTAATGATGAGT
>ML783229.1:52331-76705 GCA_009831015.1 Picea engelmannii | reverse complement strand
GAAATATAATTATTACCTCTACTGAAAAATATATAGAGCAATGAGAACCAAACTGATGGGCCCTCCCAATCGGTCTCTCATTGCTTAAAATAACTACAAAACTAACAACAAACTGATAACACCAAATAGATCTCCAAACATCAACCCATAGCTTTTTATTCAAAGGTTGAATTTCAACAATACAACAAAGTAATGGTGTACTCCTTGTATATTAAAAAATAATGCCTCCTATTAGTCTTGTGAAGCTCTTATTTATGCATAAAAAACCAGTGAAACCGAATTCCAAATTCAAAATCCGTTCAAACAATTTTTACAATTTTAGGAACCGGACGCACACAAAATTTAGGAAAACCCAGATTAGAAAATTATCCTTATCTCCCAAACCGTCTCAAATTTTGGAAATCAACAATTGAGATAACCAATTTGGACCCTTTTGCACAAAACCCATGTTTTAGTTTTTCAAGATCTATCTTCATCTACCCAGAAATCACATCGGAAGTTGATTGTTTGGAACTGTTTATTAATTCTGACCATAATTTTGACCAAGTTATTGGAGGCTCACATGTGCGACCAAGGCATGATCTGATGGATACATAACCATCTAGAAGCATCCAATTATGATATCTATGTCCCATTCGACACATGGAAGTATGAGGAACAATGATGGTGCTATAGGAACTGCATAAGAGTCACATAAACTGAACTAGGCAAAACCCTCATTAGTAATAATCAACTATTGATTTTGTATCTACCAAAAACAGTGGAAAAGTCATTGAATTAAAAACATAATTACGTTTCAAGCTCCAGATGATATTTCCATTAAAAATATTGAGATGACACGATGTAAGGAATGGTGATAAGGTAAAAATATAGGGTTAAATTGTCAAAAAGGAAGTATTTGGCAATGAAAATGGCATCAAATTGTAGGCCCAACAATAAATTACAAAAAATCACGAGAATAAAGGGAAAAAAAATTGAGTAATGGGGTGTTTTAGTTAACATTAAGTCCATTCCAATAATGTTTTTAACATTCCATGATATGTAAAGAACAACAACTTTTTTATGGTTCAGTGTTGCAATACATATTCTATGGCTTGATGGTTATGGTAGGATGAAAAATCTTGCTGGAAAATTTATCCATCCCATCAAGGAGAAAAATTGACGCCTTCATTTCCATTCATGATCCCATCAACCCTCCATAAAAGGATGTTAAATTATTTCCCCTACAAAAAAAAAAATTAAACTAAAAAATCACTTGTAAGTCACAAAGTTAGGATCATTCCATATCTTTTTAAATGAAGGGATATCGCTCTTACAACTTCTTAATATTCAATCATTAGGAATCAAGGCTTGGAACTAGATAATAAAATTCATTATGAACTTTAAAGTAGAATAATAAATTTTTGATTCATAAACTTGGAAGTTGGTAACTAGCACTAGTAGTGTTAACTCCGAGTTGAATCGTTTTACATTAGATTTCCATGGATATACATTGGTAGAATAACTATCACCACTAATCCCATTGTTCTCTCTTTTAATCACCGTAATGGACATTACATTTATTGTTGAACTATTGGGGTCTTACCCTAACCTCCCTACTTTAGGATACTTAGGAGTTAGTCTATTGAGGTATGCTACCATCCTCCTTGAATAAGGCCCATTAGATAGTAGTGGATATTTACTTAATGGGGTCCATTAATGATGGGACAACAAGTAGGTAGGGTTTTTCTATTGAGAATCTATTTAAAAAGATAGGAGGCTAGAATAATTTTCCATGTATTGTGGTATTTGGATGTTTACTCAGTGAAAGGTTTCTCCGCCTTAAGAGGCAAGTGAGCATTTCTTTATTTCTTCTAATTATCATAATACAAGGGTATATTTCACATAATTCATCTATTTTTCTCTAGTATATGGTTCTCTACAATTATATTTTATGTATACCTAGTTTTGTTTCAATTTTAAGGATTAAGGAACACTACAAGTGGTATCAGAGCTCTTTCCGAAGCCAACTCACATCCATATTTTAGAATATTTTTTTTATCCTAGAGACATGTTATAACATATTTAAATAACACACACACACACACACACACACACACACACACATATATATATATTGTACAATGGGTAAAAATATGGTCAAGGAAGAATACATGCAAAAAATACAGTTTGTGTCACTTAGTTGGATTCCCTCGTAACCTTTGCTTGTATCTCTTCGAGTAGTACCACATCAGACAACCCCTATGTACAAAATTTTCTTCCACATACCCTTGGGTATATCTGAATCCCTTTAGGAAGACCTGAAACTAGCCTTACATAAACCTATGACCTTCATGTTGATATAGTACGCTAAGAACAATATTGGTATAGATCACTCTCATGTACCAAGGTACTGGGTAGTATAGATAAGGGTATGGTCTATCCTCCTTGGTTGGTGTCATGAAATATTCAATTGAGTACCACTATTGTAAACACTCTATATTAGAGAGATATAACACTTAAAACCTCTTTGTCATTAAGACCCTACAAACCCTAGCCTCTGTTGGACACACCTACCACACTTAGAGGGGGGGGTGAATGAGTGGGGATTGTTTTCCCAAAACTTCCCTCTTACACAAAACTCATTAGTTAGCATTCAACTTTTACTCATTAATCATTTCTATCATTTATAACCAGTTATATGTGAACATATATCAGCAACATGTATCAACACTACATCATCAACAACTCGTCATCACAAGGAACACAATATGTATGTACAATTTTCTTTTTATTACAGACTGAAATCCTTGGGGTTTATCAGCAACAACTAAATAGAGTGCAACTCTGCAAGAGCACCGGCTCTATAATGCAAGACTCAGCTTACACCCTCAGCACCAACTAAGATGAGGAAACAATCCTCAACAGATATCAATCTGTCAATAGGTACACGACCTATCAGTAGTGCAACCCATGTGTGTACGCACCCTGGCTCACTACAGCCCATGTATGTACACATCCAGTGTATACATCAACCTGTGTATAACTTCTGAGATTCTTAGGGTTTGTTCTTCAAGTTCATCTCAGATCCTCTGCAACCAATATATTATTCTCTCTGTCTCTGATTGTCCAAACTAACCACCATCCAGTCACAACACATCCAAGCTCTCCAATAGCTTGTTCATGCTCCACAACAAATCAATATGAATGCTATTTCAATCATGTATAAACAACTAGTATACCACAACAATCATGTCACCACTGAATCAAAAGAGTATTGTTCACTCCATCAACCAAATCAACCAAACTGAACCACATCATAGAAGCCATACCAAGAATTCCCTAAGCATTCACAACACATCAAACAATAGTATCCATCAAGACAATAATGTAACCATACCAGTGTCTCAGTGATAGATCTAAGGCCATAGAATGTAGATCCTGAACCTGCCTCATCATCCAAGAGCTTGGTACCAGCTCAAACACAAGTCTTCACCATTCTATCCACTATACGCTCCCTATCCTCATACAGCTTGCGTACATACTCACCCTATGCAAAGCCAACCCACGTATACCTCAATGTATACGCACCCTATACACAGACAGCCCATGTATACATCAGAAACTAGGGTTTCTGAAGCTCCGAGAATTTTGTCGTCAAGATCTCCGACATTGCCGAAACTTTGATGCATCCATGAGATCCTCCTCACACTCTCTTTCTCAGAATAGATCTTCAATCATGCTCAAGAGATCCATACCAAAGATTCTCTCACAAGAAGCTCTCCATCAATACTCCAAAAGAAATTCTCACAAGAATCTCTCAATTGATCCACATGAAGGATGAAAAACAAGAGTCCATAGCTATCTTATTTATACTTTCATCCTCTAGGTCACTTTACCCACTTTTAGGTTGCTTAACCTATTTTCCTTATTTTAGGGTTAACCACTTTCCATAAATAGAAAGTTCTCCAATATTTTATCATTTAAATATTCCTTCTTGATTTTGTCACCTTACTTTATCATTTAAATAATCTTTCTTGATTTTGTCACTTCTCTTTATTATTTAAATAATCCACCTTGACTTTGTCATTATACTTTATCATTTAAATAATGATTTCTTCTTTTAGGTCACTTTGACTTCTTTGACCTTGGGGGCTTCAAGCCTTCATATGGAGGTCCTCTAACTTCGTAAGGCCATAACTCTCAAACCGTGAGAAGTTATGTGACATTCCACATACCACCGGAAATGGCATGACAAGCACTATCCATCTAGGATAGTTTCACCAACAATTTCATTGATCTTCAACTCATTATTCCACATACAAGCATGGGTCCTCCAACCATTCTTCTAGGATAACTCAATCCGAAAAGCGTCTTCCCATGAGGGATTTCACCATAAGAGGACCACTTTGGAGTTCATCCATTTGTGCACCTTATCAATCATGATAAGACAATAAATGAGTCATTTATACATTTTTCCAACAATGCATCATATCAATGAAACCACATCGATCCATCTTCATCATGTATCAATGACAACTCATTGATCCATCATCATATCAAGGACAACTCATTGATCCATCATATCAATGACAACTTATTGATCCATCATCATATCAATGACAACTCATTGATCCATCATATCAATGCCAACTTATTAATCCATCCTCATATCAATGACAACTCATTGATCCATCATATCAATGACAACTTATTGATCCATCATCATATCAATGACAACTCATTGATCCATTTTCATCTATGCATTTTCATCTAGGACAATACATATTACATTACATCAATCATTAATCAATCAATCACTTGACATCAATCAATGACACCAATCAATCAAACCATTGGCATCAATGCCAACATGATCCAACAATCTCCCCTTTTGGCATTGATGGCAATACCAACATTGATGTCAACACCAATCACCAATTATTGATGTCAAACATGTAGACAAGGCATGCTCTACATCAATAGTCATCAATCATATCAATATGACTATCTCTCCCCATTAGTAAACATCAATCACAATAGCAACAGTCAATGTGACTATCTCTCCCCAACAATAATCATCAGTCACATCAATGTGACTATCTCTCCCCCTTTGAAATCAATGGAAAAGGGCCATTTTCCTCTTGGGGTTGCTCCCCCTATCTAAGTGCCTTTGATCTTCCTCTGAATAATCTCTCCCCTTTTGAACAAGGGATATCATCCTGATGTAATGCTGAAAATACATCGCTCATACTCCCCCTGTGACCATCATTCCTCCTAGAATTATGCTTATGTGCTCTTTCTTCAAATATAGGGCTCTTTTCTAGGTACGCATCTGATAAATATCTCCTCCTAGAATCATGGGAAGAAGATTGACTCCCCCTATGGGTATGTCTCCCCCTATCTTCTCTGCAAGATCAACAATATGCTACCATATAATGATCCTTGGACCTGTTCATGCGTCAAACTCATGACATACCAACCATCATGAAGAGAATATGTCAATAATGAAATAAAAAATATCAACCAAGTACATCATGTACCAAAATGTGCCCACCATGCACATCACCCATGTACATCAACAAATATCATCCATGGAATGTATCCACCATATGCCAGCATGTGCTTCTACCAATATTCCAACATGTGTATCTACCAATATGCCAACCATGTGCATCTAACAATCTGCCAACTATGTGCATCTACCAATATTCCAACCATGTGTCATATCACTCATGATATGTCTCCATCATGAACCGGGTATCACAACCATGTATCAAACAAATACCAATTGTTGTGTTAATTAAGTAATACCAATGGTGTAGCATCATCACTTGCACCAAGCAAGTATATCAACCATGCATCAACAAGCTATGACTCCCCAATGATGTACAACATGACTATCAATCTCCACCAACTCAACACATCAACTACATGTCTTAATATGTAGCCCAACCACATGCAAAATGCATGCACCATGACTTCCAATAATACATCATAAGATATATCAATGAAACTCAAGTATGTGCCATCCATGTACCCCAACAAATTATTTTACATAATCCAATAGATGAGCATTTGATCAGCATCAATCCATACTCATGGGTTAGTGCCATGCACCCAAGATTTATTTTATATCATAACATTGCGTGATCTAACTTAGAACCATGAAAACCTGCAGAAAACAGTGTCAATACCTGCAATAAACAATGTCAGACCCTACAACACAAATTTATACCATCACATCAAGATGCAACCCATGTGCATTACCTTTTTCCCAAGGCTTTACCACATATATGTGGCCTGCTACACAACAATTCGTGTATGTACGCGACCTATACAAGGTCAGCCTGCGTATGTTTGCGATTAATACCATTGTCACCCGCGTATGCCTCAGTAGATGACTTACTTGAGCTTTCCTTCATTCTTTCATGTTGTTCTGGCTGTGCTGTCTTCTTCACCCACTTTTGTAGGTGTCTCTACTCCTCAGAACTTGAGCTCTGAGCATCCATTTTTTCAAAGATGTCTCCCTTACTTACTTCATTCCTTCTTCTAGCCATGCTATGTGAAGTCCTCATCATGGACTTTCTTCTTGTGTTCTAGCACTCCTAAGATTTGTGACCAAATCCACTACAGTTGTAGCATCTTATGGTGTTACAGTGAACAACAATATGTCCTACTTGATCACATCTCCAACACCTCATGGTGTTATGAAATCTTCCATCATATCTCCTTTCATAAGATCTACATTCAAAATCTTTGTGACCATATTCATTACATGAATAACAATGCCCATGGAAAACACTTTCATACCTTTTCTTTGGTGTCCCAAGAATGGCTTCTTGATGTCTTCCTTGCTTTGTTCGTTTGAAATTTTCTTTGCCTTGTGTAGATGGTTTCTTTGCAACATTGTCTTCCTTTTCTGATGGATTTACCTCATGCTTCTTTGAGCTGCTTTCTTCGGCATCTATGGCTTCTTTCTTGTATCCAAGACCTGATTTATCACATGGTGATCTTTGACTTTCCAATATCTCATCCAAGATTCTTGATCTATTCAAGAATTTGTTTGACTTCTCTATCTTCTTTCTAAGATCAACAATTTTAGCTTCTAACTTACAACATGACTCTTCCTTTTCATTTATTTGATTCTTCAATAGTTCCTCTATTCTTTTGGCTTCTTCAATTTGGGTTTTGAGATGGACAATAGTTTCAAAACTTTTGCTAATTTTATCATCTAGCTTCACATTTTCTTTTTCACTCTTTAGTCTTGTGATTTCTTCTTCCTTTTCTTCTAGTTGAGTCTTATTGCTTTCTTCTTGTTCTTTGATCATTTCTTTTAACATCAAGATGTACCTTTGACTCCTCCTAAGAAACTTCTTAGTGTTATCCGAAAGATAGTTATAGTGTGTATAGTAATGATCACTTCTATATCTATATAAACCCTCTTCAACTTCTTTTTAAAGTTTTAATAGATTTTCTTCTATTATTTTCATGGGATAATAACCATCAAGCTTTACACAAACTATTTCTAGATCTTCTTCTTCACTTATAGAGAAAAATTCATCATCATCATTGCAATCGAGGGTTTTTTAGGGTTCTTTATCTTCATTTGAAATATCTTCATGATCTTCCTTTTTGCCAATATCAACACATGATTCTTTGCCTTCATTTGAAATGTATTCAAGATCTTCCTTTATGCTATCATCAATTGATTCTTTGTATTCACTTGAAATTATTTCAAGATCACATTTTGAAATAATACAATCAAGGGTTTTTTATGATTCTTTACCTTTGATAATCTTGATGGAGTGGTCTTCAATATCTTCCTTCTCCTTCTTGATTTGATATGTCTCCTCTAGCTTTAGCCATAGATCATTGGCGGAAGGGCATTGTTCCATGCTTTCTTTGATAGAGCTTGAGAGTCCACTAAGAAGGGTCTTGAGAGCCAATGCATCATTCTTCTTTCCCTCCCTTTGAGATGCAAACTTTGACTTGTTCTTCAACAGAACATATCCACCAATGGTTGCCTTCCAAATAGTTGCTCCCATTGTCTACAAATACACTTTCATCTCTATTCTCCAAGTAGAATAGTTTTCCTCATCAAGGATTGGAACTTCATCATCCATTTGTGTGTCTTTTATAACCCTAAATTGCACCACACATGCTTACCTGGCATCAAGCCAACTCATATCCCTTCTTTGCCAAAACTCTGTTGAACAACTCTTTGAAAATCCTCTTGTGTAAAGGTCCATGCACCCTAACCCATTACTGCACGTGTGTACATGCTAGTTGACTCACAACATCCCATGTGTACCTAACAAAGCACGAAAAAAAGGAAAGTTGTCAATAGAACAAAAAGCTATGGATCTGTTAACTGAAACTCCCGGCCATGCATGGTCGAGGGTTCGTCCAAAACCCTAGCTCCTTCTAGCCTATAAAATAAGGGGTAGGGGTACCATTTGGAGGGGGGAAAATATAGTGAAGAAACTATGCCCATTTGTGTAATCCATTGTCCCAACCCTTTAGCCTTTCCTCATGCCAAAAGATATTTAACGCAAAGCAGTTGAAGGACAGAAGAAGAGGAGCCCAGGATTAGGTTCAAGGAGTGGTGGTCGATCTCAGCTTTTGTAAGTTGATTCACTTTCAGTAATAAAAAGAATGATTTTCCCGTCCCAAATCATAAATTGTCTATAGTTTGATTGATTTACGTTTGATTTCTAACCCTTGAGTACAGAAGTAGCATGCATGCGTAGTTGTTGTTTGTCTTGAGTGCAGGCCATCTATGGAAGGAGCAGCGTAAGAAAGTAATCAAAGCGCAACGGTCAGGATCTACATCGAACGTCGGTAATAAGGTAGGTGGCCCTTTTCCATGCATTTACTGAGAAAAAGGGATTTAAATCTTGGGATGTAGGTAAAAAAGTAGTTTCTATTCGGTCAAATATGCATGCAAGTCTGACCCTAGTTTGTTAGTTCGTAGAGTGTTTTTCCCAACAACAGAATTGGTGACCATACTAGGGAGAATACTCTTTAGGGTTCTTGGATTTATTTGGGTAGTTTAAAGACTAGGTTTTCTGTTTTTTCTTTGCCTGTCTTTTATTTTTCTGTAAGGTCTGAGCTAGCAAGGAGTCTGGTTTTCCATACTAGTTTTCCCTAACTTTTGCTTGACTGTATTTTTTGGGACACATAGAGGTACACGCGGCTTGCAGAAGGCCTGAACGTGTGTACCCGCGCCCTATCCTCTGACAACCCGCATGTGAACGCTAGTTGTAGAGATAGCAGTAGCATGTAGGAGTTCAGAGAACCTTAGAGGTAGTCCTCCTCTTCCCAGTCAGAATTACACATTCTCAGGGGGTTTTCTGGAATCCTGTCTGAGTCTTGCAGGTTCACAGTCCTATCTCAAATTGTTTTTTTTTTCTTTATTATCCCTTGCATTATTTGTATTTTCTGTTAGAAAGAGCATCCAAGCCTTCAAGAGATCCTGGTTATCAATACCAGAGGCCTCTTCCTGGTCTGGACTGCTTGTTTTCATATTTTTCCTTAGGATTTAGATATACATGCGACCTGTACAAGGTCAGCCCGCATGTACACGCTTTCTGTCTCTGTTCAGCACGCGTTTGCACGCGTGCTATTTTAGTGACAGACGCGTGCCTATACAGGCTACTTTTTTCTCAAGGTGGGGCATTCATCCCCTCCTTTGATAAGAAGTATTCCTCTCAGGTGTTTGAATCTAGGTTTGAACAATCAGTAGGTTAGGATTCATATTACCCTTAGCCTGCTTTTTCTCAATTAATAGTTGACAGAAAAATAAAAAATATTTTGTTTTATGGTTTTTAGACAAGCGTGAGAGTCATTGTTTGTTCAATTGCTTTTGTGTGATTCTTCAATCTGATTATTTGCAATCTGCGCTTTAAGCCAGAATTGTTTTCTTGGTTTTTTGCTTGTCGGTATTTTCCCTTTCTTGCTTTATTAGCATTTAAATAAATAAATAAATATATCTTTTCATTTTCTTCTTTGGTTAAAGAAAGTGTTTCTGCATCATTAGCTAGGGAAAAGTATTTTATTTCGTAAGTTTTTGCAGTGCACTTAGATGATAAGTAGGTCATAGTCGAGCAAAATTCCTGTGAGTTTGTTGTCCAAAATCTTAGAAAAAATTAAAAAAAATCTTTTTTGTGAAAAGTTGTTGAAATTTTGCATTTCGTAAAAGTTTTTGTTTCCTTATTTTTCATTCATTTTTTCTTTCATCTTTTACACATCATCATTTTCACCCTCATACCCCGTGACGTAATATAAATCCTTAAAAGCAACGCTAATTTTAAAATCTACTAGACTTTTATGTTTGTAGGGTTCACAAACTAGTTCAGGATTAGGGCCTTGGATTAGGTTGGAGAGGAAACTCTTCAAGGCCATTCAAAACCAAACATTGGAGTCTGAGATAGGGAGTGTCTAAGTCCAGTTTTGTGGAATTTATCCGGGACCCTCCTCTAACATAGGAGATAAACAAAAGGTCACGTGTGGAAAGGTAGCGGAGATAACTCCTCCAAAGCCGGACCAATCGTAGTGGAGAACACATATTGATGGCTTGTTTTGGGATTCCGTCATTTGCTTTTGCCACAGGGCTTCGTGGGTCTCGAATCCATTCGAGGTCCTCAGTTGTCTTCCGGACCATTTTCTCTCGATACCCTTGATAGGTTTCGGGCTCGATACCCTGCTCATTGTGGTCTACCCGACTTTCGACTGTACCCACCTGGTGATTGTTCGCGTGTTGGCAACCTAGTTTCCAGTCTTTTTAGGGACATACACAGGTGACTGCAGGGGTATACCACGGTACCTAGGACAAACATTGAGCCACGCTTTGCAGATTATACCCAAAGGGTGCTTCCGTGTTCGATTTTCACTTGCACCGGTAAGTTTCTCTAGTGTTGGTTGTTGTAATTGTTCTTCCAAATAAGTTTAGTGATTGCTTGTCTTATCTCTTAGGGGATTCTTTTTAGTGTGTGTTACTTTTGAACGTTTAGAATACCTTAGTGTTTCTTGGATCTTCTCACACAGTGGAGGATCCCGAGCTTCGCTAGTCATGAAGGCTTCTTGGCCTATCACCGGTTACACTGGAGCCACCCCCGCCACCATTAAGGTGGAATCTAGACCAACAAGGGTCTTTTGCAGCGATCGGGTTACAAACCTTTGTGCCCGAACAACTCCCGAAGGAATCAACCGCCGCTCTTGGCTTGGTTGAAACCCCAACCACTAATATCTTGGCACCGTTTATTGTACCAATCCAATTTCATGAATGCCAAACAGTGCCTCACACAGCAATGGAAACAAATGTTGCTACCCCTTTTGGGAATTCGTTAATTCCCATCACCATTGCCACCACAGGAGAGTCATATCCTAACTTACCATCGTCCGTCCGAGCCACCATGGTCTCGGCTGCAACTACGTCGCACAGTGGACCAAAATCGTCTATGGCGGCAGCCATAACCCCCTTCACACCTAGTGCGACAGGCCCCCTCCATTTTCTTACAGTATGCCTAGTTCGGGAACAAGTCCTGTACTAACCTACTCCACTTTACAGACTTTGGGTCTGGGGGCAGGGAGCTCTAGCGCTCCTCTACAAGGTCAACTTGGGGGTAGTCATGTCCCTTTTAACACTTTTCCTTATGCAGGAGGTCATAGCCCTCCTTCGTCCCCTTCACTTGGTGGTCCGCATCAGCAATCCGCCGGGCAGCCCACACACACTAGTTTATTTGGAGCAGGGAGTCATGGACCCCCTTCGCACAGTATGTCGGTAGGTTCAACACCATTTTCTTGGAACGAAACATTTGGTAACAACACTGTCATCAGCCACTTTCCCATCTAGGGGCAACCCCATTTTTGGACAATCTACTCCTGCACAGGGTACTATTCCTGCACAGGGGGCACACATAGCAGGACCTTGGAATTCAGGACAAGGATCTGTTCCCTCCTCCGGAATGGCATTCTGGGGTAATTCTTTCAAAAGTCAATGGAACCCTAGACAGACTTCTATGCCTCTCCCCGCAGGACTGGCATGGGGTAATCCTTCCTAAAGTCCTCCGAATACAATGCATGCCCAACACTCTATGTCCTTTCTTGGAAATCAACCGATGATGTCTCCACAGATGCAAAATCCTTACGCTAGTCAGGGCCATGGTTTCTACCAGAATCCAGGCCAGCAGCCAAAATTTTCCTGGCAACCTAGTGCCAGTCAAACTCCAGGACCCTTTTTCCCAGGTTATCAGCAGCAACCCAAACGACCATTCCTGGAAACTTTACACTTGCCAAATTTGACAAGGTTGTTAAATGATCCTATTTTTCATGATCCACGTTGGCCTCCTATGCCGACGAAGTTGCCTTCGGACATTCCAAAGTTCGAGGCCAAGACTAATGAGGATCCAGGTGATCATGTGACTACCTTTCATCTTTGGTGCTCATCTAAATCATTGAAAGATGACTCCGTACAGTTGCGATTGTTTCAACGTACTATTATTGGGAGTGTCGTGAAGTGGTACATCGAGCTCGATCGCTCAAGATACTCTTCTTTTGGTGAACTGGCGATAGCCTTCCTTAACCATTTCCAGTTACCTGTGAGATATGACGTTGGCACAGAGCTGCTAACCAATTTTGAACAGACAATAGCGGACCATATCTCTGATCATATCCGAGAATGGAGACGCCGGAAGAGTCTAATCAAAGTACCAGTCCCACCAGCATTCCTGCTTGAGTGGTTCCTTAAGTCTTTGGTCCCACAGTTATCCAAAGACGTTGTGACATCCAGAGTTTTCTCCGAAGAAGATGCCATCATGAGGGCTCAACAGTTTAAGCTCATCTATTCTCAGTCTGGTTTATTATACACCATCTTGCCAGATGCGCCACGTTCGATACTGGATAAATCTAGACAGAGAATTAGACCACATGCCGATGGTATTGTTGGTTCAGCACAAACCAAGCCCACTGAGCAATTGACAAAATAGTTGAAACAATTATCCATACAACACATAGCGGCCAACCAAACTACTGCTTTGGCTGCTCCCCCTACCCAAACGTCGGAAGTACACACGGTGCAGTCGACTAACCCAAAGGCCACCCAGCAGCCTGAAGGGAAGAAAAAACAATGAAAGAAGGGTAAGGGGGATAAAAAACCCACTGATAATGCTGGCGGGGACAACACAGAAAAATGAAAGGCGAGGTATCCATCAAAATTGTACATGAAAGACCACCCAACCCATATTTGTCCTCAACTTGCAAAGGCCCAAAAGTTTGTCACACAACAACAGCAAGCAGTGTTGACTAATCCCTTTCAACATGGGCAAAATATAACTCAAGCCTCTACAAGCATAGAAGGGGGCAGCCAAGAAACTTGCCCTCCTCCAAACAATCCCTTATCCACAAACCTATATATGGTTAGGGGTGATGCTTTCATAATGACTAGAGCGCACGACTATAGTAAGCCAAGCGCTTCTGAGAAGGGTAAAGAAGTTGATCTCCCATCTCTTCCTGTACAGATTGAGAAGACGTTGGGAGAAACAATGACACGCATTCCAAAGGGTGCATTTAAAAAAGCTTCTCACAACCCAAATGCAAGGGCCGCCCAGAATTACTCTGTGGTGGAGGATTTTTCACAAACCCCTTGCGCGATGTCTGCTTTGGAGGTCCTCTAAAGCTGCCCTGCTCAGAGGAAAGCCTTGTTAACCACTTTGGGCTCTACTGACACTTGTAATCCGAGCACCATCATGTTAGATACCATCGACTTCAAACCTCGTCTGCCTTACCATGTAGCGTTTCAGATAGTAGTGGCTCATCCCAGAAAAAATTTTACTTGGAATATCTTCTGCACGGTGGTCGACGAGGGCACCTCGACATGCGTTATGTCATTAGCACACTAGAAGGCCATCGGCCAGCCCATTTTTTCTCCATCACCTACTCTCCTCACTGCTTTCAACGGTTGTTCATTCTGACCACACGACATCATTCCTTCTTTCCTGTGCAGTTAGGAGGAAAAAACATGTGTGTCGAAGTAGAGGTAGTCGATGCTCCCCTCGACTATAATCTCTTGTTAGGATGGAGTTGGAATTATGCTATGCAAGCTATGGTTGCTAAAATTTTCCAAGTCTTGTTGTTTCCACACGAGGGTCAGATAGTGACCATTGATCAACTGTCTTTCTCCAGACCTGAACCAGCTTTGGGGGCATCCACGGTCCCGATGATTGATAATCCTCAACCAGGTGTCGTTACCGTAGGATTGGGCTTGTGCCCATCCTTGATGGGTACCTTCAATTTCCCACCTCCTCACGATGATATCAAATTTATATCTAATCACCATAAGGTTGAGATTTTTCAAGTTTCGTCGTTCCGCACGACTTACTTTGAGGATCCTTGGATTCTTCCTTCCCCATCAGCCATGATGGATGAGACGGGGCACTCGGGCATGTCCATGCCCTGATCTTCCACTGAGGTAGCGTACTCTTTAGTCCAGCAAGCTTCAGCTAACCCTGATCCAACTCCTGCACAAGAGTTCCATCCACTTCTAGAGCCTATTTGGGTTCAGGGTTCTCTCGCTAACGTCGATTCATTAGACTTGGTATTGCCTTCTGACAAAGCAGTAATCAAAGCAATGACTAGTCTAGACAAACCTTGGGAAGATCTTCATCACGGATCATATTTTCTCCCAGAGTTAAGCCGAATCGAAGCAGGAGAATTCACCATTACCATGACGGGAGATCAGCCATGTCCTATTAATCTCTTAGCTACACAGGAAATTTATGTTGAGGGAAATATGGCAACTATTGCTGAAACTATACCCATCAACATCTCCCGAAACCCTGGCATCATGGAGAATGTCTTTGTCGGAGCAGATTGCTCCCCCGAAGAGATTCAAATTTACACGGATCTTTTCAAAACATTCCACAATGTTCTTGCCTAGTCTTATGAGGAAATGTCAGGTATTGATCCAAAAATATTTGAACATGAAATCACAACGTATCCTGATGCCAAGCTTGTTCGACAAAAACTTCATCCAGTCAATCCCAAGAAAGCAGCAGCCATCAAGATTGAGGTTGAGAAATTGCTAAAGGCAGGTTTTATTTATCCTATCCATTTGACTCAATGGGTGTCCAATCCTGTGCCAATCAATAAAAAACAAGGCACGATTCATGTATGTACCGATTTTCGTGATTTGAACAAGGCATGTCCCAAAGATAATTTTCCAACACCATTCATTGACAAGATCATTGATGAATGTGCTGGTTGTGCAGCCTTTTCTTTCACGGACTGTTTTTTGGGATATAATCAAATCCAAATCAAACCCAAAGACCAGCATAAAACAACATTCATTTGTCCGTGGGGTACATTCTCATATCGTAAGATGCCTTTTGGCCTTAAAAATGCTAGAGCCACATTCCAGCGGGCCATGTCTTTTGCTTTTCATGACCTCAAGCATATAGTCGAGGCCTATCTAGATGATTTAGCATCACGCTCTCGCAAGCAAACGGATCATCCCATACACCTTAGACTAATCTTTGAACGTTGTCACTACTTTAGGATTTGCTTGAATCCAAACAAGTGCAGCTTCTGCATAACGTCAGGATGATTGTTAGGTTTCATCATATCAACAACAGGGATCATGGTTGATCCTCTTAAGGTGGAGGCAATAATCTAGTTGCCCCCCCCACGTACAATCCTACAACTTCAAAGTCTACAAGGCAAGGAGAACTTCTTACAATGCTTCATCGCCAACTATGGAGAAATCACCAAGGGATTTATGCGTTTACTAAAGAAAGACATCCCTTTTTTTTGGGACGAAGCCACTCAATTCTCTTTCGGCACATTAAAACACGCCCTCACAACCGCACCTCTGCTACGGCCACCTAACTATAACAAAGATTTATTATTATATCTAGTTGCCGAAGAGTCAACCATTGGCATGGTTTTAGTTCAGGAAGACGATTCATTTTTAGAATACGTGATCTATTATCTGAGCCGAGGCCTCGTAGGACCAGAACTCAATTATTCTCATATCGAAAAACTTGCGTTGGCAACAGTTCATGCTGTTCAATGGTTCCTTCACTATGTTCTATTCCACAAGACCACTGTCATTGCTGTCGTGAATCCATTCCAATACATGTTGACATGACAAGTTATAGGTGGAAAAATCAGTAGATGGATAGTCATCCTCCAAGAATTTGACTTAGACTTCGTTTCAACAAATTCTAAGAAGTCATTGGTCTTCGTAGAGCTTATTTCAGAACTTCCAGTTGAGTCAAGTGACGTTGTGCTTGAGGAATCGCCTATCCGAGGAGATATGTTTTTGATTGCATCTACAGACCCCTGGTACGAAGATATACTTATCTATCTCCAGACTTTGAAATACCCTACCTCTGCTTCTTGTGACGAGCGTCGGCGAATATGCCATCAGGATAAAAATTATCTCATACTCGATGATACGTTGTATCGGAGAGGTGTAGACTGCATCTTACGTCAATGTCTCACTCATGAGGAGACCATCATCATGCTCAACGATTGCCATACTGGAGCTTGTGGCGGTCATTTATCTCTGTTGGAAACAACCCAAAATATTTTACGAGCAGGTTACTTATGGCTGACACTCATTAAAGATTGTATCGAATCAGTCAAGAAGTGCCATCCGTGCCAAATCTTCTCCTGGAAGATGAGGGCACATCCCTCTCCTATGTTTCTTGTCATCACAGTTGGTCCCTTCACTAAGTGGGGGATTGATTACACTACATGCAACCCCTCGTCAGCAAGGGGGCACCGCTACATCATCGTAGCTATCGACTACTTCACTAAGTGGGTCGAAGCTATGCCAACATTTAAAGATGATGGAGAGACTGCAGCTCTCTTCTTATTCAACCAGATCATAGCAAGGTTCGGCGTCCCGAGAGAGATTGTCACTAACCATGGCAGTCACTTTTAGAACCAAATGATGTATGAATTAACATCAAAGCTTGGGTTACGGCAGGAGCATTCATCACCTTACTACCCCTAAGCCAATGGGCAAGTGGAAGCTGTAAACAAAACTCTTAAGACTATTCTACAACAAACTATCAACTCAGCCAAGTCAAATTGGCATTTGATGTTATACTCAGCATTATGGGCTTACCGAACATCTGTTAAGACTACAACCGGTTTCTCACCTTTTCAACTCATTTACGGGCTGGAGGCAGTCTTGCCCATCGAATGTCAAATCCCATCTCTAAAATTGGCAGTACAGTTATTGCCAGACACTTCTTCGATTGAAGAATGGTTAGTACACCTTGAGCAGCGTCACGATGCAGCCTTGGCCAACGAGGCTCACAAACATAAGGTCAAGTGTCAATATGATAGGTCCCTTCGTCCTTAGATTTTTTCTGAGGGCAACTTTGTCCTGGTCTATGACCAAGATAAGGACCCCCCTGAGGGTAGGAAAGTTTAAACCCATGTGGTTCGGACCCTTCATTATAAAAGAGGTATTAAAAAAGGGCACTTATCATTTGGTTGATTTTGAAGGGAATGCTTTGGCGGAGCCTAGAAATGGGCTCTACCTCAAGAAGTATTTCTCATAGACAAGTCACTGTGGGTCACTTTCTGTAACATATGTATAGTCTTTGTACTATTACTTTTTAAGTTTCTTTTAAGTATTATGGATGTGTCATTGATGTTATCTTTCGTCAATATGGTAGATGTCAAGTGATTCCGAGGTGTTTGTTAGGTATGCAGACAGTGCTAGTCGGCACATGCGGAGGCTTGCCTCCACAGCTTGGGTAATCTTTTCACCTCAGGGCCAGTTGTTATCTTCTGTAGGTATATGCTTAGGTGACACCACAAATAATGTCGCCGAGTATAGTGCAGTTATTGAGTTGCTTCATGACGCCTTATCATTGGGTATCTCTCATCTCTGGGTCTATCTCGACGCTCAATTGGTTGTGTGGAAGCTAAACAGAGTATACTGGGTTCATGATCCAACTTTACACCGACAATTCCTTAGGGTACATCTCTTAGAACGAAACTTTGATTATATTACATATTTTCATGTTCCTAGGAGATTAAACCAAATTACAGATACTCTAGCTAATCAAATTTTAGATTGGCATCTTGCACACATATGAAAGAACATTGACATAAACATGTAAATACATTTTTGCACACAGAATCCATAAGACACAAAATATAAAAACCATATATAACATCATAAAATAACCAGAGTACATAGATGGACGCAAGCGCCTCAAAAATGGGTAGTAACGAGTCACCGGGCTTATGCCCTCAAAAAATATATACAAGTAGGTGCTCATGGCACATAAAAAGTCTAAGTAGGTTCAGGGCCTATGGGCCCTGTTATAATCATCCACAGCACGGGCTAAGTGCCTAAACAATCGGACCCATGTCCGAGGTGCCCCCACTACATGAGGCTGCATGGATGGCAGCAGGTCCTCTATCTCTGCCATCGGGACTGTGCAAGTGAGCGCAGTGAAGTTCCACTCAACTCATATAAGGACTCTCTCAGCTTCTCTGGCTGGGAGGTTCCCTGCTACTGCTGCTCCCCCAGTGGCGGTAGCCGCGGCCTCTGGCCGTGGACGATGCCTGTTTCGTGCATAATCGGCAGGTCACATGGGTCCCACATCTGCATGCAACAAACGTTTATCCATCAAATACTCTGGCATACAAAAAATGATATATATAACAAAAATGACATAAAAAATACATATGCAAACAAAAAAAAAACTACAAAGGTGGAGACTTACCCATCTCCCCTCGCTCCTCACCAGGAGGCATGGGTATCTCAGGATCTCTAAAAAAGTCAATCCCTGCATATGGGTAGTCCTCAATCACAGGGATCTGTTGTGACAGCCACGTGAAGAAATCATCGTCGAAGGACTCAATGGTCCTTCCACCACCCTGTCATGGTAGTAATACTGCCCATCTACACACTGCAGGGAATGAGGCCTGATGTCCTCGTACTACAACCCGAGGACTAAAACTTGGAACTCTCTCAAAAAAGAATGAACACAAGATGGTCCCAAACCCGAAGTTCCTCTGTGTCTGCTGTCAGCAATCTGTCAATTGCCTCTTCATGCACTCGAGCAGTGTGGTACTCCAATCAAAAATCTATGCATTCATGCACTGGATGGAACAGTTCATCTGTGCACGAGACGCCTGATGCAAGGTTGCTGAGCTGGTAATCCACCCAATCAATAACAATATAGTCTGCAGTGCTAAGCTAGTAATCTTACTAATAGGTACCTGGGAGCCCACACTGTCAGTCCCAACCTCACAATGCTCAGCTATCAGTTCCAAGATCTTGCTCGGTCCTGCAGGAAACATCCGGAAGTTGACTAGTTCCCCTCTCCTTGAGAGGCCAGTCAAAAAGTATATATCCTCGGTGGTGGGCACCAGTGATTGCCCCTCTAGAATAAAAGCCTCTGCATCATGGTGCCAGTAGTCAATCAAGGCATTCAGTAGCCTTGGTTGTGCGCACATGAATGGACATAGAAAGAATTTTAGTAAACCGCATTGCATTAACACGGCCACAACATTCAGATCTGCTGCAACCAACTCACTAATTGCCTCATGCTCCCTTTCCCTCCACTGGACATACATCTTGCCAACACAACAAGGTAAAGGAGGGTCAGTACTTGCTTTTAATTTGCTTTTTCATTACAAAAGGGGGGTACACGCGGGCTGTAGAGGTGACAGTCGCGTGTACATGCGGGCAGACTTTACTCTGCCTGAATATACACGTGGCCTGTCCAGAGACAGCCCGCATGTACCTATGGCCGACCTTTTTAAGGTCAACGCCAACCCAAAAAATAAACTAAACAACGAAATTGAAGTATTGAATAACTAGATAAGGGAGTTTGTACTTACTTGGTCCAAACAGAAGTTCGTTTCGTCCACTGTAGCTCCCAGAATCACTGTTTTTGGAAAAGGGGGTCTTTTGGCTCCAGAGTCAATTTCCAAATCAGCAATGGTGATAATGAGCTGCCAGCTTCTATTTATAGACATTTTGGCCTCTTTTTGTCACTTTTTTGGCCTCCTTTATCAGTTTCTTTATACCAAAAAACACTTAGAGTGATTCAGGAGTTATATGGGAGGGATTTGATCGGGTATTGGGACATTTTTTTTGAGTTTTAAGAAAATATTGATGGTCCATGAAAAAATTTTGAAAATCAACTTGAGCATATAGGTTAGGTTACCACCCCGACTTTTGTGCCTCGTTGTCTTTTTCCTCTACTATAGGATCGATCCCGTCAGGATGTAACATGGAACCATCATATTTGCTTTAGAAGTGTCACAACTTGGCGAGAGAGCTTACCAGAACATGGATGCCCTAGGTAGGTCTTGGTTGCATTGTGGTGTCCATGCCATTTCTAAAAACACTGTAGGCTCGGGAGTCCGTATCGTCTTTCCTGAATATGAGTTTGAGCCTCATTTGCATGATTCTTTTTCACTCTTTGTCTCACCCTCAGGACTCCCAAAAATAACGGGTCTTCTTTTAAGCCCTTTTTAGACCCTCTAAAAATGAAAAGATTGTCGAGCACACTTGTGAACTTTCACACTCGTTAAACTGAAATTTGAAGTCACATCTGTCCAGCGGTAGTTTACCCTTTTTTCGGTTCGGACCGTCAACTGTACGAAAAAAGGTATACTCTATCGAATTTCCATTCTTTAGAAGAGTACTCTCAGGTATAATTTTATTCTTTTTTCGGGCCTGAGGAACTAAACTTACGAAAAAGAAACCCCCATGGAGTCCATAGTTAAGCTCTTTTCAGACTCCCTAAAATTGAAAAGATTGCCAAGTGATCTTATTCTTTCACACTCGTTAAATTGGTCCAGAAGAATATTCCTGATGGAGTCCATAGTTAAGCTTTTTTCAGACTCCTTAAAAGTGAAACAATGGTCGAGTGATCTTGTCCTTGTCACACTCGTTAAAATGGTTTTGAATTGACGTCTAATCGGTGCTAGTTTACCCCTTTTTCAAACCAACTAGACTATTGTCAAAAAAGGTACCCCAGCGGAGTCTCCTTTTATGATTTTTCAAACTCTCTAAATATGAAAAACCACCGAGCTTACCTTCTATGGGATCGTTAAACTTACATCGAAGGACGTTACCATTGTGTGTTCTATTAACCGCATTTGCATACCTTATCCACTAGCCTTGTGACAGTTTGCTTCTATGTCTTAACACCTTTGGCTGTCAGAGGATTTTTCCCGAGTATCATTTCACCAGAACATCAGTATTTTCCTTGTGCCTTGAGCTGGTATGTTTGCAGTACTCGTTCCTCCATTGTAACGTAATATTCCTTTATTCTTTTTCCAAAATTATTGAAAAGAACAAAAAAATCAAATATAGCCCAAAAAGAGGATGGGAAAAGTATTTTCTTTATTGGTAGCATAATGAGTCATCCTTGGATAAAGAACATATGTATGTTTGATCATCATACTATGGGATGTAGTACGACCTTAGGAAGATTTTCTCGCTATATAGAGTTGTGTCCTCCACCGTTTGGTTATTCTTCCAAACATATGGAGAGTTTGCGTTGCCTTCTGCTTCGTAGGCTTATGATTAACATATATGATGCTTGAGTCTTATCACTTGTCGTGCTATTGTCCAAGGGAAGTTTGTCACTAAGCCTGAGTCATCCCCTCTGCAATATGTCTCTTGTCCGCATACCCAGCCATCCTAAACGTCCAATCAAGTCCTTGTTCAAAATCACTGAAGCCTTCAGTCCGATCATCAAGATTATCAAGTCCATGACCGAAAAGCCGTCGAAGACCTCTGGGTAGTGCAGTCGTACATTCATATTACACTCTTACCCAAGTTTTAGAAGATTTTGAAGTTGTTTCTCGAGCTCTAAAGTCCAGCCGTCAGGCCTAATCAACTTTTGGAAGATGGATACTCTATATGTATATCTTTCTGATTTCGAGATGTAGCTCCGCTGTGTATTATTCATGGCTACTCTTTATAGTTATTTGACATGGATCTACAGTGTATTTGATTGGTAGCCATGGTTCTTTTTCATCCCGAGCATGGGTATGCCCTCCTTGGTGAGACATTTGTTATTTTGCAGACGACACCTCCTGGTTCCTGATCCTTGGGCTCAATCGTTCAGTGCATCAGTAAAGATTGGTAATGTATTTTGGCCATCAGATGCTCTTCTGACCTCACACATTAGGGGGCATCTGTTATAACCCTAAATTGCGCCACACATGCTTACCTGGCATCAGGCCAACTCATATCCCTTCTTTGCCAAAACTCTGTTGAACAACTCTTTGAAAATCCTCTTGTGTAAAGGCCTACACACCCTAACCCATTACTGCATGCGTGTACACGCTGGCTGACTCAGAACAGCCCACGTGTACCTAACAAAGCACGAAAAAAAGGAAAGTTGCCGATGGAACAAAAATCTATGGGTCAGTTAACTGAAACTCCCGGCCATGCATGGCCAAGGGTTCGTCCAAAACCCTAGCTCCTTCTAGCCTATAAAAGAAGGGGTAGGGGTACCATTTGGAGGGGGGAAAAATATAGCAAAGAAACTCTACCCATTTGCGTAATCCATTGTCCCAACCCTTTAGCTTTTCCTCATGCCAAAGGAGATTTAATGCAAAGCAGTTGAAGGACAGAAGAAGAGGAGCCCAGGATCAGGTTCAAGTAGCGGTGGCCGGTCTCAGCTTTTGTAAGTTGATTCACTTTCAGTAATAAAAAGAATGCTTTTCCCGTTGCAAATCATAAATTGTCTATAGTTTGATTGATTTACGTTTGATTTCTAACCCTTGAGTACAGAAGTAGCATGCATGCGTAGTTGTTGTTTGTCTTGAGTGCAAGTCATCTGTGGAAGGAGCAACGCAAAGAAAGTAATCAAAGAGAAACGGAGGATCTACATCAAAGACCGTTAATAAGGTAGGTGGTCCTTTTCCATGCATTTAATGAGAAAAAGTGATTTAAATCTTGGGATGTAGGTAGAAAAGTAGTTTCTATTCGATCAAATCTACATGCAAGTCTGACCCTAGTTTGCTAGTCCGTAGGGTGTTTTTCCCAACAACAGTGTCTATGGATCTCCTTCAAGCTTGTTAAGGCTTGTAGTGAAGGCCCACTCTGATACCAATTGTTGGACACACCCACCACACTTAGAGGGGGGGTGAATGAGTGGGGATCTTTTTCCCAAAACTTCCCTCTTACACAAAACTCATTAGTTAGCATTCAACTTTTACTCGTTAATCATTGCTATAATTTATAACCAGTTAGATGTGAACATATATCAACAAATCATCATCACAAGGAACACAAGATGTATGTACAATTTTATTTTTATTACAGACTACAATTCTTGGGGTTTATCAGCAGCAACTTAATAGAGTACAACTCTGCAAGAGCATCGGCTCTATAATGAAAGAATCAGCTTACACCCTCAGCACCAACTAAGATGAGGTAACAATCCTCAATAGATATTAATCTGTCAACAAGTACGCAACCTATCAGTAGTGCATCCCACGTGTGTACGCGCCCTGCCTCACTATAGCCCTCGTATGTACGCGTCCAATGTATACAACAACCTGTGTATACCTTTTGAGCTTCTTAGGGTTTGTTCTTCAAGTTCATCTCAGATCCTCTACAACCAATATATTATTCTCATTGTCTTTGACTATCCAAACTGACCACCAGCCAGTCACAACACATCCAAGCTCTCCAATAGCTTGTTCATGCTCCACAACAAATCAATATGAATGTTATCTCAATCATGTATAAACAACTAGTATACCACAGCAATCATGTCACCACTGAATCAAAAGAGTACTGCTCACTCCGTCAACCAAATCAACCAAACTGAACCACATCATAGAAGCCATACCAAGAATGCCCTAAGCATTCGCAACACATCAAACAATAGTATCCATCAAGAAAATAATGTAACCAAACATTGTCTCAGTGATATATATGATGCCATAGAATACAGATTCAGAACCTGCCTCATCATCCAAGAGCTTGGCACCAGCTCAAACACAAGTCTTCACCATTCTATCCACTATACACTCCCTATCCTCATACAACTCACGTACATAATCACCTTATGCACAGCCATCCCTCGTATACCTCAATGTATATGCACCCTATACACAGACAGCCCGCGTATACATCAAAAACTAGGGTTTCTAAAGCTCCGAGAATTTTGTTGTCAAGATCTCTGACATTGCTGAAACTTTGATGCGGCCATGAGATCCTCCTCATGCTCTCTTTCTCATAATAGATCTTCAATCATGCTCAAGAGATCCATACCAAATATGCTCTCACAAGAAGCTCTCCATCAATACTCCAAAAGAAGTTCTCACAAGAATCTCTCAATTGATCCACATGAAGGATGAAAAACAAGAGTCCATAGCTATCT
>ML783229.1:23042-51982 GCA_009831015.1 Picea engelmannii | reverse complement strand
TACATTTTTCCAACAATGCATCATATCAATGAAACCACATCGATCCATCTTCATCATGTATCAATGACAACTCATTGATCCATCATCATATCAATGACAACTCATTGATCCATCATATCAATGACAACTTATTGATCCATCATAGTATCAATGACAACTCATTGATCCATCATATCAATGACAACTTATTGATCCATCATTGTATCAATGACAACTCATTGATCCATCATATCAATGACAACTTATTGATCCATCATCATTTCAATGACAACTTATTGATCCGTCATCATATCAATGACAACGCATTCATCATATCAATGACAACTCATTGATCCATCTTCATCTATGCATTCTCATCAAGGACAATACATATTACATTACATCAATCATTAATCAATCAATCACTTGACATCAATCAATCAAACCATTGGCATCAATGACAACATGATCCAACAACCTCAACAGTGGGCCAACAAAATTTGGAAATTTTATCAGTGTAGTAATATTCAGCAAGGAGAAATACTCCCACCATGTATAAAAGAAAAAAAATGTTTGGATTCTGTCAACATCATTGTGGGAGACCTATCTAAAAATATTCCTTTCATTGTGTTGATAGCATGGGTCTACCTCTCTAGTAAGACTTTTTGTGTAGACTTGAAAGTATAGTGTTTGTGGTATATATAAAAAGACTCCATTCAAGTTCTTGATCATAGTGATATAAGTTGGGAATAATTGTTTCGAAAAACTCTTATTTGGTCCCATGGTCCATCCTCACAACATGGAAAACACGAAGAACCAAAACCAATACCCACCCTCTAAGCACCAACAACTTGAAGCCAATGTTTCCAACATTGAATATTTGCTCAAAGATTTGTTTTCCATGATGAACAAACAAGATCACGTGTTGGAAATGTTAGGCACGCACTTATGTATCTAGATAACATATGTACACATCAATCCAACCAAGGAGGAATTACTTTAAAATGAAGTGCATGCCACTCACATGCTCTTTTCATAAAGGTCTTGCCCACACTTTTAGGATCACAATTCGTGGCACCACTTTGCAAAGGTAGAAATGAACAAATTTGATGGTTTTGGTCCCTCTGGTTGGATTACCCAAATGGAACACTATTTCTCTCTCCATAAAATTATTGATGACCTACATAAACTAAAATTAGGGGTCTTATATTTGGATTCATAATGTAGACAGTAGTGCCAATGCTATAAGAAATTTTGTGGAGGCTACATTCCTTGGACCTAGTTTGTGTAGGTCATTTATGTTAGTTTTGAACGTGACATTCACTATTTGGAATGACTAAAAAAATTATTCCTGACATGAATAATTGTTTACTAGATTCAAGGCTTTAAGCAATTGGCAATCTACACAAAGGTCCTATCTAATTCCATTTTTAAAGAATGTTTAATCAATGGTATCAAGGAGGAAATTAGAGCACACTTCATGATGTAGTGTTGAAAAACATGATTGGAAGCTTGTGAAAGAGATAAAGAAGTTTATATGGTGATCAATTCCCAAACCAAGAGACATGTATTCACTAATCGCACTAGTCCCATTATGGAAACTACTCCCAACCCCTCCAACTCTTAGGTAGTGAGAATCCACAAGTTATCCTAGGAATAGATGGTACAACACCAACACCTCCGCCTTTGATATAATTTTAATGAGAGAATATTTCAGAGGGAACAAATGTAAAGAACTGAAATCATTTCAAATGGATGTATCCCCACAAGAACACTCATAAGACATATTAGTTGAAGACACTCCTAAACTAGATTTGGACGATGCCACTGTTAAGTTTTTTTATTCTCAGATCTTGATAGTTATTTCCTTATGATTTCAAAACAAGATTCACTTTCATACCACAGTTATCATAGAATAACTATACATTGAAAAATATCAACTATAACAATGCAACGGAAATAACAAGATCTAGAAACATTAACCATGCACAGTAGACACAAGAACACAAGAATTTATCCTGGGAAACCCAACCTTGGGAGAAAACCCAACAACCTTTATTATAGAAGAATAGTCCAAGATATTGCAATTACATCACCATCATTAGATCAAGATACAATACAAATAATTGTCTCCCCAAGCCTAGCGTCTCCAAGAGCTAGTGTCTCACTAGAATAGACAAAATATAACCAAGAGAGATCTTATCCAAGTATATCACCTCTCCAAGTGTGGTGCAATCACCAAGATAACCAAAACTACAAGATATAGTGGAAATACCACAACTATAGTTGACAACTTCCTAGTGCGCACTGCATAAGGAGAGTTGTATATGTCTGTCCAAATGAAATGATCCACCCTATATTTATACTAATCCAGGCACCTGTCTTTTTCCTATGGGGCCGACTTCTCATTCTGGGTATTCAATTTAACTTTATTTTTTTTTGTCTTTTACTGGTGGGGTTGACTTCTCTTCCTAGGTCTTCAATTTCTTCTTGTGGCTTCTTTAATGTTCATATGGGTCTTCTTGTACTTCCTTGTGGAGAATGACTACCCAAAGTTGCAAAACTTCAACATTACCTCTCAACGAGGGAGACATTCTCCATACTTGGATGTCTTCTGTCATAGAAAGGTTTTCCTTGAGCCTAGTTGATATAGTCTTCTATGGCATGCACCCAGTTGATGTATACTTCAACCACATAAAACCTAGTTGATGTATGCTTCTCCCACATAGCACCTCGGGTCTCCAACGATCCTTTTCAAGTCACATGATCAAGGATAGAGACCACACATGGGCCATCCTCCTTAGCTAACTCACATGGACATCGGATGAGAATGTATGTCTGATGTTAATACATGGAGAACATCAAAACCCTGGTCCATTCTCCTTATCCAATTCACATGGCCATCGGAGGAGAATTTTTTCCTGATGCTAATACATGGAGAACATCAACGCCCTAGAACATTCTCCTTAGCCAAGTTACATGGCCATCGAAGGAGAATGTCTGTCTGATGCATATGTACCTCGAGTCTTTGTTGGTCCTTGTCAAGTCACATGATCAAGGATAAAGACTACACCTGGGTCATTCTTCTTAGCCAAGTCACACGGCCATATGAGAAGAATGTACCATTCTCCTTATCCAAGTCGCATGGCCATTTGAGGATAATATATTCCATTATACTTAGCCAAGTGACATGGCCATCGGAGGAGAATGTCATCCTGATACTTCCATCTGGAGAAGCATCAACACCTCGAGTCTTTGTCAATCCTTTTCAAGTCACATGATAAAGGATAAAGACTGCGCCTGGGCCATTCTCCTTAGACAAGTCACATGGACATATGAGGAGAATTTTTTTTCAATGCTACCCAAAACATAAACACTCCCTCTCAGTGAGGGAGACATCCTGCATCATGCCAAGATCGTCTATCGATACTGGAGCTCCACTACTCCCTTTTGTATCATGTTTTAGATGATCTGCAATCTGCTCATCTGTGGATATGTAATAGAGATTTACAACTCCCTTTTGCACCATGTCTATGATGAATTATTTGGAAATTGGTTTTCATTGATGTCAACCCTAGAAGAAGTAGTCAAGTGAATAAGCCTACATATGTCCAAGATCAATATTGCAAGATGGATATTGTTCTAAACATTATATGTGGTCAATTTGGATACCCTATCTTTGAGGGAATTTTTACCCTACATAAATAAATCAAATGGAAGCACAAGTCACATGATTGAAAATTGTATTACAAGACCTTTCCAACGGTATATGGAAGTCCCTCTAACTCCCAAGGAATGGGGAGATATGAATTTGTTTTGTTCGACAACTTAGCCAGAAAATTGAGGACAGCTTAGCCAGGTCGGCCCAGAAACTAAAAATAGGGGCATAAATACTATAAATATAGGATGTATTTTCACATTTTTATAGCATCCAATCTTGTGATCCCTTAGCACAATTTTAGAGTGAAGGAACTGAGAGGATAAGGAGCTCTTATGAAGGATATTTTCTAGTCTTATGGTGATGTTTTGATCATTGATATGGGTTCACTATAGTATGGACGGTTGATTGTTTCCATAAGGTTATATGTGGTTGTTGGGGTTTATGTGTGGACCCATGTGGACCTAGGATCTCAATGTGGACCCAGTTTCTAAGTGGAACCATTTTGATGATGATGATGTATCAATGATAGTCACAATGACAATGACAGTGACAATGACAGTCTATGTTGACCCAGTTTCTATGTGGAACTAGTTTCTAAGTGGACCCAATTTGATGATGATGATGTATCAGTGACAGTGATAGTGACGGGTTGATTATATCATTTATATTCAAGGGTGGAAGGAAGGGGAAAGGAAAGGGGGTTGGATCATCCTTCCAATTGGAACTGGAAAATCTAGGAAGTTGTAGCTTCCTTCAAGTTGGAGCCTGTAAATAGGGGGTTGGATCCTGCTTCTAGTTAGAGCTATAGAATCTTGGAAGTTGTAGCTTCCTTTGAATGTAATATTTTATTATATAAGAAAACATTCAGTGGATTTTCACTTATATCTATTGTGCATTGTGTATCTCTTATTCTGCTCTTTATTGGATATATTATTTGATTGGAAAGTAAAGTTATAAAAGTGATAAATTGTACTTGATATTGATTCAACCCCCCTTTTAGTATCAACAATTGGTATCATAGAAGGTTACCTTCAACACAGTTTAATCACTCGAAGGAAGATCGTGAACAAATATGGAAGGCCAAGGCCACATCCCAAATGGGATTCCACCAATTGATGGAAACAATTATGCATACTGGAGCAAAAAAACACAAACTTACTTGACATTTTAGGAGTCTATATTTGGTTCTAAGTTGTCAATGGATATAAAGTTCCAAAAACTACTCCCACTGATCCAGATAAGAAGAAATCAATGAGTTGCAATGCAAAGGCCAGACATGTTATTCTAGACGAATTGACACAAACTATTCCTAGCAAGGTGATGAGATGCAACACAACTAAACAGGTATGGGACAAAATTAAAAATATCTATGAAGGTGATCCTAAATTCAAGCATGTCAAACTTCAACGACATAGAGCACAATTTGAAAATTTGAAAATGGATGAAAAGGAATATATTGCAACCTATTTACTCGGAGTAGATGAAGTCGTCAATGCTATCATAGGACTAGGAGAAGAAATCAATGAATCATTGGTTGCATATAAAGTGTTAAGATCACTTCACATGAGATATGATGCCAAGGTCTCTGCCATTGAAGAAAATAGAGACTTGACTAAGATGAAAATGGATGAATTACATGGATCCATCATAGCATATGAAATGAGAATAGGTACACAAAATGAACAGTCAAATAGAGAAGCGTCCTTTAAATATATGAAGAAAACAAAGGACAAGGAACACAAGGAGAAAGAAAAATTAGGCTATGATTCAAATGAAGAAGAAGCACATTTTGTAAGAAAGCTCAAGAGGGGAACCGAAAAATAAAAAGGTAAGTTATCTTTTAAATGCTTCAATTGTGGCAGAGTAGGACACTATGCTAAGAAATGTCCTTTTGAAGAAAAGAAAATCTTCCACAAGAAAAAAAATGTCTCTATTCAAAGGAGGACAACAGTTCTTCAAATAAAATTGATGGAGAAGAAATGGATAGAAGGGAAGTTATCTTCATAACTCAAGAAACTCAAGACAATCACCACAAAGATTCTAAAATAGATGAAGACAATTCTAAAGAATATTCTGATGAAGAAACTAAAGGAACAAGCCTTGACTCTTTCTGGGGAGCCAAGGACATAACAGAAAGTGAACAAGAATATGGTGAGAATCTTGAAAAATTGAAGTACGTTGAAGAAGAAAATGCTAAGCTCGGAAACATAAATAGAGAACTAAGAAACGAATTGGAAAGTTGTGAATAATAAAATCATTATCTTGAAAAGACGATTAAAATCTTGAAGTAACAATTAGAAGATTATGAGAAATTAAAAGCAGAATTAGATCACACAAGAAAAGAGCTAATGTTGACAATTGAAAAGTTGGAAAATTTTGGAAGTACTGAAAAACTAGATGAAATTATTTGCAATCAAACATCACCTAGCAAAAAGACGGGACTTGGATATGATAACATTTCAGAGATAGCAAACACGATTAAAGAGGACAAGAAAGATGAAGGAAATTCTAGAAGCTATGCAACTGCCTCAAGAAGTGGAATCAACAATCAAGAAGAAATTGAAGATCAACAGGAACATGATAGAAGATCTGAATTTAGAAGTGGTGATACATCAATAAGGTCCTTTCCTACCATGTATGAGAACAATCAAAAGGTATTTGAAGAACAACAAGAACATAACACCTTTCAACTGGAACAAAAGATCAAAATTCAGGAAGCATGAAACACCAAGAAGATTACTTTCTATCAGATATGAGAATATTTCTTGGTCATTTTTATACTTGCAGAAACTTTGGACACAAGGAAATTCACTGCAAAATCAATGAAAGAAACAACTATGTGAGAAACACAAATGACTATGGATATCCAAGGAAAAATATATAAATAGTAGATTTGGAAATTCTTATGGATATGCAAACAAAAATTAAAATCCATTTGATCCACTAATGGATCAAAATATCATATGCTACAAATGCAATAATATTGGTCACAAAGAATGAGATTGCACATATATGAAAGAAGATGCTCCTATCATAAAACCAACTACAATATGGAAAAGGAAAGAGAATCCAAGCCAAGAAAATTGTCGAATAGCATCAATTGCGGAAGATAAAGAAGAAGAAGAAGAAGGTGAATGGTACATAGACAGTGTGTGCTCAACACACATGACTGGGGACCAAAAAAAAATCATCATCTTAAATAAAAAAGGTGGCAGTGTTGCATTTGGAGACAACTCCTCTTTCAAAATACCGGTAAAAGGTGTAGTAAAAATTGGAAGTGAAAATGTAAAAGCAGAAAATGTCTTACTGGTTGAAGATCTCAAGCATAATGTCCTCAGTGTCAGTAAAATATGTGATCAAGGATACACTCTTAATTTTGATTCTCGAAAATGTCAAATAAGAGAAAAGGACTCAAGAAAATTGGTTGCAACAACGACCAGAAGACCAAATAACATATACATCCTAGACAAAGAGAAGATAAAGAAAATTGAAGTCACACGAAAAATCTCCAACAACCATAACAACGAAAGAAAGGAAAGGAAGACAAAAAAGAAATAAGAAGTACTATTGAGTGCCACATGTTCAAGGGGAGTAGACACAAAGAAAAGAGTCACCCTTTTCCATTGATGTCAAAGGGGGAGAGAAAAATCAGGAGCATGTCGACAGGAGGAGAGTAGGATGAAAAGGGGAGCATAAGTGATGTCATCAATTACAAAGGTGGATATTTTTGGAAATTGGTTTTTATTGATGTCAACCCAAGAAGAAGCAGTCAAGTGAAGAAGCCTACATATGTCCAAGATCAAGATTGCAATATGGAGATTGTTGAAAGCGTTATTTGTGGTCAATTTGGATACCCTGTGTTTGAGGTAATTTTTACCCTACATAAATAACTCAAATGGAATCACAAGCTACATTGTTGGAAATATTATTCCAATACCTTTCCAATGGTATATGGAAGTCCCTCTAAATCCCAAGGAACGAGGAGAGATATTAATTTTTTTGTCCGACAACCCAGCCAAAAAATTGAGGACAGTTCAGCCAAGTCAACCAAGAAACTAAAAATAGGGACAAAACTACTATAAATACATGATGTATTTTTTAATTTTTATAGCATCCAATATTGTGATCTCTTAGCGCAAGTTTGGAGTGAAGGAACTAGGAGGATAAGGAGATCTTATGAAGGATATCTTCTAGTCTTATGGTGATGTTTTGATCATTGTTATGGGTTCGCTATAACATGGAAGGTTGATTATTTGCACAAGGTTCTATGTGGTTGTTGGGGTTTATGTGTGGAGCCATGTGGACCTAGGATCTCGATGTGGACCCAATTTCTATGTGGAACCAGTTTCTAAGTGGATCCAGTTTGATGGTGATGATGTATCAATGATAGTCACAATGACAGTGATAGTGACATTGACAGTCTATGTGGACCCAGTTTCTAAGTGGACCCAATTTGATTTTGATAATGTATTAGTGATAGTGAAAATGACAAGTTGATTCTATCATTTATATTCAAGGGTGGAAGGAAGGGGCAAGGAAAGGAGATTGGAGCCTCCTTCCAGTTGGAGCTAGAAAATCTAGGGAGTTGTAGCTTCCTTCAGGTTGGAGCCTCCTTTCAGTTGGAGTTGGAGAATCTTGGAAGTTGTAGCTTCCTTTGAATGTAATCTTTTATTATATAAGAAAACATTCATTGGATTTTCACTTATATCTATTGTGCATTGTGTATCTCTTTTTATGCTCTTTATTGGATATATTATTTGATTGGAAAGTAAAGTTATAAAAGTGATAAATTGTACTTGATATTGATTCAACCCCCCTCTCAGTATCAACAAAAGTCATGTAAGAAGATTCTAAAGCCACATTACTTCACAACTAGCGACATTGGCTGTGATATACTTTGTGTCTATTGTATTGAGTGCTACCGATACCTTCTTTCCTAAAATTGTAATTGATCCCAAGTTGAAGTAGCACCCCAAGGTGCTCAATCTATTTATTGCACTCCATGCCCAGTCAAAATCTGTATATCCCTTCACTTCGCCATCTAAGACATATATGATGCCATATCCAACTGTACCATGTAGGTATCTCAACACATGTTTTGTTGCAACCCAATGGTAGTGTCTCTCTCTACCATAAATTGGCTCAAGGTGATTACTGCAAGGAAAATATCTGACCTAGTGTTAACGAGGTGCAGTAAGGATCCAATCCAATATTTCTTGTACATCATGGGATCCACCAAATATAAATCTAAGGGAGAATCATTCAACTTCTTCACATTTATCTCCCTAGGTGTATCCATGTACTTGCATTCCATCATACCGAACCTCATCAATATCCTCTAACTGAGGAATATTCCATCTAATCTCTGTCACACCTCCAATCCCAAGAAATTGTACATCCTGCCAAGATCCTCCACCATGAAATCTGAGTTCAATTACCTCTTGCACCTAGCAATGAGCCACTCTGCTTCAAATCATGAGCACCAAGATCAATGGATCACCATCAAAAACCTTGTGGTAAGGATTGAAATCTGCATCATTCTTGGTTAAAACCAATCTCATCAAGTATACATCGATCATGGAGTACCATGCTCCCTATAAACATGACTCCCTCTGAGTATGTACAATATATGGAGTCGTCTTCTCTTTCTACATCTGCCAACCTCCTCTGAAGTATGATCTCCTATGAATTGTCCTGGGATGTTGCTCCTCCCTATTGTATCATCAGGGCTGACTCTCTTAAAACTCTAGCTCCCTCTGAGCTGGTACTTGGTGGGGTCATCTACCTCACCACTAGTGGAGCCACCTACTCCTCCTCATAACTGGAAGGTTTGGAATCAATGATGTGATTGATCGGTGTCATATAAATTGAGAACCTCGGAGGTCATTTTATCTCATTGAAAGTGTCACTGAGAGCTACATGCCTCTTTGCATCCTACAAAGTATCACAAAATCATGTTGGCCTCTTCCTGGTCAGTGCAACATCTCTAGGTAGATCCACTAGCTCGACTGGCTCTATTGAGTCCTCTTCATAGTATGAAGGATGAAAAAATGGATTGTACGATCATCCTTCAAAGCCTTCTTATCCTCACTATCAATATCCATATGAGATACTTTGTATCCCACAAAAGTATCCTTCTTCTAGAAGGTTCTAACTTTGTCCTCTTCGCCTTTGGTACACGGATGTATATTGTCATGTACACAACTCTATGTCTGCATATTCTACTCCATGTCTCAAACTAGAGACCATATAATATGTTGCCTCCTACAACCGTCACTATAACTCCCTCTCAGAGATGTCACCTGTGACCTTCTCGGAACAAGAGCAATAACAAGGGAAAATAACAGACAAGAACAACATTCTTCTAATTATTTCTTCATGGTAACCTGCTCAGAAAAATAACAAGAGTAAGAAAAAGAAAAACACTTCTTTAGTGTTGGGACCAATCATTCCTTCATGGTAACTTTTCTGGAGCAAAACAAGAACATATCCATGGTAACTTCCATGGAATTTACATGGTAACATGCCTATGACAAAGACAACAACCAAGAACATATCCTAGAAGAGATCAATTTCATCGTGTAGATAAATGTATCATTAGTACTAAACAATGAGCATTTACATAATGATCATCGTAACAACAGTGCTCAAGTGTTACTAAAGATTTGATAGCAAAGGTACTCATCAATAATATAACTGTAAAGACCGATGTCCTAGTTACAACATTCACTTAAGATGCAACAATAAGAAATATCAAACATGATATGCAAACTTGGAGTCTTGTTGTTGTTGTTCCATTTGATTTCGAGTTTCCATATACTGTAGAAGACATCACCATTGCACCCTCCAACTCTTAAGCTTCCTCTTAGCGCACTAGATCTAAGATCCCTTTGGATCTACTATCAGTGCTTGAACGAATGTCAGTTTTCCAAGTGTGCATCTCCTACAAACACCCTCATGATATAACTTATATACAAGTGCGTACCTCTGAAATTTGTAGCACCATCCAACTTGTCTTCTAATCTGAGACAGTACATCATCTCAACAAGAAGAAGTCATAAATCTAAATCAGAAGGTTCAATGTCATGAAAAATGTCAATAGCTTGAAAAACCATAAAATTTCAATTTTGATGGATTGTCAGTTTGAGAAGTGCAGTAGGTGAACTAGGGCAAGGCAAGCTTGTCTATGCTAAAATTATTCCCAACTTAGCCCAATAATTTTCTTAGCGGCCTTTACAAAATGTTGTTGCAACTGTTGTAGTGGGTTTTAGGGTAAAATTTCAACTTTCACCAAACTGCAGTCTAAGAGGTGCAACGAATGAGGAGGATCAAGGCGAGTTGATTAGTGGTGGAGTTAGATCCAATGAATTCTCAATAAGTTCTCAACGAGCTTGACAATTTCAGGTCTTAACAGAAAACTGTGCAGTGGCAATATTTCAACAAAGATATGATACCATGTTCATTTTTCTGATTCTCATATTTTGATAGTTATTGCCTTATGATTTCAAAACAAGATTCACTTTCATACCATAGTTATCATAGAATAAATATACACTGAAAATATCAACTATAACAATGCAGCAGAAATAAAAAGATCTAGAAACAATAACCATGCATAGTAGACACAAGAACACAAGAATTTATCCTGGGAAACCCAACCTTGGGAGAAAACCCAACAACCTTTATTATAGAAGAATTCAGTTCAAGAACCTTTCTTATAGAAGAATTCAGTTCAAGATATTACCAATACATCATCATCATTAGATCAAGATGTGATACAAAGAATGTCCTCCCCAAGCCTAACGTCTCACTAGAATAGACAAAGTATAACCAAGGGAGAGCTTCTCCAATTCTAGTGCCTCTCCAAGTGTGGCGCACTCACCAAGATAACCAGAACTCCAATATATAGAGAAAATACCACAACTGCAGCTAGCAATTGCCTAGTGCGCACTGCAGAAGGAGGGTTGTATATGTTTGTCCAAATGAAATTATCCATCTTGTATTTATACTAATCCAGGCACCTGCCTTTTACCTGTGGGGATCACTTCTCATTCTGGGTCTTCAATTTCACTTTATTATTTTCTAACTTTTACAGGTAGGGCCAACTTTTCTACTGGAGGCATCACATTATGTCCAAAATCCCTTGTCAGTTACTTCCTATTTACTAAACACCTCCAAGGTGCAGACAATGGATAACATACTTCACATGAGAGAAGCCATTCTTTGCACACTTAAGGAAAATTTTGGTTATGGTTCAAAATAGAATGAAACAACAAGAAAATCAATATCACTCCAAACATTCTTTTGTAGAAGGTGATTAGGTGTTTATTCACCTTCAATCCTATCAACAAACATCACTCAAAGACAAAACACCCCATAAATTAGTACCAAAGTTCTATGGATCCTATGAGACCATCTAGCGCATTGGACAAGTAGCCTACAAGTTGGCTCTTCCATCCCACTCCAAGATTCATCTAGTATTTAATCTGTCTTGTCTGAAGAAGGTTGTGGGATCGAAGTGCAAGGGACAACCTACTTATTAGAACTTGATGAAGAAGACTCCATTTGGCTCCAGTTGGAAGCAATATTGGATACCAAAGAGCATTAATTACGTCAGCACGTGGTTTGACAAGTATTAATCCAATGGAGAAATATGTAGCTTGAAGATGCCACATGGGAATCAACAACAATTTTGCAACAATTTCCTCATTTTTAGCCTTGAGGACAACACTATTTTTTAAGAGAGAGGGCATGTTAGGTTCCTTCCCTAACCTCGCTGCTTTAAGCTACCTAGGAGTTAGTCAATTGATGTATGTGACCATCCTCTTTGAATAAGGCCCATTAGAGTAGTGGATAGTTATTCAATGTAAAAGGGTTCACTTTATAAGGCCTGCTAGGTAGTTCGTACCTATCAATGATGGGACCACAAGTAGTTAGGGTTTTTCTATTGGGAATCTATTTAAAGATATGGGAGGCTATGGAATGTTTGTCATGTATGGAATGTTTTCCCAATGGTTTTTGTAGAATTACTTTTTGTTTCATCGAAAGGTCAATATAATATAATATTCATGCTATTATGTAGTCCTCAACCCATATATTCACCATTCTCTCATTTGGCCTTTGGATATTAACTCTTTATTTCATTTTTTTAACCTAATCTTCAAAGGCAAATCATGACCTTTAAATTTCTTAACCATTTTAAGAGAGATAAAGAAGTGCTGCAAAAGAATATGCAACTTTCAAATAGTTAGTCTTGAGCATCAACAAAATTATGTTGAAGTAAAAGTAAGCAAAAAATATTCTTTCAAGTGAGACTTAATTTTTTGTGATATTTGTTTTGGTATTGAATGTATCTTGGCATATTTTAGAAAGAAAGTTGTGTTTCATTCTTAAATAACCTTTTAGCGAGTTTGTGTTCGGTGAAATAGGAACCACCTTTCACATTTGTTCCATGAATATAATTTCTATTGAAACAAAATAAGAAGAGATAAACTGAATCCTTGTTTAAAGAAACTTTTCATATTTTTCAACAAGAATGCTCATGTAAACTTATTTAAACATTAGAATAAAAATATTTAGAAGTACTTATTGATATTAGAGTTCTTCTTCATTATGTTAGATCTAAATTTATTTCATTTAAATGTAAAATATACATATTTTAAACATTCAATAATTTTTTTGGAAGAGTCAAGAAAATGATATCCACAATATTTTTAAATTTATATAATAAAACTATTATTAAAATAATATCGTTCTCAATATTTTTAAATTTATATAATAAAATTCTTATCAAAAGGATATCATTCTCAAATCTATATAATAAAACTCTTATTAAAATGATATTATTTTCATGTATTGACTTATGTAAGAAATAAAGAATATCATTCAAACCACTCTAACATACATTCCACTTATATTATAAAACTCTCATTAAAATGATATTATTCTCATGTATTGACTTATGTAAGAAATAAAGAATATCATTCAAACCACTCTAACATACATTCCACTTATATTTACACGGATGTGAGCAACTAAGCTTCATAAATTTTACTTAAAAATCAAATAGTGGGTAAGGTTTTTAAAAGGAATAACATTATCTTACTATTATAATTACATACATTTGTTTTTGTGAAATTATTAGATTTAATTATTAGTGAGCAACTTCCAACTTGGTAGTGTTAAAGCTTCATAAATTTTACTTAAAAATCAAATAATGGTTAAAGTCTTTAAAAGGAATAACGTTATCTTTCTATTATCAGTACATATAATTTAATGAATAACGAAACCTTTTTTTTCCACAAAAAATTTCACTTTATATTAGTTTAAATATAAATTGATTCGATAAATAGAAACCATCACTACCATATCCAAAAAATATATAGGATATTTAGTAGATATTTAATATCCATACTATCTTCTTATCCCACAAAATATGAAAATTGACTATCTAAATAGCCCTCCCAAAATCTACAAAAAGGGGCAGTTCCATAACATTCATCATTACAAAAATAAATGTCTCTGGGTCATGTCCCCACACCCCATAGGAAAGACAAGAGCAGCCCAGGACCTAAAAAAGTTCAATAGACAAAGGAGGACCCTCATGTTCCTCAACACTCTGAAAACAGAAGATTTTCCATGGTTGCTTTTGAAGAGCTTGTTTAGATAGGTTGTCCGCTTCAGTGTTATCATCCCTGTAAACATGCTCAAAAGTGATATGCTGAAAAAGTTTAATAAGATCAACCAACCTATCCTTCCAGCATTCCAATGAAATCACCTGTAGACGTCCTTTTTCTCACAGCAAATTAATTACAATCATTGAATCTCCCTTCACATGTAAATCATTTATAAAGAGCCTTGAAGCGAGAGTCAGAAGGGCCCAGGCCCCCATCAATTTGGCCCTTGTGTTAGAGCCCGGGCCATAGTTTAATGTCCACTTGAAGATGTGATTATCCCTTGTCTTGATAATACCTCCAGCCCCATTATTGAGTCTCGAGGCTTCGACAGCCCCATCAAACCAGCCAGTTGCACCTTTCACTTCATTCTTTAAAACTCTATTCCTCATAGCCGGTGCTTTCACCTAAGTAGCATAAGAATCCAATGCAATAGCCACCAGGGTAACCACTCTAAAAGTCGAAGGTTTTCTGTCTTCGAAAATAGCAAAATTACGGTCCATCCATATGAACCAACATACATAAATGGGTAAGGTAGATTGTTGTGTCCTTCCAAAAAACTAGTTATTAAAGCATTCTATAAGAGAAGATCCATCCCATGAACCCACTAAATTTCGATGCGTATGGAGATTTGTCCAAACTGTGCACACAAATGAGCAATCCACAAATAGGTGAAAGGCCAATTCCCAATTCTGATTACATAGTACGCACCAGCCCGGTCCATTAAAACCATGATGTTGGAGGTTCTCCCACGTGAAAATCTTATTCTCCACTAGCAGCCAAGTAAAAAGTTTTAGTTTCAATGGACAGTTCCATATCCAAAGATTCCTCCGCCACCCCTTTACAACACAGGACTGCTTTCTTCTCTCAGTCGCCTCATATATATTTTTTACTGTAATAATGCCAGAAGCATTACCTCCTGACCATCTGAGTTCATCAGGTCGTCTGGAAAGAAGAATCCCATTATGTATAAGTTCCTTCTGAAAACGCGTCCACTCATAAGCTAGTCGCCCACCAAGCCCCAAATCATCACTAGTATGTCACTTAGTTCCAGTTATACCCAGACATTGATCACAACTAGCCTGAGAGAGAAAGTACACTCCTCTTCGATTTAATTCAAGGATTAAATCATTTGAAAGAATAGCTTTATCACCCATACCCAGAATGTAATCTCTGCCAACCAGAATGGAATCCCCCGCACTAGGATACCATGCAATCCAATGCAACAGAATATGAATCGATTTTAGTAAGTACTTCCATACATGAGAGCCCCTTGTCAAAGAAACCATGATCATGCTGAGCCATCCCACAACCGAGAAAGATCTGAGATACTTATCTATGATAACACGATGCCACATACCTTCTTTAATTAATACTCTCCATAAAGTATTGGCCTCCATAGCCATATTGAAGCTATGAAGATTCCTCAAGCCCCATCCTCCATACAGTTTTGGTTGTGCTAGAAGTTGTCAATTGCAGAGATGGATTCTTGTTTTATTTCTAGAACCAAACCAGAGGAAATTAAACATCAACTAACGTAAATGATTCAGAATCAAAGCTGGTAGATTTGATAAAGCACACCAGTAGACTGGATGACTTTCCAATACTGTTTTAATTAACACAAGATGGCCTCCAATAGAAAGCCATCAATTACACCAATGGCTAATGCGCTTTTCAAATTTCTCTATGAGCCAATTCCAATCATCAACATTATACCTGTCCATCTTTAAAAAGTAACCAAGATACTTAAAACCAGATGCTAAAGAAAGAAAGTTATAATGAAAAACAGGCTTGTAGGAATCCATAATAGAAGGTTGAATGTTGTAATGAAGAAAAGATGTTTTGTGGACATTAATCACCAAACTAGATGCCTCATAGAAGATATTCAGAATTCTTTTTATCTCCAGCCATTCTGATAATGAGGCTTTTTTCATAATAAGAATATCATTGACAAAAAGAAGATGGAGGACTTTAATAAACCTTGAAACTTTTATACCTGTAATGTTACCTTTTGCTTGGCTATCTTTTAATGCCAGACTCAGTCCTTCCATAATGAGAATGAAGAGCAAGGGAGACAAAGGGCACCCTTGTCTTAGCCCTCTGCCACTGATAAAAAAATCTGTAGGTTCTCCATTGATTAAGATAGCATATGTTGTTGAACTAACACATCCCATGATCCATCTTATCGTCGGTAGCCCAAATCCACATTGCAAAAGCACCAGTCTAAGGTAATCCCAGCTAACACATTCATAGGCCTTCTTTAAAACTATCTTCAGGATTAATGCTTGAAGTTTTTTCTTGCGGATACTATGTAGACATTTCTGGGCCATCCCAGTGGCATCTATAATTTGCCTCCCCTTCAAGAAGCCGAATTGTTCCTCAGATAATGCACGTGACATAATGGGCCTTATCCTTTTTGCAATAATTTTTAATATAATTTTATAACATAAATTACATAGAGCTATCGGGTGGAAATCCCCAAAGGATGCTGGACCATTGACCTTAGGAATTAAAGTGATGAAGGTCGAGTTCAAAGATCTCTTTACTTCTCCTGACAGACAGGATTCCTCCACAGCCTCCAACAAATCATTGGCTACCAAGTTGAAATAGTTGAGGAAAAACTCAACCGTCCAGCCGTCAACCGTCCAGCCATTTAATTTCCTCTATAGTACATGGGCTCTCAAGAGTAATGACCTCCTCCTCAGTGACAAACCTTTGATATAGACCAACATTTGCTATCTGTTCTTCATTGATAATATGATCTTATTCTTTAAAAAAGTTTCTAAAATGCCTGACTGCTTCACTCTTTATAGCCTCTTTCCCTTTGTGAACTCGATTCATTTCATCCATGACCTCCCATAGGTGTTTTTTGTTGTGCCTGAAGTTGGCATAGTGGTGAAAATATGTCATATTTTTGTCACCACTCTTGATCCACTTAGCCCTACTCTTTTGATGCCAACGTTCCTCTTCTGCTAACAACAACTTGTTCCTTTTCAATTCCAAATCTTTGATACGAGAACCCACATCAAGTGTAATGTCATGCACTCTACTGTGTGAGGACAATTCCCCAATTTCCTCTTCTATGGAAAGAAGTAAACGTTGTTCATCAACTTTTCTTTTTTTTATCGATTCCTTTACCCGGTACTTGAGGGACTTCAATTTCATAATCAATCTATGTTGTGGCCCTGCCAATGCAAAAAGTTATTGGCTATTCCAAACTTCTCGAACCAATCGGCCAAAAGATACATCTTTCATCAAATCCAGATTGAATTTGAAGGGGTAAGCAACTGAATCAAAGCCAAAATCCAAATGAAACAAGATGGGCGCATGGTCTGAAATATAAGGATATTCTACCCAGGAATAGAATCTGACAGAGTCAACTAGGAGAGAGTCAGAAACACACACTCTGTCCAATATTTTTTGAATATACTCCACACCACTGCGACCATTTCGCCAGGTGGGCATGACTTCCGGAGGTTGAATGTCAACCAAGTGATTCTTTGCCAAAAGATTTTTGAAAAAAGCTGCTAAGGAATCTGACAAAGCCATCGTCCCCCAAACTTCCATCAGGCCCAAGGAGAAGTTCAGATCCCCAACCAGGATCAAATTAGGCTGAGCTAATAGCCCAGAAGCATCCACCTACTCCCAAAACTGCCTTCTCTCTGAACACGGGCCATAAACATTAATAAAGGTGAAACTCCTTTTAGCCAAGATGAATGTACCTGTCAATAATAGTCCACCAGCACAAAGAAAAGGATTTAAATAAAAAACATTCGGGTCCCATGCAGCAAGGAGTCCTCCCGATTTCCCAACAACACTAACTACACAATTCATCCATGACGGACACAAAGAATTCATGAAAATTCTTGCCTTATCTTCTACAACTAAAGTCTCCTGAAGGAAAAGTATACTCGGATTATTGAGTTTCATCAATCTCGTCAAAGAAGGAAATTTAAGAGGGGCTCCCACCCCTCTAATGTTCAGGGAGAGGAGGATCATGACTTAGCCCTAGCCAGGGCTTTCATGCCTCTAAGCGCCCTCGAGTCTAAGTTAGTACCAGCAGGTTGTTCCATGGCCAAAGGTAAAGAAACTTGCTTCTTCCTAGCACTGTGCATCTTGATCGAGGATATTTCTTATCCCAATCCCCTCGACCACCCCAGAGTGTTACACTGACCACCATCCCCCAATGGTCGGTCAGGGTCCCTATCAACCTGGGATACACCTACTTGCGCTTCTAAATCCCAATAGGAGGTTAAGGGTGTAGTAAGTAGAGAAGTCTTTTCGGCCATGTGTTGAGACGTGGAAGCTAGTTCTGAAGGTAAGACAGACACAGGTTGTGTCATGGTCAAAGAGTCTGTCGTAGAAGTAGCCACTAGGGAAGGGGTAGAAGAAACACCAAGAGGATCAGGGTGTGTATCATCCAATGAGGGTGAGGCCGAGAAGTCCTGACCTTCCATAATGTCCAGGCCAGTCTGTTCCCCCGAAAGTAAAACGTCCCCAGCAACCACAAAAGGGAAGGCATTTGTAAAGGAAGAAACCAAGCAATCCCATTCCCATAATGAAAGTTTCAGAAAAAAAATTAGGACAATAGGATTTCAACTTACCTAGAAAAGAGTTAGTGTCCATGGTTGGGTCGTCATCCAAGCAGCCTGTCATCCCATCACCCTATGCATCTGGTGAATCCTCCAGCAAATATTCAAAAGGAGTTTATGTATCTGAGAGGTTGTCAAAAGAGAAAGCATCGGCCCCGAGAGTACAATCTTTACGCAGTGGTCCCGTCCTTCTACAGTTAAGGCACCGGAAAGGTAGACCTTGATAGTCTAAATTTTGTATAACAACCTGGCCACGCCACTCAATCTCAATGCTATCCATAAGTCCTGCGTGCAAGTCCAGATCTACAAGAATGCGAGCCATGCGCTTATCTTCCGACCGTAAACCCACTTCATCCAGCTTTAAAAATATCCCTAAAAGATTACCTATAGCCGATAGAGCAGGTTTATTCTAAAGGTTGAGCAAAAGCCTAGGTAGAAGTACCCACACATGTCTGTAACTAAAGTAATCCTTATAAGGATCAAACCCTGTCCTCCACCGCTTCAACATTGAACTACCCCCTTCAAAATCCCAAAAACCTCCTCTAATGAGCTCAGCATCCTCCGAGCTCTTAAAAATCAAACCAAACCAACCACGGGGAAGTAAGGAAAATTCAGGAGAATACCCGATAATGGGAACCCAAGCCTTCTTCATCCATTCCCCAAGAGTAATGGCTGACCTTGTCTTGTTTGCAATTCTTCCAACAAGAGCACACAGAGATAACCTACAAGTTTCAGCTAAACCGGCATCCATACCTATCACCAGGCATCTACGTGACTTTTTTGGTTTCCAAGCTCTGACTGTTCTCTTATGGTTGATATCTTTCACACGCAGTGCCTCTCTCGGCGAGCCTATCCCTCCCTTATCCAACCGCTTGGAGAAAATTTCAGGTTGTCCAGTCTGAGTAACACTGAAACTGTTAACTTTTGACTGAACATCTCTCTGTAACTTTTGACTTGTTTTTTTTGGAAGATGCCTCAACCTTTTATTGAAGTTTTCACGTTTAATGCATTCATTAAATTAACCAACTACTTTCATGTAATTCTAGTAAATGGTCATCTATTTAAAGATGATGGGATAATATTGTGTTTGATGTTTCAATCTTATTTTATTGAGTGATATTTAAAAAATTAAATAATATATTTGTGTATTTTTTATTATTCAATTGTTTATATTATTTTTATTAATCTAATTAATCATAAAAATATAATTATTATTTTATTGAATGATATTTTAAAAATTAAATAATATATTTTTTATTTTTTATTATTCAATTACTTATATTATTTTTATTAATTTAATTAATTATAAAAAATATTTGTTAATTTTGATTTTATAAATAAGTTATCAAAATTAAAAATTAAATTAAATGAATAATAAATTATTAAAAAATTGTTTATATATATAAATTTTTATTATAAGTTTTATAAATTGATAAATCAATATTTTAATGTTTAAAAATATATATAATTATTATATTACATTTATTTATTTATATTTTTTATAAACTATAATTTAACTATGCAAAATTAGTTTCTTGACCGAACCATTTTCCAAGTGATTATTATGATGAAAGTTTGGTTGATTCAGTCTTAAAAGTGAAAAAACATTAAAATGTTGGGCCTCATATATCATGTGTCTAATGGTTTGGGTATTGGAAAAGGTATCAAATAACTTTAAATTTGAATATGAATATAATTTAAGTGGTGAGAGCTCATATGTGTTTAATGGTTTAGACATTAAAAAGAAGTTAAATAACATCAAATTTAATACAAGTTAGATTATTTGCTTAATGGTTCACAAAGAAAAAAAAATTATCAAATAAGTTCAAATTTGAAGACAGGTTGAGCTATTAAACTTTACACAACATACATGTTTAATAATCAGATTCATATTAGAGAGTATCTTCATATTGCAGAATATCTTAAAATGATGGAAAAAATTATCAAGTCAAATCTAAATTATGACGTCATAACCAAATGAAACAAAGATCATTCAAAAGATACCAAATGAAAAACCGACTTAATAGATTAAACAATTCCACAAAATTGCCACATTTAAGGATATTATTATGAGTTGATTTGAATATCATATTCTAATTACTAATAATTTCTAATTGTAAATAATACTCGGATAGTTTAAACAATTCCACTAAATTACCACATTTATTCTTATAAGTTGATTTGAACACCATAATAATTTCTAATTGCTAATAATACCTTATTGTTCCCAATTGCAATTTGGGTTAAACACATATGCCATGTACAAACATACACATGTGAACCTCAATGGTATGACTAATAATGCAAAAAAACTACAATGTAGTTAAAATGTAATATTTTATATGAGTTATTATCATGAACATGACATAATATTTGTTTAGTATTGTTTTAATTTGATTTATGTTGAGAAAAAAAGTTATTTAATTTACAAATTATTGAGAAAAAAATGATTTAATTTACAAATTATTAACAAAAATGGAATCATATTTAAAGAACATTGTAGCCATTAGTTATGTAATGTATGACATGATTGTTCTATATAATCCTCAATTTTTTTTATCATAATTGCATTTGAAAGTGGTATTGTTTAGCCATAGATGTATATGTAGATATTAATGTCTAGTTATAGTTAGTAGACTACTACTTAATCATCCTATTAAACTTTTTCCCTTGAAGATGATAGTGGGTAGTTTGGTAGGAGTTGAAGCCTATTCAAATGTTGTCTATAGACATACCATTCTTAAGTTGTGAATAGGAATTTTGGTTGAGTTACTAGAGAGTTCAAAAATAACCCATGGGAAGCTCCTTGCAAAAATTGATCAACATATTTGTGCTAGCTTTGGTAAGGTGATTGTACTACATGGATTTGCACAACCTTTCCTACCCACTTTGAAAAAAAATTATATTGATGTATACTAAATGAAGCACAACAGTGCACATTAAGGGCCCACTAAAAACAATGAAATTGTATGAACAACTGAGGGCTATTTTTGAGGGAAAAGTTAGGGTTTTTGTAATTACATACACACATAAAAATATACATCTAAAGAATAATACTTGCAACTTATTACAACAAGGGATTTTTTTGAGGAGTGGCATCTGTTGAGAAACTTTTCATTAAGACCAATGGATATTTAACAATGGTTTGAGGAAGGAATTTTTAAAGGGGTGAAATTGATTGAGAAACTTTTCATCAAGACCAATGGATATTTAATGATGGTTTGAGGAGGGAATTTTTAAAGGGGATGGCATCACTTGAGAAATAATTCGTCAACACCAATCGAGATTTACCAGTTTCTTTAGGAAAATGATTGTCCACCTATCTCAGTCCACATGTCCCATTCTCTTTAGGTTTGATACTTTGGGTTGTGAGACTTTTGGCTTGACTCCAATCAAGTCTCTAGGTTCTTTCAAGTTGTGCACTCAAAGTCTTGTTGCAACTCATTGCACAGGGAAGTGAGGGAAACTGACAGTGCTTTGTTGCATCTGGTGCAAGTCTTGTTTGAGATTTTTTCAATTTTGAGCTTCATAGATCGGATAGTGACCATGCATGCTACACATGAAATACTTGTTTCTGATGTTTTCCAATGAAATGGTGGTGACATGTATTTATTTTTTAGATTTCCCCATAACAAAATAAACGTCATGTGATTGTTACATGTAAAAATTAGGTCAAGGTCTTTGTATAGTTGTCAAAACTTATCATCTTGTACATGCAGTAGGTAGGGAAATTTCTTTCACGTAGTAGTTACATATTGTAATAAAAAACAACAACATTGAGACAAAGTTACATCACAAATGGCACTAAAATAGGTTAGAAATATGTACTTACTTCCAACAATGAAATGGTTCAACATCTAATTGAAAAATATGTAATGGGATACCCTCACATTTGTGTTTATCACCCATGGGAAGGAAGATAAAGGTGAGGGATCATCATAAACATTGGCATAATCATCATTCTCCTTTAGGCCTACCTATGACACTTGGAACCTTCCTGAAGCCATTGGAGTCCCCATATTTGATATATGCCAATATCTCCAAGTCGAGAGTCAATGAGAGTTTCCACCATGGGCATTCATTTCTCCAATGGGGCGAGATTAATTCTCCTAGCTAAAAAGCATATGCCATCATGCAACAATTATCCAATGGTATCTGCTTGTTAAATGAGATCCTAGCAAGCATATGCCATCATTTAGTATTTATCCAAAAGAGGGACTGTGGTCTACCTTCTTCTGATAGGCTCAATTACTTCCTAGCATGGAAATAACAGTTTGTTGTTTGCATGTGCTTACCAACACTCTATCTCTACAACAACATCACTCCTTGGTGTGCAATCATAGCACCTTTTTCCACCCAAAAAGTTTGACAAATCCTACACCTATGTGGCTATAAGTGACAATCATTGATAGGATATAGTCTTGAGAGCAAGGGAAAACCTCGAGATTTGAATGGCAAAAAGATGAGGGAATGTCACTGACCTCCCTACACCAATATTTGATACATCTCCGAGAAAGGAATCTTCTTATAGAATATTGCAGATAACCATTGGAACAAGGATGCATTTGTTGTTGACATCAACTCACTATATTTTTCAATGGTGATGTCGATGTCTTGTGCTTCTATAGATCCTTGTACAACTTCTACTTCTTGGGTTGGAGGTGTAGTGAGTTATTTTTCTTCTTTAGGCTTCACTTTCCAACACTCTTCTCTTGGTTGTTTTGTTCATAGGGTGAAGCTCTGGATGAATTCACTCACACTTTTCTTCTCAATGCCCACTCAACTTGTAGTGGTGGAAACATTTCCTGGCACTGTTGTATCAACTGCTTGACATACTCATTTTCTCTCATTGCATTTGAATTCACTATTGGTTTGGGGAAGTCTTCTTGACATTCCTCCTCTGAAAACAATCTGGCTTGTGGCATGTTGCTTGCTTCTCCTAGCAATATGCCACCTAACGGCCTTTCTTCCCACACAATGAGAATACCTCTAAGTACCAACAATTGGCAGCACGATGGCCTTTCCTCTTGCAAAAATGACAAATGAAGGATGTATTTCTTGATGCATACCTCATGTCCTCCTTCTTCTTTCTCAAGTTGATTGGCTTACTGATTATTTTAAGTGTTTGTGTGGGCTAAGTATTTACATTTCCCCCATCACTGCCCTTCTGCAGTTTACTACAAGAAGGTTGGAGTGGTGATGTGTTTCCACCTTCATTCACTACTGCTATTTGTTTTGATGAGAAATCCAATTATTCCATGTCTTTTTCTTTCACAAATGTGATCTTGGTGTTCATGGCTTTTTCCTCTTTTCCATTGAAAACTAGGACTCGTGCTTGACCCTCAGTTCAACTACTATGGGTCTTATGATTTATTTTCTTATCTTTCCCAACCTATGTCCTTTGTAGCCCACATGCCTTAATAATTTCAAACCTATGCCTCTTAAATGATTTTCAAATTCACCAAAATTCTCCTGAGAGAGGTCTCAACAAGGTAAACTTACCATGCTTGGCTTGGTCATGGTGTTAGCTTTGATAGTGGCAATGGAAAATTTCTTTGCTACCTTAGTCTCTAGGACAACTTCCTACAACTTTGACAATGATTCTTCCTTCTTTGGCAACTCTTGATGTAGTTAGTCATCATTTGAGTGAGCCTCTCCTCCTACAAGTTGTCTATCTAAATGACCTTATCTCCTAGTTACATGAGTTGAACTCTTCTCTTGTCCCAATATGCCATGATAGTAGTGAGGGAGTCTTTATGTTCAACCAATCAATTCTTTCAAAATGGTAGAAATCTTGTCAAGGTCTCAATGTTCTTCTCCATCTTTGCTATCCTCTAGTCAAACATCTAGACATTTTCCTTCAAGTTCCTATTCTCTTTACGTCTTCCAACCTTTCTCTTTTTGGTTTACCCATGCCAACTCCACGTTCTCTTCAACATTCTAGTAGTTGCATCGTGGTTAAGTATTTAATGGCTTCAATACCTTATGATTTGTAAATGAGGGGCTTATATCCCACTCGCTTCACCAACATGGATCCTCTATGGAAATTTAAATATGTTCTCTATTCTTAGTCTTATGTAGATATTCATGTCTTTAGAGTGGTTCTAAGACTTCTATTCTTGGTTCACCTACACACAAACAACCAATTTTGAGCACAAACAACTTTGCAACACTATTCAATATTGATGATATGGTCTATTCTTTGGTGTAACCTACACACAAAAAACCAATTGACAATTCCAATAATATTAAGGACTTTGTGCTTACTCTATCATTGAGAACTTTGTCTTTGGTGCAACTCCTTTGCATGTTGATGTCCAACTGAACTAGATCTATCAAGATGATCAAGGCTAATACATCGTCATTATCCTATGTGTGTACTTAGTTATGATTGTAGTGGCTTGATTGATGATTGGTTTGTTCTCTTGCTCTGAACTATGGTATCCAAGTCTCAAGGCCACCTCCCACCAAACTTTATACAACACTTGATTCTACAACAATGCTAGTCTCAACGGTTTCTTGATTGAAACAATGTAATGGAAATATCCTCCCATGTTTAAATGATAGCCATGCCATCTATCCACTAATCATCAAAACTCATGCAATAATAATAAGTGGCAGATCCCCCCAACATGTATATATATACATTTAAATGCAATGCAACAATTACTAAATACATATGTACTGCTTCAATTATGAACAAGAATTAAATGTTCTAGCATGAATGGGGACAACAACACTTTTCTCAATGACCTCATTTCCCAACACTTCGATAGCAATGTAATTATTTACTTCAGTATTAAAGACAAACCAATAGTAAGTACAATGTATTGCTCCGACAATGAAAAAGAACAAGATTCAACATAGACTTTTAACATAAGGAAAATCTCTCTCTCTCTCTCACAAATTCTTCTCAAGTAAATAAAGTGACAAGGATGAAGTTTCCACTGATAAATGCATTGTCATAATCATACTTTCGCATACCATGATTTCATAAGTATATGACTTCATGATGCAGGAGCATTTGACAACAAGTTCTAGAATTGACCTCATAGGTCAAAACCACATTTACCAAGGGAATTGGTGCCCTAATTTATTAATTAAGTTTGTAATAATTTGAATTGTCTCTAGAAGACATTTTGGCTGAGTTTGTTTGCTAGGTGTCAAGTTGTTACTAGAGTTTAGGAATAATTTCCAGATTAGGATTTTTGTTTAGATAACTCGGGATTTTTGTTAGGATGTGAGCTATTCGAGAGCTCAAAGAACATATATTGAGTGATTTTGTAAGAGCCAGAGGTTAGAGAGGGGAGCGAGTGTGTGAAATTGAGTGTGTGATAGTGTGTAACAGAGGTCCAAGAGACCAAGAAGGAATTGTGCGTACTTGTTGTAATTTTATTCCTTCAAAGAAATTTAATGAAAGATCATAATCTGTAGAATTTTATATTTTGGTGAATTTGTGTTGCTAAATTCTGTGGATAAATTGTCTGGACAGAGTGTTGAGGCTTTGTGGATTGTAAGCGAGAAGAATCACACATAGATTAGTTTCAGGTTTGAACCAAACTGTTAAAATCCCCGTGTATTTTTTTTATTGCAGCGGACGGTCAAGATTAAATCACACCACAAGATCGAAGACCGATATCATCGCAGGAATCGTCTCTCAACGGTTTTTTGTTAGATTGGAACTTGATTAAGTCTGCGGTCACAAGATCTGATGATTTGGTGGTCCAATACATGTGGCACGATAAAACTTAAAGGAGATCGGAAAGTGGAGATCAGACCATCAGATCAATAGTTCTTTTCATTTCGTATCTTAGCCCTTGGTGAATTATACCTTTGCAATAGTGTTAAGGATTGGACAATAGAGATTAAATCTTCAAGACAGAAGATCGACGACTCTCGTCATTTCATATCTCGACCATCGAGAGTTTTTGGTTGTTGAGAAGTGAATTAAGTTTTGATGTCCCGAGACCACTATATGTTAAGATGACGTAAGGGAATCCACTCAGGGGATGACACGTGGAAGAAAGCTTTTGTACTGATCAAGGTTCCGTGGTGGCCACGTCGTGAGTTGAAATATAATTAAAGGCATGGATGATTTTAGGGGCTAAATTTCGCTCATGGGCTAATTTTCCATGGTTTTTCCAAAAACGAGATTCTCTATTTTAAAAATGATTCGCCCAAATTCTATAGGATAAAATTATTTTACCTTACAAATCGCCAAAAATTTATAAAATATATATAAAATCCTTAGAAATTTGAATATTTTTACAAAAATATCGCCAAACATTTATAGTTGATATATGAAGGATTAGTAATATTCATCAAGCTACATTTTAAAATAAATTTTCATCCTTAAAATCATCCCTGATTAAAGGAGAATCAACAGTCTAGACTAGATCCCGATCCATATCGACGGTTGATATTACATCTCACATTGAACCTTTCAGAATGTTGGATCATTGTTATTGATGATTAATCAACTTTAAGATCAACAATCTAAGGTGAACATGCACATTGAAAGTGATATAGGTTTAACTGAGGATCGACCATCCACACAATGGTTAGGGATAACCACTCTCCTACACGTGGACAACAGAGAATGAATGTGGATCCATCAATAATGGTTTTGAAACCCGCTCCTCAATCATCTGTGTAACTAAGGAAAATGCCACATGTTTAAAGTGGTATACCAGCCCCTGCAAAGTAGCTCCCGGTCATAAAATATGGTCTTATGGAGTAAAGGGATAAGGAGCTAGCCTTGAAAGAGTTAATGAAAGAGTTTTAGCCCCTGGTTATAGAAATTGATCGCGTGGATGAGATAAAAGAAAGGTTCAAAATTTACAAGGAAATCCTGGTAACAACGATAGAGAATGCTAAAGGTCTAAGAGACTCTATGTATGTGGAAAGTAATTGGGCCCGAAGAAGAGTTAAGAGAAACTTGAGTTTGAAGCTGCAACAAATTTACTTATAACTCTATACCTGTGGGAAAATGACCTGGTAAGGTCATCATTTTGGTATCAAAGAACAAATAAACTGTTCATTTGAATGTTTGCAGGGAATTAAAATTATCATAGAACCATAAGTGCAAAAGAAAACAAGTATACAATAAAGAAACCTATAGGGGTTGAACCAAAGAAGTTTTAGAAATGCGGATCTGGTGAGATCTAACAGGCAATATGGTTTTTACATTTTCAAATTGATTTGGAATGATAGCAGTGGGAAAGAATACGTTGACAGGACTCTACAGTTAGATGAACCATGATAAAGAAGAATATATAAGATAAACTCTTGAGGAAGAGTAGACGTTGAGGGACCCTTACAGTAGAAGGGAGACTCCTATGTATTAGAGTAAGGGGATAGATTCAGTGGGGAACTTTGAGACAATGATTCTGTCCAAGGGAGAAAGGATGAAAAGGAAAGTTGGGACAAGATCCTGAAATAGATATTACAAGGATTGAGTTTTATATCTGGTAATAACTTTGGTAAAAAAAAAATTGTATGTATGTATTACAAGTAGAAGCAAAGAGGTATTATAGCAAGGGATTGTGGCTAGAAGGTTGTAATAATGAAAAGGTCTCACAAGAGAAGCTTGTGACATATAGATCCTTACATCAAGGGGTGTTGTAGATTATTTTCAGCTGATATTGGAAAGTGGAGAACAATGAAAGTTCTCAGGAAAGTGTGAGAAGTGTGCAAAAATACAAGTGAAGAGAAGAGGATGCTCAGGAGGTTCTAGAGGAAAGGACTAGTGATACCAAAAGGTCAAGCTCGGGAGAAGCTTGATGAGGTATTGAGTGACAAGGTAAGGAGACTTGTTACAAGGAGTAAGCTTGGTTGCAACTAATAGTGGGCGTGTAAAAGCTCACAAAAGAAAAGATGAAGATGAATACTAATAGTCATGGAAATGGTTCAGAGAAATGCCACAGTAAGAGGAAAGAAGATGCCAGAGAAGATGGCAATAAGAAAATAAGTGATGAAGAATTTAACAAGGAAATGATTGAGTTAAAGGCATGACTCAATTATGTGGAACAACTG
>ML783228.1:549950-561433 GCA_009831015.1 Picea engelmannii | reverse complement strand
AAGTTTTGAGAAAGTGTTAGTGGTTAAATATCTTTCTGTAATGACAAGTTATTTACATCCATAAGGCTGATAAATATCACTGCAGTTAGATTTTTATGACAACCTTTCTTTTTGTGCTAAAGTCTTGTTCTATCATTGTTGAGCTTAACTAGTTTTTACTAGCTTGTCTCATGCTTATTCAATTAGACTTTTCGCAATTATATTGCAGCCCTTATTATCTATTATGTGCTAATATATATCATTTATTATTTATGCAATTAGAGATAACAATCTTAACTTGCTTGTCCACCTAACATTACTATATGCAAGTGTGGCTTTTCTTGTGTCTCGGGAAGGTACAAACACCCTTTGTAGGCACCCAAAGACTTGGAAACCTTAAACCACACGGAGACGAGTCATCAAAGCCATATTTATTATTCCATCATTGACCTTTAGGGGGATACTTATTTTCTTTCCCTTCCATCCATCCAAATCCCCCCAAGGTCATCGATATCACCTCCCTAGAGTGACCTAGTCACCCTCGAAGTGTGGGACCTATATCGAAGTGATATTGGGTATAATGTCCCTTATTTGTTTCCATTTTGGTGGTTGGGTCAGGATTTGCGCAACCTACAACTTGTGTGATAACAGTTCCTTCATCTCTAAGGTGATGGGAATACCTGCCCAAGGTGACAATGGGTAGGTTTTCTCTTAATTGTTGCCATTTTTTGGTTAGGTCAGGCTTTTCCCAACCTAAAACTTATGTGATAACATGTTGGAAACATAATATGTTAGGGTTATTGTATTATTCACTTGACAAGGAATATGAAAAGTGGCAATATGAAAATTCGTGTATATGAAATAGAGAGTTCGAGAGACCTCTTGGAAGATGAATCCAATGGTCACAGATCATGTATTTATACATGTATCATATTAATAAAATGTATTCCATGTGCATTCCAACAATGGTAACAGTGGTATTAGAGTGCCTATAGTTCTTAGGGTCTAAATTAAGCTATGATTGTTTTCCATAGTGGGAAATGAGGACAACGTGTTGCTGCTGAGCCAATTCTTACCTTCAAGTTTCAATCTCTTGTGTGCATAAACGTCCCTATGCCTGCAAGTCTTTTTGTCTACATGCATATCTATTTCCCACATGTAGATACTCTCAGAAACCTAACCCTAATCTATCAGTAGCTAGAATAAGATTTTTGGCATTATTCTTGCTTGGGGTGCGAGAGATCTCGTGGGACACTGCTCAAATTCATGTTGTTGAGTGACTTACTAGCATTTCTGAGATGGTTTTGAACCTCCTTCCAACTTTACATTGTATAAAGAATTCTAATGAACCAATGATTGGCATTAAGGCATTTGACCGCCATTAGAGGAAAGTAACTACATTTTTTTTTTTCTCTTGACCACAACAAAGAGAAAAGGAGAGGAGTTAATGGATTGAGGAAATTTTTTACCCTCAATCAATCATGGGTGGCTGGGCAATTCCTTTGTACTAATTGGATTTTTGGTGTTTGTTTTCTCTGCCCAAATTTGTTCTGTGTTGGACGCATAATTAAGCTTGATAGAGTTTTTGTAGCTCTCGATCAATTGGAAATGGTTTTTTTTTTGTTCTCCCACTTTTGTTGAAGACAAGAAGTGGTTTATGCATCCAAAGTTCTCATATTGATGATCCATGTTGAGTTAAAGGCCGAAAAGCACATTTTTCAAAATAGAATCACATCCAATCGGTTATATAGGAATCAAACTGCATACATCTTCGTTTAAATCTATGGAAGACACAAACCCTGACATCCTGGGGATTATGCGGTAAGACTGTGCGCCTTCAAGGAATTTTTTTTGGATCTGTAATCGACTTTGTTGAGGATTCTGCCTAGGTGAACAAATTTCTCTCTCTCGAAATGTTGATGCTCCTCCACACTAACTCTTATTCTTCTTCAATTTTCTCATTTGGTGTATTCCAACCTCCCAATTTTCTTCTCTTTTCCCTCTTGGAGAGTGATTGGCATCCCTTCATTGCAGAATCCAGGAGACCCTGTATATCTTTGTCCTTCCCTGTTTTTTTCCTTCAAAATGATAGGCATTTCTTTTTCACGAACTTTTTTTCTGCTTGTTGTTTTTGTTTATGTTATGTTTTTGTTTATGTTATTGGTGCCCCAGCTATTGCAGCTCTTGTTTGAGCCAAAGATTCTCTTGTTTTCTGCTAGATATTTTTGTTGTACAACATTTTATTGTTCTTACCCTACTAAGCTTATATCTCTATTCATTTCTTGTCAAAAATTATCTCAATTTTAAAAATATATATGCACATATGACGAAGAAAAAAAAAAAAACATTCAAAACATCTCTATGTTATAACCATTGTTAGTCATCCTCGTACAACTCTCTCTATGTCAAAACTGTCATGTCCACCCTCGTATATGAGTAAGAAATAATCTCTTCTCAGGCCGCAACATAATAGAAATGAGACTGTCTGACCACGTGGTTCATGTGTATACGATCATATTTAACATAGGCTAATATGGTGGAGTGTTCATGTCCATCTCATACAATGGGTTGTTCTTATTTTGAACCAAACCCATATTGAAGGATATATTTGTGTAAGTGACGGTGGAAACTTACTCGGGTTGTGGCTAAGTGGTGGATGTTGATCCTTTGGACCTCTTTTCCTTTCTATTTCCCTTCCACAGTCATTAAAGTTTTTTAATCAAACTAGAAGAGACCAACAGACTCAAAGCATCAATGACACATTCAATCCTAAAGATCAATTCAACTCTAGAATCAAAATAACTTGCAATAAGTCTTTTTGTAAGTTTACTTTTTTGAAATTAAGTTGAATTATATTGTAAATGGGTGCATTTTGAGTAGAATCCAACACTCTCCATTTTCTAAGTTTTAATTGTTGAATCAATTGTTAAAGGGTGGAATTGCAAGAAACCCTTTGAGGTCTAAGTTAGTCTTTAAATTAGCTTGAATTGAAGAATTATTAGAGCTACTGAATACTATAATACTCTCTACTGGAAACAATATAGTCACAATTGACAAAACAACTCTCACTGATGTTTTAATATGTTTAAGAACACAATCAAATTTATCTATCTTGAATCACAACTCCAACATGATGAAATACCACAAAATAATCAACATCCTCAACTAGTCCTTGTTCAGAACAATTCTCTTTTTGAAAATATCTGAAATGACATCTGAGGCATTGGCCTAAGGAAGTAGGTAGGTAGGTATGATTAATGAAATTCTCTATATAGTGAATTCATGATCTCCCTAGGAATTATCCTTCCAAACAACAAAGGAGTTGGTAACTCGTATCATATGGTTTCCTTGGATTCCACTCCCCATAGGGATCGACAAAATCCCTTTGGTGTATTATAGTTTTGATGTAACTTCAAAAACCCAGTCGAAGGTCAATTTATTTGTGTTACTTGCACCTGTGACCGACTTCTATGAAGTACTTTGGGTGGTGTTTTCACTTCTCCAATCAAGAAACTATGTTCTCCGAAGAGATTGTTGATAACACTGAGTGAGTGAGATGAGGATTTCTGAAATAATCCCTAAATAATGCATAATTATTTCTTTATTTCTTAATCTATGTAATTTCATTACACTTTTCCTCTCTTATCTTATGGATGGTGTGCAATCGCTATTAGAGATATTGCTTTATCCCTAATCGATCCAGAATCTCACTCGGATATTATATAAAGATCTATCTCATTCTTTCTTTTATTTGACAATAATTCCTATCAACAGTGTGCAGATGATCAAATCAATGAAGCTACTTTGGAAGTAGATTCAAATGAAGATGAAGTTTGTCATAAACAATGTTTGCTTGCACTTTCAAATCCCATCATCAAACCTTGAGAATAAATCATCAAAAACAAGCGTAGAATAGGTCTTGGATACAAAATGGAAGTGACCTCTCACATTCTAGACTATTCCAAACCAATCTAGTTCTAGAGTGTTGCATTCCTTCAAGAAAATTAATTTTCACTTGCTCTAGTTCCAGATCAGATTCCTAAATGCCAACATTGTCATTGAGTTGGCCACGTGGAAGATCAGTGTTTTGATCTTCATCCTTGTGAGCATTGTGGAAAGCATAATCATCCTTTAGAAAGATGTTCCAAATGTAAGAAAATTGCAAGAGTAAAGAATCATTATGGGTTGATCACTTCTTCGCAATGGTCATCAACAACCAAGAATATATATTGGTCATACCGAAGAATTCAATCTCAAGTATTGACACTTCTTGTAGTGTAAATATTTCCATATTATCAACTTATACCTAACAAGGGGGAATAATATCAGTGATTGACAATCAGGCTTCATGTTTTGAATTCCTATCAATTGAGAAAGAATAGATGAGCTAGAGTCATAGACATATTCCATTAGCATGATTTGTGGTATTCCTTAAACCACCATTTAGTAGAAGGCTTACAACTTCTACTAGAAAAAAAATTGTGGTCATATTTAAACCACCAATTAGTCTTAGAGCCATTTGGTTTGTGGTCTTTCTTAAACCACCATTTAGTAGAATAAATCAAATTTTGTGAGCTTTTTGGTCTGTAGTCGTCCCAAAACCACCAGATTTAGATAGCACATTCAACTAGTGGCAACAATGCACTTCCAAATTTCATCTATTTTCTTGGAATCAAATACACCCCTTCGGATTGGGGGGGGGGGATGTTGGAAACATAATCCGTTAGGGTTATTGTATTATTCACTTGAGAAGGAATATGAAAAGTCAAGTGAATAGGAACTGTCATATGGAGTCCAAGAGTTCTCTTGGAAGATGAATCCAAAGGTCATGGATCATGTATTTATATGTGTATCATATTAATAAAATGTATTCCATGTTGATCTGCATTCCTATGCATTCCAAGACTTTGAATGATACTCTTTCTATTCTAGAACTTCAAGATACCACGAGGACAGAGAGAATCAACTCGAAAGTCAAGAATTGTGGATATCCTTATAATGAGGAACAATTCATTGCAACACAGGACAACGAGGTATTAATTATGAAGAGTCTCCCAAAAAGGTCCAACTATGCTATGAATAATGATGAGTTGTTAGTTTTCATGCTTTCATAGTCAACCTCTATTTACTTTTACCTCGTAGAGGTTTTACCAAGAAGCAAAGGACTTTGGACAACCTCAAAATAATAGGGAAAACCTAGAGATGATAAGATTGATTTATTTCCATCTCTGAATATGAAAATAAAATATGGTAGTGGTGTATCATTTGGTTATTTTTTGATGATATGAGACATGGGTAGCATATTTTGGTTTTATAAAATACAATGATGCAATTTCTTCGTACAAAAAGGGCCTGGAACTTGATCCTTCTTATGAAGCAATAAAATCGAGCCTTGCCAATGCACATGCAATAAATAGATCTCAGACCACATCCTCTCCATTTGGAAACATATTCCAGGGGCCAACATTTTGGGCAAAATTAACCACAAATCCAAAGACAATAATATTTTCACAATAGCCTTGACTAAGGTCTTCAAGGCCTCCTCTCACCATAGGATGGCTCACAAACAGATTTCAGAATTTCAATTTTAGATACAAACATATTATACTTTATGCAAGGAAGAGATGGCTAAAGAAGTTAACATCCCTATTCAATTCTAGCATCAATGGTTATAAGAAAAACAACATAACTATGCATGTCATCTTGGTTTTGTGACAATAAGAGGAGTCTCAATCTATTAACCACTAGAGAGGGATTGATTGCAAGGCCTTTTGAAATTTTGGGATATGGCAATTTGGTAAATGCTTTTGGAGGCTACATTTTGCAAATATTTCTCAGATTCTATCAATTATTGTGGATATTTAATGCGACAAGAAGGATTAGTGTTGATTTTACAAAACATATTAATTATACCTGTATTTTGCAATGGTTTGATCTACGACCATATTTTGAGATCAATGCATATGAGTGTGGTGTTTATTATTGAGTAGTTTTTCATCCAAATAAATAGATTTGAATTCTAATTTTTGGAGATGATAAAATGGCTAAGGTTTGGTTGTTGGTATTGATTAAAGCCTTATAATTGTGGGGTGGCATGAAACATCAATATATTCGGTTTATCCCCATCACCAAGGTTATATGTTCATTACAAATCAAAGGTACACTGTGATACTCATAAACATTGGTGGGTGCAAATCTTGGAGCCTACATTTCACAAATATTTCTCAGATTCTACCGAGTATTGTGAAGATTTAATGGAACAATAAGGATCGATGGTGATTTAAAAAAAACATCTTAATCATACATGTATTTTGCAATGATTTGATTTGTGACCATATTTTGAGATCAATGCACATGAGTGTGGTGTTTATGATTGAGTAGTTTCTCATCCAAATAAATAGGTTTGCATTCTAATTTTTGGAGACGATAAAATGAATATGGTTTGGTTGTTGGTATTGATTGTAGCCTTATATTGGGGGCACAATGCATCAATATTTTTAGTTTATCCCCATCACCAAGGTCATATGCTCATTATGGATCAAAGGTACACTATGATACTCATAGACATTGGTGCAGAGCAATGATGTATAATACTAATGGGACAAGAAGGATCTATGCTTACACTGACCATAGAAGATAGAGTCAGTATTATGGCTAGTGTTGATAGGGATTATAATCTATTCGCATGGCCTTCAAAACCGTGGATCAATGGAATGGGCCTTGGAGCCCCAAAGAAGACATGATATTACAACATTTTATTCAGAACTATGGGCCATGCAACTGCCCTGGGCCATGCAACATTTTATTCAGAACTATGGGCCATGCAACTGAGGGATTAACAAAGAGAACCCTCGTTCCCTGCAACCCCTGTAGCTGCTCCTAGCAAGAAAGCTTTGAATAAGGAAGCAAAGCTCTGCCAGAAGGAAGAGGAGGACATGGATTCCATGCATACTTGAAAATAGGTTGAAGGTTTTGGCTGCATTAAAGTGCTCCAGGGTAAATCCGTATCCCCACAAGTTTCACGTCTCTTTATCTCTCCCCAAGTTCATAAATAAGTATAGGAATTTAAACGATGGGGTTTTTCATTTTCTATCTATTGCATTATGCCGTAAAATTTGATGCCTCTAGAGGGAATTTCCGCAGAGCAGCCACAAAGTATACAATTTTATGGATTTATTTTCAAATAATTTCGCATTGTATAGGTTGGAGTGAATTTCTTCAGTCTCGTTTGAGGCTCTATGGGTTTGGAACTGGCATTTCAAATGAAAATGAGGTGCTGAAATTTTGGCAAAGTATATCTATATATGGATTCCTTTTAGAGAGCGAAATGTGTACAGGGGCATCTTAAGTGGAAAATAGTAAAGGCCTTCACGGTGATCAATATTGATATTTTATCATGATATAAAAAATGGAATGGTGAGAGTCATTTGTCCATCACAAGGGACATCTTACCACTTTAAATATGAGTTGTATCAATCAAATGTTTTCTTAATGCTTCTATGCGATGGATGAGGAAGTGATTTATTATTCGGATCAAATTCTTAGTTGTCATTAAATTCATAAAAAAGAGGCTGAATATGCAAACAAAGTATGTGTATGATTACAAAAGAAGAAGAAATAATTCTAGCCATATATGTTCATTATCTCTTGTTGGTGATTTGTATCCTTGTGTGGCAATATTTTGCGATGTAAAAGTCATTCTTGACTCAACTTTGTAAGGTGTGTGGTAGCTGAGAGAAAAATATAGCTACATGTTTTATCTCCTCTAGTTTTGTTTTTTTTTTGTTTTTTTTTGGTGAAAGATTGTTGCGCTATAAGTGCTTATTGGCAGGTGCATAAAGAATGTAAGATTAATTTGGATACATTATGTATCTAGGCTATTCTCTTAGAGAATTGACGAGCATCGTGGTTGGGTACCTAGGTTTTTCGGTAGATGAAAATGCGTCCATAGGATGGCTAGAGGTTCAATATTTTTAGTACTAGTTTTCAACCCAAAGGTATTGTTGGTTCCCAATTGGTATATTATTTCAGATAACAATCTTACAAGTGAAGGGAGGAGCATCAACAATTGATTATGAGAACCCACAATCTGTTTTTGATATTTGGAGATGCTCGTATTTGGCAACATTCACCAACATTTTTGGCTTCCTTCTAACACTACCTTGAGTGGTGATTTTTCCCATTTCATTATGTATTTTCACAAGTATGCTTTGGTATCCATGACTTTGGGAGTTTACATGCATTTTTTTGGTAGTTACTTAGGAATTCAATGTCTCCACACCATATTTTTGTTGGAGTATCTTCCACTTCAACAAGTGTGTCATTTGGATCACATCGCTTTGTATGGTGTCACAACTTGTTTCAGTTGGTTTTGAGTATTTTTATGATCCTATATGGATATGGGTTTCATTATGTTGATTTACATCACAAACATAGAGTTTGGTTACCAACTACATTATACATTGCTTGACAAGTTCAACCTTTGCATTATGCTTGTTTCACATTGACGATAGCAATAATATTTTCCCTCTCCCTTGATAGCATTGGAGGTCAATGCTTCTTTGGTTGGGAGTGATAGGGATTCTAGTCCCTATTATTTCCATATGTATTATTATCTCCCATTATTGTTTGTATTAGGAGATTATCATTATTGGTTTGGAGTGATGAATAATTTTAATTTCTTATTCATGTGATGGTTGAGATCTTCATGGCATAGTTGAGATCTTTTCTCAACCTATTCCTTGTTTTGGTGTATAGATCCTATTTTATTGGATTTAGAGAGTCTTTCTCTCCTCAGTTTGTTGAGGTAGTTTTCCTCTTGTAAAACTATTTAAGCTTGTGTTTAGTTTAACGAAAGATTAGTTTGAGTTTGTACTAACTCTTGTTGTGTATGAACTCGTCTTGTGAGTGGGATTCTCCACTTCGTTGGGAAATCCCACATCAAGTGTAGATGGATGCACACAAATAATTAGTGTGGTATATGTATCCCCACAATACAATAATAAAGTTTTCCACACTGAAGATATTTTTAATAGGGAAAGTCCCAATCTGCTGGCTACTCGAGGGAGACTTCGAACAAGACACACACTACAAAATTGAGATCGTTTTTGGAATATCATTATAGTTTGGTTCTTCAATAGCTCCCACCTCTTGATAAGGTAAGAGATGATCTATTGCTACTTTATGATCTAGTGAAAGGAGAGCTTAGTGTGCTCAATTCGTTGTTTCATGACTATTATCTACCTACAAACGAGGGGTCAACGTCAATTTTGGTTGGAACATATTCTTCTCTTGTTGTGCAAAATGTTAAAAGACAATTTGGAGGGGGTTGGAAAACCAAATTTCAATACTTGGGAAACATTGTCTGAAGGATATATACAAAATTGGAAATTTGAGCAAATTGTAGCAACATTAAAGAAATTTGTATCAATTGAAAAATTGTGCCGTGGTAGCCAAAGCCTGTCAATGTGTTAGGCATTTCAAAACATTTTGAGACTCATGGTGATTTGTGGTATTTGATGTCGCGACCCTCTTTTTGTGGTATTTTGTATTCAGATCTTTGGAATGTGCATGTTAATTTTGTTAAAAAATTGAGAGAGAAATAACACAACAAGAAAGCATGCACATAAAGCTAATATTTATCCCGGAAACCCTTAACTGGGAGAACCAACACCTAATATATATATCTATTAATAACCTTGGCCAAACTGACCAATCTAGGCCAACACCAACCACTTGAGGCTACTTAAGGCTTCTTACAAAAGAGTATCTCAATCCATTAAATAGGCTTCATCAATTACAACCCTAATTCTTTTACCAGAATTAGATTACAATGCAAAGATATGCACGGCCTTGAAATAACCATGCAAATACATGCATTTAGTGGAGATAGTCATGCAAAGATATGCATGGAGTGGAGATATCCATGCAAAGACATGCATGGCCTCAAGATAGCCATGCAAATACATGCATGGAGTGGAGATAGGCATGTGAAGACATGCATGGACATGCATAGTCATGCAAAGACATGCGTGTTTTGGAAATAGCCATGAAATGACATGTAAAGACTCACATCATATACTATGGGAAAATACCATGGGTTACCCAATACCATAGGTCTGTAAACCATTAAAGGTAAACCCAACAATGACCAAATCAATGACTCTATGATTGATTCAAGATTAACCCAACAAATTTGAAGCATATATCAGTGTCAATTGACTTATTGAGCTTATGCTAGACATCAGTGTTCTTCTCATGCATGCTCAAACATGCCTCCAAAGGTAACACATTGAAAATATAGAAATATGTCTAAAATAGGTCATAAAACCAACACCCTTCTTAGTGTGCAAGTCAATATTAGGCAATGTCCCTTCCTCTTGTTTGTATATTGAGTTAAAGAACGAGAATAAGACACCTAGCTCTGAAAATAGCACACTGAACCCCAACTAGGCACACAAGACAACCACAAAGTATGCAAAAAGGTGCCCAAGATGTGGTATAAGTATGAATGACATCCTTAGTAGTATAGCTTGACCCAAAAGTTAACATTTCTTAGTAGGTCAACCCTCCAAAACTTCCCAATTCTAACATGTTGTCGACATTAAACCGACTAAGCCTCAACACTTGGCATTACAACATAATAAAGATGTTCTATATGTGAAAATTTTCTACAAGCAACACAATACACTCTCCATTAAATATGGGAAATACAACTCCACTAATTTCATGTTGATTGAAACGTCAAGTTGGACTTCTCAACAACACTTTGTTCAACCAATGATAGCGCATGTTAGGAATAAATATGGGTTAAATTTTCTCCTTGAGATTGACCATCTATCAATCTTAGACTATCACTAAAAACATTTGTTTCATCTACAAGGTCATAGCTCATAACTAACTATTCACAACTATTAAACATGCATATACAATTTCTAAAACTTAATCTCTGAGACATAATTGAAAACCCTGGAAATTGGAATCTACATCTCTAGAAAAGGATCATCATGGCCATATAATCCATGGTGAGAATGTCCATGAACCATCATTTCAAAACAACCAAGAAGGACCAAGGAGAGGTCCAACTTTATCCCAAACTATGCATATGAACAATATGAAGTTAACAGTTAAATTGATAAATCGACCAAGGGTAAATACGATGTACTTCCTAGATCTTGAAAAAAGATAACTCCTAATCATCTTAGAAGTTTAGGGATGAGAGGTTGTTTGGTCATTGTAATGTAGTAGAGTCCTTTGGAGCCTCTAGAAAAGCCAAGGTATAGGGAAAGGGGAATCTCAGGGAAACAACTCCTTTGAAACCTAATTGTACCAAGACTCAATAAACAAAGGAAACTTGGAGGGCATAGGGGAGCATATCCTTCTTTGAATAAGGATATAAGCTAGCAATAAGAATTCTAGGTTTAGGTACTCGTTGAATTGTGTTATTTTTTGGGATTACTTTGAAAGTGTTTACACCATGTTTGAGGGTGCTTCATGAGAATTGA
>ML783228.1:536405-549850 GCA_009831015.1 Picea engelmannii | reverse complement strand
GAGATTGAATTCTTCGGTATGACCAATATATATTCTTGGTTGTTGATGACCATTGCGAAGAAGTGATCAACCCATAATGATTCTTTACTCTTGCAATTTTCTTACATTTGGAACATCTTTCTAAAGGATGATTATGCTTTCCACAATGCTCACAAGGATGAAGATCAAAACACTGATCTTCCACGTGGCCAACTCAATGACAATGTTGGCATTTAGGAATCTGATCTGGAACTAGAGCAAGTGAAAATTAATTTTCTTGAAGGAATGCAACACTCTAGAACTAGATTGGTTTGGAATAGTCTAGAATGTGAGAGGTCACTTCCATTTTGTATCCAAGACCTATTCTACGCTTGTTTTTGATGATTTATTCTCAAGGTTTGATGATGGGATTTGAAAGTGCAAGCAAACATTGTTTATGACAAACTTCATCTTCATTTGAATCTACTTCCAAAGTAGCTTCATTGATTTGATCATCTGCACACTGTTGATAGGAATTATTGTCAAATAAAAGAAAGAATGAGATAGATCTTTATATAATATCCGAGTGAGATTCTGGATCGATTAGGGATAAAGCAATATCTCTAATAGCGATTGCACACCATCCATAAGATAAGAGAGGAAAAGTGTAATGAAATTACATAGATTAAGAAATAAAGAAATAATTATGCATTATTTAGGGATTATTTCAGAAATCCTCATCTCACTCACTCAGTGTTATCAACAATCTCTTCGGAGAACATAGTTTCTTGATTGGAGAAGTGAAAACACCACCCAAAGTACTTCATAGAAGTCGGTCACAGGTGCAAGTAACACAAATAAATTGACCTTCGACTGGGTTTTTGAAGTTACATCAAAACTATAATACACCAAAGGGATTTTGTCGATCCCTATGGGGAGTGGAATCCAAGGAAACCATATGATACGAGTTACCAACTCCTTTGTTGTTTGGAAGGATAATTCCTAGGGAGATCATGAATTCACTATATAGAGAATTTCATTAATCATACCTACCTACCTACTTCCTTAGGCCAATGCCTCAGATGTCATTTCAGATATTTTCAAAAAGAGAATTGTTCTGAACAAGGACTAGTTGAGGATGTTGATTATTTTGTGGTATTTCATCATGTTGGAGTTGTGATTCAAGATAGATAAATTTGATTGTGTTCTTAAACATATTAAAACATCAGTGAGAGTTGTTTTGTCAATTGTGACTATATTGTTTCCAGTAGAGAGTATTATAGTATTCAGTAGCTCTAATAATTCTTCAATTCAAGCTAATTTAAAGACTAACTTAGACCTCAAAGGGTTTCTTGCAATTCCACCCTTTAACAATTGATTCAACAATTAAAACTTAGAAAATGGAGAGTGTTGGATTCTACTCAAAATGCACCCATTTACAATATAATTCAACTTAATTTCAAAAAAGTAAACTTACAAAAAGACTTATTGCAAGTTATTTTGATTCTAGAGTTGAATTGATCTTTAGGATTGAATGTGTCATTGATGCTTTGAGTCTGTTGGTCTCTTCTAGTTTGATTAAAAAACTTTAATGACTGTGGAAGGGAAATAGAAAGGAAAAGAGGTCCAAAGGATCAACATCCACCACTTAGCCACAACCCGAGTAAGTTTCCACCGTCACTTACACAAATATATCCTTCAATATGGGTTTGGTTCAAAATAAGAACAACCCATTGTATGAGATGGACATGAACACTCCACCATATTAGCCTATGTTAAATATGATCGTATACACATGAACCACGTGGTCAGACAGTCTCATTTCTATTATGTTGCGGCCTGAGAAGAGATTATTTCTTACTCATATACGAGGGTGGACATGACAGTTTTGACATAGAGAGAGTTGTACGAGGATGACTAACAATGGTTATAACATAGAGATGTTTTGAATGTTTTTTTTTTTTTCTTCGTCATATGTGCATATATATTTTTAAAATTGAGATAATTTTTGACAAGAAATGAATAGAGATATAAGCTTAGTAGGGTAAGAACAATAAAATGTTGTACAACAAAAATATCTAGCAGAAAACAAGAGAATCTTTGGCTCAAACAAGAGCTGCAATAGCTGGGGCACCAATAACATAAACAAAAACATAACATAAACAAAAACAACAAGCAGAAAAAAAGTTCGTGAAAAAGAAATGCCTATCATTTTGAAGGAAAAAAACAGGGAAGGACAAAGATATACAGGGTCTCCTGGATTCTGCAATGAAGGGATGCCAATCACTCTCCAAGAGGGAAAAGAGAAGAAAATTGGGAGGTTGGAATACACCAAATGAGAAAATTGAAGAAGAATAAGAGTTAGTGTGGAGGAGCATCAACATTTCGAGAGAGAGAAATTTGTTCACCTAGGCAGAATCCTCAACAAAGTCGATTACAGATCCAAAAAAAATTCCTTGAAGGCGCACAGTCTTACCGCATAATCCCCAGGATGTCAGGGTTTGTGTCTTCCATAGATTTAAACGAAGATGTATGCAGTTTGATTCCTATATAACCGATTGGATGTGATTCTATTTTGAAAAATGTGCTTTTCGGCCTTTAACTCAACATGGATCATCAATATGAGAACTTTGGATGCATAAACCACTTCTTGTCTTCAACAAAAGTGGGAGAACAAAAAAAAAACCATTTCCAATTGATCGAGAGCTACAAAAACTCTATCAAGCTTAATTATGCGTCCAACACAGAACAAATTTGGGCAGAGAAAACAAACACCAAAAATCCAATTAGTACAAAGGAATTGCCCAGCCACCCATGATTGATTGAGGGTAAAAAATTTCCTCAATCCATTAACTCCTCTCCTTTTCTCTTTGTTGTGGTCAAGAGAAAAAAAAAAATGTAGTTACTTTCCTCTAATGGCGGTCAAATGCCTTAATGCCAATCATTGGTTCATTAGAATTCTTTATACAATGTAAAGTTGGAAGGAGGTTCAAAACCATCTCAGAAATGCTAGTAAGTCACTCAACAACATGAATTTGAGCAGTGTCCCACGAGATCTCTCGCACCCCAAGCAAGAATAATGCCAAAAATCTTATTCTAGCTACTGATAGATTAGGGTTAGGTTTCTGAGAGTATCTACATGTGGGAAATAGATATGCATGTAGACAAAAAGACTTGCAGGCATAGGGACGTTTATGCACACAAGAGATTGAAACTTGAAGGTAAGAATTGGCTCAGCAGCAACACGTTGTCCTCATTTCCCACTATGGAAAACAATCATAGCTTAATTTAGACCCTAAGAACTATAGGCACTCTAATACCACTGTTACCATTGTTGGAATGCACATGGAATACATTTTATTAATATGATACATGTATAAATACATGATCTGTGACCATTGGATTCATCTTCCAAGAGGTCTCTCGAACTCTCTATTTCATATACACGAATTTTCATATTGCCACTTTTCATATTCCTTGTCAAGTGAATAATACAATAACCCTAACATATTATGTTTCCAACATGTTATCACATAAGTTTTAGGTTGGGAAAAGCCTGACCTAACCAAAAAATGGCAACAATTAAGAGAAAACCTACCCATTGTCACCTTGGGCAGGTATTCCCATCACCTTAGAGATGAAGGAACTGTTATCACACAAGTTGTAGGTTGCGCAAATCCTGACCCAACCACCAAAATGGAAACAAATAAGGGACATTATACCCAATATCACTTCGATATAGGTCCCACACTTCGAGGGTGACTAGGTCACTCTAGGGAGGTGATATCGATGACCTTGGGGGGATTTGGATGGATGGAAGGGAAAGAAAATAAGTATCCCCCTAAAGGTCAATGATGGAATAATAAATATGGCTTTGATGACTCGTCTCCGTGTGGTTTAAGGTTTCCAAGTCTTTGGGTGCCTACAAAGGGTGTTTGTACCTTCCCGAGACACAAGAAAAGCCACACTTGCATATAGTAATGTTAGGTGGACAAGCAAGTTAAGATTGTTATCTCTAATTGCATAAATAATAAATGATATATATTAGCACATAATAGATAATAAGGGCTGCAATATAATTGCGAAAAGTCTAATTGAATAAGCATGAGACAAGCTAGTAAAAACTAGTTAAGCTCAACAATGATAGAACAAGACTTTAGCACAAAAAGAAAGGTTGTCATAAAAATCTAACTGCAGTGATATTTATCAGCCTTATGGATGTAAATAACTTGTCATTACAGAAAGATATTTAACCACTAACACTTTCTCAAAACTTGTCAAAAGATGTGTTGTACTTAGTAGATTATGTGGGCAGATTTTAGGCAATTTTCAATGGTTAAATTAGGAGTTATTGAAGGGTTTGGTTAGGGTTTTATATAGCCCTAATGGTTGTAGGTTAAATTTGTAAAAGAAACAAGAAACACTTGGATAAATGAAACACCCTAGTGGCTCAAGCAATCATTTATAGCATAGATTTGATTCCACTAAGAACAACTTCGAAATCATGAGTTAAAATTTTCTCATGCATGAAGAAAAGTAGCGTTTCACAGTGAAATCAAATATGTTTGAACTAAGTCTAAGTATGACAATCCTGAAAGCATGGGTTGTAAACCTACCTCTATAACTACAATTATAAGTTTGAACTGATGCCTTTTGTTTCAAACTCATGATGACATTTCCAATCAACCTACGACTTTTCCTCATGCTTCCCTCAGTTTAGTGAGAATTTTGGTTAAGAGATTCTGAGTCCAACTGAGATTTGGTCAAATAATACATGCATAAGATTTTGTTTTATCAATTGTTGTTTAATATCATAGAATGGTTGGAAATTTTTGTTATGGATCTGTGATGGTAAAATTGGTTCATGCCTCTTATATTTGGTCTGACAATAATCATGGTTTATGTAATGGGGTAATAGTATTATCAATTGGAAAGAAGTGAGGTCATATGTTAATAAATATCATTCCATATCCAATAAGGAATGATTTCATGATGATTTTAAATTATATAATGAAGGTCTCAAATTTTCTATGTGGACCTCACACTTCTCCTCCATGTATTTCATTTTACATAAGTTATTCCCTTTTATTCCTATTATAGCATAAATTTCCACACCTATGCATTTGTGACTTGGCCTTACCCTTTTCCTAGTTTGTTAAGGAAACTCCCAAGATTTCCTCATCAATCCATCAAAAAAACTTGACATTTGTCGATATCTACAAGTTTCCCTTATGCAACATGCAGAAATCCGCGCCTTGAAATCTTGCAGCCCGCAAATGCCCTCAAAAATCATGAAAAATAAAATAATTCCACAATTTCGGGTGGGCTTTTCAGTTGGGCTCGTTTCCCAACATACATGACCCCATACTAAATGGATTTCAACCTCCCCAACCTCTTTGGGCTGGTATAAAAACACCATTGAGGGAAAAGATGAGGACAAGTCTTATGGTGCGAGGTTATGTTTTGGATATTTAGAAAGCTTCCCTAATCCTTTCATGCTCTGAGTAGTATCCCCTGGCCTGGAAACTCCTTTTCTAGTATTATTTCCTCTCCTATATAGACATAATGATCTGGATTATCTTCGACGCGAAATGAGAGCGGAGATATAATAAAGAAATGCACAGAGATATTGCAGATATTCAATAATATAACAAAAATGTATTAGAGATGCAACCATAAACACAGATATATAGTAATACACGATTTCTATTAATCAAAGAAATGTACAGAGACTATAAAAATATAGAGTGAAAGACTCGCTAGAATGGTGGCAGCTTATCTCTGAGAAGAGATGTGACGGCTACTCGCATTCACAAGAAGATGTTTACAATGAGGCTCTGAAGGCCTTTTTACAATAAACGGGAATTCCAAAAGTCCTAGACATCCAAAAACCTAACCCTAGGAGATGAAGCGCCAAAAGTCATGTGGGTCCTGTTTGGGTAAGTTAGTACATCAACTTCCCAGGGTCGTAACTTTTGCATACGATCTTCGTTTTAGGCATATGATAGCTCGTTGGAAAGGTATCGTAGAGGAGATTCATTTTATGGGCTTAATTATTCCTTTAGCTATAATTCAGAACCTCTATCCTGAAAAACCTTCATTTAGGCCCTCAAAATGGCCCCGAAGTTAAAACCTGCTTAAAATAGTAAATTGCCAAAATTGCCAGAAAGTTGTTTTGAGCCAGTTGGAAAAGGTGGGTGGCCACCGATATCCACCTGGATCACATAATGTGTGATCCTATCCTTATTGGGTTATGTGAGGAAGAGCCTAGTTTCTAATTTGACGCTTGAAGGACTTGTGGAAGAACCTGGGCGGTCGGCTCCGAAGTAGTGTCGGAAGTCGAAACATATTGTAACCAACTTTCATATATTGTCAATAATATAAAAGATATATTTCCCTCCTATCTTGTCTTCATTGCAATGTTATATGTTGTTATTGTTCATATATGATTTTATTTATACACTTGACATATGCTTCTTGAACCTATAACTACCTTGTTGCAGCGTTATCTTGGTTTCTTATTGCAGGTTGGTTCCAGTAGAGACCTGGATATCTTCAAGAAACTAGAGTGGGGATCAACATCGAACGAAGGATTTAAGGTGCAATTCTTCTCCTTCTCCATTCCCTTCTCTCTCCTAGTGAAAAAGTAGTTATTTCATGTTTGCATGCTTACTTGTGAGGGTAGATTTCAATCTTCTCATTTCAATCTTGCTCTATTGTGACTTGAACCAAATTCACGAGGGAAAAATCCCTTAATCAGAATTGGTGGTCATACTAGGGATTCTCCTAGTTTGGGTCATTTCTTAGGGTTTCATGTTTTCTCTTGTTTTTTGTGGTTTTGTTGTGTTTATTATATTTCTTTTATAAAGATTTAGCCTCTTAGAAACTTTTGTTGAAGTTTCTGGAAACCCCCTTTCTGGAGTGGATTTTAAATTTTCAAAAATTTCTAGCCCATCCATAAATGTCCCTTATATAACTCATGGACATCTGTGTTTTTCCTCTGTATGACCCACCGATATCCGTGATTCCTTATGCAAATAGTCACGAACTTGTGTAAAATTGAGAATTTTTGAGGAATCCATCTCACAGTCTAGAAGTTTAGGTTGGTCTTTCAGCTTTTCCTAAGCCTCCTGGGTGGTTTTCTTGTTTCTTTCTTCTTTCTAAAGTCCTTGAAAACTTGTTAATCACATAAAAAGAAAATATCTTGCTTTTGTTGGAGTTAGTTCTTGTTTATAAGGTTGTTGGGTTGATTGAGAGGTCAATCTTGTTTGCCTGGGTTGCATGTCCAGTCTTGTTGAGTTTTCAGTTACTCTTGGTTGATTTATTTCTTTCTCTATACCCGCTTCTCCTTGTTTATAAAAGAAAAAGAAAATTTCATTTGTTTTGTATTTCATTTCTTTTAGACAGAAAGACAAAAAACATACTTGTTTGTCAAGTTTCTTCTTTTCTTGAACCCTTGCTTGTGATCATTGAAGGAAGAGATTCAGTTAACTAGCATTCAAGTTGTTTTGCATTATAGTTTTCTTTGGTAGTGGTAGCCTTTTTCAAAGAAAATAACCTATGTTTGGAAAGTTCTCAGAAATTGTCATGATTAAAATTTCTAGGAACCCTAATGTCATTGAAAACGTCTTCTTTGGAGTGGAGTTCTCTCAAGACGAGATTTGTCAGTATACGATGCTTTTTAAAGAGTTTTGAGATGTGTTTTATTGTTCGTACAAGGAGGTGTCTGGCATAGATCCTCAGATAGTTCAACACGAGATTCAAACCTATGAGAATGTCAAATCAGTTCGACAAAAGTTGTGACCAGTAAATCTTATGAGGGAAACAACGACTAAATTCGAGGTAGAGAAGTTACTCAAAGTCGGGTTCATCTATCCAGTCCCTTTGACAGAATGGGTTTCCAACCCAGTTCTAGTCGATAAGAAGCAAGGCATGATTCATGTATGCATGGATTTTCGATACTTGAACAAAGCTTGTTGGAAATATAACTTCCCCATGCCATTTATAGATCATATTTTAGATGAGTACGCGGGGAGTGAAATATTTTCATTTATGGATGGTTTTTCCAGATATAACTAGATTGAGATCTGACTGGAAGACAAACACAAGACAAATTTCATCTATCCATGGGGAACTTTCACTTAAAAAAAGTTGTCCTTAAAAATGTTGGAGCCACGTTTCCACGAGCCATGATTTTTTCCTTCCATGATTTGAAGCACATAGTGGAGGCCTATTTGGATGATCTTACATCTCATTCGTGAAAAATAGCTAAACATTTGTTACACTTCCACCTTGTTTTCGAAAGGTGTCATTACTACCAAATCCAATTGAATCCGCATAAGTGCATTTTTTGAGTGACTTGTGGACGTCTTTTGGGATTCATCATTTCAACAAAAGGGATCATGGTTGACCCCTTAAAGATTGAGGCAATAACTTAGTTTCCTCCCTCGCATACAATACGACAAATTCAAAGCCTACAAGGAAATGCAAATTTCCTTCGATAGTTTGTGCCAAACTATGTCAATATCACAAAAGGATTCATGTGCCTTTTGAAGAAAGGGGTCCCATTCTGTTGGGACGAAGCAGCACAACATTATTTTGACGCATTAAATAAAGACTTAGTTTTGACTCCTTTGTTGAGTCCCCCTGATTATAATCGAGACTTTTTATTATATTTGGCGGCAGTTGAATCCTTCATTGGCATGGTTCCGGTGCAATAAGATGATGAGCTCCAAGAGCACGTCATCTACTACTTGAGTCACACTTTGTTACATCCCAAGCTTAAGTACTCTCATGTGAAGAAATTGGCCTTGGCAACATTTCATGATGTCCGATGTCTTCGTCATTATATTTTGTTGTGTAATACAACTGTCGTCACCGTTGTTAATCCATTTCAATATGTTTTGACTCAGAAAATTGTCGGCAGGAAGTACAACAAATGGATTGTGGTGTTTCAAGAATTGGACTTGGATTTTTCCTTAGCTAAATCTAAGAAATATTTGATCTTCATCGAATTAATGTCAGAGTTTCTAGTTGAGAATGAGGAGGGAGACTCAAGAGGTCACCAAATCATTCCCTGATGAGAACATCTTCCTCATCTCTTTATCTGACCCTTGGTACAAATATATCCTGATATATATCCAGACTTTGAAGTTTCCCCTGCATTATTCACGAGATGAGCAACGATGGATTCGACATATGGCTAAAAACTATCTCATTATCATTGATACATTGTATCAACAAGGGGTAGACTCGATACTTCGTTTTTGCCTCACTCATGAAGAGGCAAAAGTAGTATTAAACGATTGTCATGGTGGAGCATGTGGCTGTCATCTATCAGGGTCGGAAACAAACCAGAATATTTTACACATCGGGTATTTCTGGCCTATGATATTTAAGGATTGTATTGAGGCGGTCAAGAGATTCCATCCTTGTCAATTTTTTACAAATAATATGTGTATCCATCCTACTCCCATGTTTCCTGTAATTATTGTCGGCCCCTTCACCAAGTGGGGGGGATATTTTATGACATGACACCCAACTTCATATAGGGGGCATCATTACATCATAGTGGTCATGGACTACTTCACTAAGTGGGTTGAAGCCATGTCAACATTCACGAATGATGGAGAAAACATGACACTTTTCATTTTTTATTGGGCTATCGCTAGGTTTGAGGTTTCGAGGAAGATTGTCACTGACCATGGTAGTCACTTTCAAAACCGCATGATGTCTGAGCTAGCATCAAAACTGGGTTTTAGGAAGGAGCACTTGTCTCCCTACTATCCTCATGCTAACGGTTAGGTTGAAGCCATCAACAAATATTTAAAAATGATATTCAGAAGAACGATCAACTCAACCAAAATGAATTGGCACTTGATGTTATATCCAACATTATGGGTTTGCCAAACCTCAGTTAAGACTGCAACGGGTTTCTCGCCTTTTCAACCCATCCATGGAGTTGAGGCAGTCTTGTTGGTTGAGTGTGAAATATCTTCGTTTAATATCATTGTAGAGCTCCTCCCAGATATGACTCAGCTTGAAGAACATCTCGTTTACCTAGAGAAAATTGATGAGCAATGTTGAGATGCAAAAATTGAAAATGAAGCACATAAGAAAAGAGTCAAGTCTCAATATAACAAGTTTGTTCATCCTAGGGTGTTCTTCGAAGGAGACCTTGTCGTAGTTTATGACCAGGTAAGGATGCCCTGGGACCATGCAAGTTCAACCCCATGTGGTATGGTCCATATATCATGCGACAGGTGTTGGAAAAGGGATCTTATGAGCCAGTAGATTTTAAAGGGAATGCATTGTTGGAGCCCAGAAATGGGCTCTAGATCAAAAAAATACTATGCTTGAGCCTCACAGCTCAAGTACTTGTATTTTTGTAAATAATGTTTATTTTTGTACATAGATTTACTTAGCAGTTTTGTGTCTTTGTGCATTAGTGATTATGTGCATCTATTGTGTGGTATATGTCAGAGGAATTTTCAGTTTATATTAGATAGGTGGACGATGCCAGCTTCCATTCTCGAAACTTGGCTTCCGCGGCTTGGGTGATTTATTCGCCTACTAACCAGCTAGTTTCTACTAGAGGTGTGTGTTTCAGAGCAACTGCCAACAATGTTTTTGAATATATCATCGTTATTGAGATTTTACTAGATGCTTTGTCACATGACATTCAACGCCTTCACATGTTTTTAGATTCTCAGTCGGTGGTCTCGCAGTTGAATGGTTCATATCGGATTTGCGATTCAATCTTTTTGCATCATTTCCTTAGGGTACATATTTTGGAACGATCATTTGAATTCGTTACTTATGAGCATGTTCCTAGGTTTTCTAATCTAGTAGTTGATGCCTACGCTAATTATATTTTAGATTGGCATTTGTCTCATTAATCACATAAGCACACGTTTCACACATGTAAATATTTCACATTTGCAAGTAAAAATACAAAAATAACACATAAAAATTGTTATATATATGTGTGTGTGTGTGTGTGTGTGTCCAAAATGAGGTCCATAATAAAAAATCTTGGGCTACTAGCCCCGAATCTATATCAATACAAAATGGTGCTCTCGACACATAATAGTCTAGGCCTGAGGCCGATGAACCCTGTCATAACAAAGAACGGGGTTTGCTAGACGCCAGAACATACGAACCCATGTATGAGGTACTCCTACTACATGATGTTGCATCCCTACAAGCAAGTCATCTATAATATCCATGGGGATGGAACGTGTCAGGGCCTCCAAGTTCCTGCCCATGCTCCATAGATTCCTCGTTGCATCCTCTTTGGGCTCGGCCTCCTCTCTACCCCGACGAATGTGCCGCAGATTTCTTGTTGGTCTCACTAGCACTCTGTCTGCACATTTAAAGAAGAACAGATTAATTCTATTGATCTCACCAAAAATTTAGAATTCTTTCTTTTTTACATATAATATGAAATCGAAAAATAAAAATTATATAACATAAAATAAAAGTTACCTATATCCTCAAGCTCGTCACTGGGAGGAATGATGACATCAGGATCGTGGGTATAATCGATCCCTACATATGGATAGTCCTTGATGAATGAGACCCGATACTCCCTCTAGGAAAAGAAGTAATCATCAAATGGGTTAGACATCTTCCCTCCTCCTAGATAGGCTAGCAACCCGGTCCATCGGACCATGGAAATCCATGGTCCTAAGTGTCCTTGAATATGAGTCTTGGGGCTCATCATGGGAACCCTCTCTATTAAGCCCTAATATTGGCTCATTACCCCTTAATTGGGGCATATTACATTAGTAATGTTATTTTATTTATGTTGTATTTATTCCATTAATTGTAATTATACCTCCTAGTCTCCTCTATATACCAAGGAGACATTTTCATTTGGAATCATCTTGTACTTGAACATTTATGTGGGGTAAAAGGAGGGTGCCCCCTCGAAGAGGCTTATTATCTGAAATTCTCTCTTTTTCAAGGCGTTGGGTACTTATTCTGAGGTTTTTCTATGCTATATTGATATTTGGTTCTTAACATATGGTATCGGAGCTCAAGGTCTTGGGGTTTCGCTACCACATCTGAGACACCATGGCATTTTCGCTATAACTATTTTTCTACAATGATTCAGAAGGAACGACTTGGAGGATATTTAGTAGACGGATCAAGACCCTGAACTCCAGAGGATATTCTCAAAACTTAGTAAGGTACATGTGGTAGCAATTTCAGCTTCTGGGTCATCTTAAATTTGTAGATACACCCTGTGGAAGATAGGGTATCTGACTAGTCCTATTGACTAGTCTCAAGCAGGTGTTCCGGGTAAAAAAATCATAAATTATTCCTAGAGTATCCAAAATGAGTGAGACCAATTGCATTGGATAGTGGACAAGGCGTAGTAGTTCTGGTACGAGTTTCATAATTTTATATCAATTATTTTGTGCGGGGCACGCTATACAAGTGAGATATTCTGGAAAGGCCAAACATCAACAAGTTGTGGGGAAGTTACTGTAAATTCCACTTGGCACATCCAATTTTTATCAGACCTAGGGCATTGAATAGAAGAAATATTAGAGACCTACAAAAAATAAAATCTCATACTTAGAAGGGCTGAAATTTTGGAGACACAATAAAAGGAAGATTGTCTAGCAAAACCACCTCAAAATCAAGGTTTAAAGTGATGCTTGACCAACATGCCACCAAAAAAGGGAACTTATACACCAAATAAGCCTTCAGACGATCCTACTTGGAATCTTGATGAAGGTGAATAAATGTGTACAGACATAAATGAACTACAAAAGAAGATGGATTCAATGGAAGCTAAGTTGGATACTAAGATGGATTCAATGGAAGCTAAGTTGGATACTAAGATGGATGGTTTAAAAGGGGAGATCATGGAAGGATTGAAAAAGTTCCTAATAGAGAGGACACCTGAAAGTGAAAATGTATCCCATGAAATTCATGATGAGGACACAAGGAAGGTGAATCAAGAATGGAGAAACTCCAACTTTGGGTTGAAGACCAACCACATTCCTAAGATCGATATGAGGAATTTTTATGGAAAGGACCCAATCACATGGATACTTCAGATGGAGCAATTATTTGATATACATAATGTGCCACATACACAAAAGGTATGAATTGCTTCTTTATATTTAGAATCCAATCAATTTGTATGGTATCGATGGCTTTGTTCTCACAAATCACTCGCCACTTAGACAATTTTCATGGAAGAAATGATAGCACACTATGAGGATACAAGGAGAAACACCTTCTTTATCCAATTGATAAATCTCAAGCAAAAGGGTTCAGTTACCAAGCACATTGAGAACTTGCAAAGATTGAATATAAAGGTAACACATATTCCATATGAGCACTTGATTGATGTATTCATAGGAACTTTAAAGGATAACATTCAACATGAGGTTCACCTTTGGGAACCCAAATCATTGGAGAATGCATTTAAGGTGGCAAGAAATGTTGAAAGTAAAAATATGGCTATG